>WEKX01017334.1:478221-556926 GCA_013390025.1 Pitta sordida
AGTGAGTGCCGGGGGCGGCGGGGCAGGAGCGGCCGCAGGGCGCGGACGGGGACCCGGGGAAGGGACGTGGGGCTGGGCGGGGAGAGGGCCCTGAGGAGGGGACGGTGAGGTGCCCCCGCCCCACACAGGGCGTGTGGGTCCGCCAGGAGAAGGGCTGCTGCTGGCGAAGGCGGCAGAGGTGGCCCATGCCCACCAAGGGCGTGAGGGTCTGTCTCTGGAGAAGCTGGAGGGCTTGAGGTGATGGCGAGGGGACACAGCTGTGAGGGATCCCCCTGCTCACGGCCTGAGTGGCCAGTGAGGGTCCCCTCGCCTGAAGCTGGTGACTGGGTGAGGGACACTCACCTGATGTGATGGCAGTGAGGGATGTCAGCCTGGTGACAGCAACATCCATCTCAGCATCAGCAAGGGATGTCCTCACCTTCCCGGCTGCCTGCGCCTGAGGAAGGGGATGATGTTCATTGGGGCTGGGGCTGCTCCCTCTGAGGGAACCGTGTCTGCGGGAGAAGTGTGAGCCCCTTGCTGCAGGGTGTCCTCCATGGTCATCATCCTCCCGTGGCTTCCTGTGTGCTGCCATCAGAGTCGTGTTCAACTGGTGCACCTTAAGGTGTGTCAAAAAGACAAACCGAAGGACTCTTGTCAGTCAGCTAAGATGTGCTACACCCAGGGCTTGTCTTCCCCAGGAAAGGTTTGGTGGAAAAAGTTGGAAACCACTTCGCTAGAGTGCTTATTTTAGGGTTGGCAAGTTGGGTGGTGTTCCTGGTTTCTCTCTGAGGCAAGAGAAAAAAGAGGGAGTGAGGTCAGGCTGGGGGTGATGCTGCTCACCAGGACCCCTGGACAGGAGGTGCCCAAGTGTCTTTACATCCCTGGGGAAGGAGAGAGAGATGCAGGAGGGTTTCTGTGCTGTTAAAGTCTCTTGCAGAAAGAAGAATGAAATTGACATTCATCTGTTCCTCTAACAACGTTGTTTATGTTTGCTGAGCACTGTCCAGAGACGGCAGTGCTTCACCCCAGGGCAGCAGCGTGGTAGTGGTGGGTGATGTAATTCCTGAGTGCGTCTCTTCACGTTGTACCAGACAGACTGTGTCTTATGCCATCTATGAGTGAAAATGTGGTGCAAAGGCAGGAGACTGGGGGGTTGTTGTTTGTATAAAACACCTGTTTTCGTCTGTCACGTTTTGGCTTTTCACTGTTTACCTGCAGCACCAGGGTCCTGGAGTTAGCCCTCTCTCACCAGCCTGTTGCTCAGGGGAGGATTTTTTAATTACTCATTTCCTCTGCGGGTCTCTTCATTTTGTACTTAGTAATTTACTTATAACTCCCTAGCTGCTCGCTCTCTGAGGCGTTTTGGTTTGTAATGTGTTTCATTTTCTAAAAGAGATGTCCTTTAGTGCATGTTCAATTGATCTGGCTCTGTAAAACAAGACCACCCAAAGCCCAGGGCGTTTCTGTTGCCATTCCCTCTGGCTCTGGGTTTATCTGTGCAAGCTCTCTCCTCCCTGCCATTCTGTTTCTTCACTTGGTTAATCATAAGCATTGTGACAGAAAACCCTCTCAAGCAGTAACTTGGTTGCTTATTTCTCTCCCCTTTGCTCATGACTCCTGGAGTGGGAATGGCAGTTTTCCTTCTTCACCACTTTAAGGGGAGGAGTTTAGTGTAAGTTATGAACTCTGCACAATAAGGCATCCTCTGGGCTTGGCTGCTGTTTGAGCTACATAAATAAACTTGATGCTCCTCCCTTTCTGACTTCCAGAGTAGGAAAATGTTTTGCATCAATCTAAAGGAATTTGCCCCCTTGCTTCTAACAGGTAAACAACTCCTTACTGGCCAGTCAAGGGTTTGTAACACGGACCAGGAAAAAGAAAATCCAGTTGAAGCTTGGTATACACAGTCTTGACTGAGGCTTTAAACTGTCTGCTGTTACCACGTTACCTCCACTCATGAAAAATCCAGACGATTCCCTCCCAGTCACCCCCCCGACACACACATCTTCCCTCCCCGTATATAAAATGCTGCTTGCTGCCATTTCTTTTCTGTAAAGAAGCCTGTGGCCTCACTGCCAGCTAATACTGTCAAAAGGAGGACAAAATGAGCACAGGTTATGCCCAGACTTTACAGCACCATCCACAATTTGGTAACACTCCTGCCCTGTTTGATACAGCCACTCCTCTGTGTCCCAGCAGAATGTACAGTTTATGTTCAATTTCAGGAATTAATGATCATTCCTTTCAGTGATTTAGAGGGAGGTCCTTGTGATGTGCTGTAATATTCTAAGAACCAGTTGTTTGGATAGTTGCCCCCTTTCCTTCCCCTACTTGTAAAGGATGGCAAAAATGTGCACAGTCCTATTTCTTTTGGACCACTGCAGTCCCCACTGCTGTTCTGTGACATGCAGAGGAAATGCTTGTGCATCATGAGATCATGAATGGAAGCAGAGGGTTCCAGGAAAAAGTGTCTTTCAGCTGTAATTCATACTTTTTGTTAAAAAATAGCTTCTGAGCTCATAAATTCTGTTTCTGAGGTTCCTTCTCACTTCGCTATTTCTGTATGAAGCTTCTCTTTTTGAAGTTTTCTAAGTTTAGAAGTGTCGTTACTCCTGAGATGTTCAGAAGGTTTTCTCAGGAGGGGTGGGCAAGGGAGGAAAGAGGAAGAGTTTGAGACCTCTCTTGAAGGCTGTACCTCCTGTCTCCACAGACCTGTTCGAAATCAAGGGCCTTTGAAAAGCTCCTTATCTCTTCCTCCATCAACATCGTGTGTAAGAATCTGCTGCGAGCAGGATTTTACCGCTGGGCAGGAGGATCGTATTGCGCAGCTGTGTTGTTATGGGAGGTTGTATTTCACAGATGTGATGACATAACTATAAAGCTTAATTAAACAACAATGACAAACACGGAGGGCTTTTCCTGGAGGTTAATGACAGTGAAGAGCAAAGTGGGTGGGAGAGTCGAGGGCCCAGCTGAAGACCCTTAATCAGTTTTAATTAATAAGTGCCCCACTACAGCAGGCATTACAAATATAGATCAAGATGAAATTATGGAGGTACTTAGATCAAAAGTAAATGCTTCAAATCAAATTAAGGACTACTCTAAACTTTTGGCTTTTGATGGGGTTTTTTATCTGTGCTGGTGGGAGCTGGAAATCAGTGGATAAATACCTGGGTATTTTTTCTATAAAGAAGAAACTCAAAATTATTAGGAGGTTGTGCACTAGATTTTAAAAAATATTGATAACAGCAAAAGTGTAGGAGCAGGAACCATTAGCTGGAGTACATTTTCCTGTTGAAGAGAGTAATTTCTTCAAATTAACAGTGTAATCAGAGGTTTACAGGGTCAAGTTAACACTCAGTTATTAACCTTTTCTTTGTTGTGTTCAAAATTGACTCAACTTTTTAAGTAAGTGACAATAAAAATTGGGATAATTCTAACTAAAATAAGCATTTATTTATTTATTTATTTTCTCCTCCACTAGCAAAGGAACTGAAACAGTTGGAAGTTAAACTTGCTAAGCAGAAATTTAAGCAGCTGTGGGTCAGGTCTTCAAATGCACCTAAATACAAAATTTCTATTGGCTAAAACCTGCAAATATTGCTCAATCATAGCCTGATAATGGCACTTGAGCTTCCTGAACTGGGAGCTCAATAGATTGGAAGATGGTGCTTGTCTGGGAATGTTTCACGGGGTATTTGCTTATTGCTTCTTATTGACCATTTTGAATTTTTGCAGTAGCTCAATTAATGGAGCCTGAAGTTGCTGCTTTTCAGTGTAAGTGGATTCTTTCAGTATGAGATTTTTAAGCATTAAAAACAAGTTTTTAAACCTGTAGTTCCTTTTAGTGTTTAGGAAATAGAAGAAATAAACGGAGGAGCTTTTGTAGTTTGAGCATAACGACAAGGGAAGTAAATACATGAATGTGTGAAATTAAATTAAAGCATGGAGTTAAAAGAAAACAATTTATTACGTATATAAGCCCCATTATAAATTGGAAACTTACCATGCATGTGAAGTTTTATGAAGAGCATGCTGCTTTATTTATAGTAATGGGATTTTCCTGGGCACTCAGTAGACTTGACAAAAATAAATAGTCCAATATTCTGACCACATATCAAGGTGCTGATCCTGCAGAGTTTCACATGTGCATTAATCTTTCCATATTGTAAGAATGCAAGTTCCCTTTGGCATTTGGGGAGTGAGGGTGTCTCTGCAACTGAGGTTTGGCAACCGAGCAGAAAATGGAGCGTTGGATCCAATCCTTAAGGGACATGACTGTACAGTCTGTTAGCCAGTAACTCGAGGCACTAACTCAAATTAAAAAAAGGACATATTCTAGAAAAATGGAGGTAGGCACAATGTATCTCAGTGTTTTGGTGACCTCACCAACCACTCGCCCTCTATTCTTGTGGTTTCGAGCGATGCCATGGCAGTGGGGACGAGGGAGGGTGTCCTCACATCTCGGAGGGAACTGCAGGCTGAACGTACACACACCAAGGAAACGCCTTGACCACAGAACCACCACTACAGAACCAGTTGTTTCTGAAGTGCTGCATATGTGTGTTGTCTCTGGTAGCTCCTCAGATAGTTTTACTTCTTAAACGTTGCATAATCTGCATTTGCAACCATTTCTCTTGGTTCTTTGAAACGCGTTATTTGCTGCGCTGCAACTTGTGGATGGTGGTTTTACTCTCACTAGAAACCCTTCAAAGATCTGATTTCTTACTGCTTTGTCTTCTATTTTTCATGCTCTTACTTAATTTCAAAGACTGTCTTTGAGAACAGGTTTTTTTTGTTGCGCAGCCAGATGTGATAAAGGATTACTTGATTTTAATTATGGAATTCATGTCAAGTAATAATTTTTGGCTAAGCAGCTCAATTTGTCGTAAGTTACATTAAACGTTTAAGGAAAGTGTCTCTCATGTGAAACTGCTGCTCAGTTTGTTGATTCAAAAATAGCTGTGCTGTAAGTCAGGCTGTGAATATAAACTAAGACTATGCAAAACTCAGTGTATGTCCTTATGGAATCTTTTAAACCAGGCTTGGTTCAGCTTAGCTGATGTGTTGATTAGGAGGAGATTAATCTTAGAAGAACATGCCACGCTTGTCTTGTGCACTTTTTTTCAGAGTTTCAGCTATAAAGGCTTAAATGTAGATTCAAGTTGTGCTGGTGTAACTTCTTTGTGTTTGCAAACATGTATCCTTAGCGGACTGTGGGATCCTTCCAGTGGGCACTGTTGTGTTTTTATGTAAATCTAGGGGATGAATGAGTGTGGAGGCTTTTGCTTTTAGGAAAACGGGAATAAAGATGATGAAATCCGTAGTAATTCATATCTTAGTTATTTTGGTGCCAGCTGTGTGAGCATCCTCACTGCAGAGCGTCTGTTTTGACTTCTGGTAGCAAATCAAAATAATGCTGTTTGCTTCCCCCCCCTGAAAACGGGATACACAGCCTTGCACTGAATAACTCAAAGCATAAATGACAGGCAGATTAATGTGATTGTTTTCTTTGTAAGCAAGCTCCCAGTAACTGCTCCAAAAGCCATTTGGCGTCAGAGCTATTCTGTGGGACGCCAAATTCTCGTGCTCGGTGTTGCAGTTTCCTGGAGGAGTAGATGTGGCAACAGGATGTTGGTAAAGAACAGGAAACTACTTGAATTTGCCACTTATGCCATGCAAATAAAGGCTCATTACTGGCCCAGGTGTGGTAGTTCGTGTCTGTTGCTGACAGGAGGTTTTGAGAGTGCAGAGCCTGGGAGTGTGTTCAGGTGGTTGTTTGGGGGCAGCACTGGGACACTGTGGGGTGACAGGGGCTGGTGAGGTGCTTGTTAAACCACCCTGAGATGTGACAGCTCCATCTGGCTTTCCTCTTCAGGGGGGGAATCTCTGCCAGTCCTCCTCTGACATGTGGGGATGTACTCAGCTCCAGTAAGTGTCTGAGCAGGCAGTGTCGGGGTGTGCTGCTGTCGGAGCCAAGGGGCACCACAGCCAAAGATGCTGCACCTTACTGCAGCTTAGATGTGGATGAGCCAGCTCTCCCTTCCCAATGCAAGGGGGAATAGGGTTTAAAAATGGAAAAATCATGTGGTTTGGAGCTGAGGATGTTAATGAAAAGGGAGAAAAATTCTTACTTGCTTTTAGTACAGATCCTTGCCTCTCCTTTTCCTTAACAGCAGTCCAGAGCACAGAGTCCTTTCTCACGTCCCCAGATTTGTTTTATTATCTTTAGCTCAGTCCCCATGCATCTAGCAGCTTCCTGAGGTTGCAGCTGGGATATCCACTTCAGGATTCCCCCTGTAAAGAAAGGAAGGTATGAATGTGCTGTAGAGCCTAGTCCATGGTGTATTGGGTGGTGAAGGTCTTTGTTCTCTTAAAATTGTTTTGCAGCAAATGCTTAAGAAGTCCACAGAGCTTGTGCATTGTTTTCGGACTGGTAAACCGAGTTTAACATTTTGGTTTATGTTTCTGAGATGGCTCATGGGCCCTGATGTAACAGAGTGCAAGACTGAAAGCAAGAGAGATGTGGAGCTGAAGGTCCCTGGGTGTCATTTTTGCAGTGATTTTTTTTTTTTGACAAATCAGTTAAGATGAAAAAATGAACTTTTTTTTTTGTCTCCCGAATGTGAGCTATAAAAAGACATCTTGATGTACTTCCAGACATGGTTAATCAACTAATTTTGAGTACAAATTGTTGTTTGGTCTTAATGCATTCACTTCAGTGAATAATTCAGTATTAACCACTGAACAGGTTTTTTCAAGTATTTATAAATCTCCCTATTTCAGTTGACTGGAGACTCTTCATAAAAGCAGATTGATGAAATGCTTATAGAGCAGATGAATTTCTCGCTTAAGTAAATGTGAGGGCAGATTTCCATCCAACAGTGTATTCTTTGTTTTCATAGTACAAATACACACAATTTTCTTAATCTCCATTCTTGTCCACAGATATTTGTTGCTGGCAATTCACATCTTCTGTCTCTTCAGAACAGCTCAGTAAATGCATGTGTGCATTCCTTCTGCATGGCACTTAGTTTTTATGAAATACATATTTTATTGGACAGTAAAACATTTAAGTGTCTTAATGGCCTAATTAATACCCAGTATCCTCCTCTGTCATGTATTTTGCTCTTCATTATCTACTGCTCCTTTTTCCATGTCCTCGTGCATTTTTTATCATAAAAATTTCCAGCAGTCTTGAGAGAGCAGTCTATTAGAAGGCTGTTCTTTGAATATTCAGCAACTCTTAAGGTTTGATTGATAGTCCCTTCCCTCCCATCCTGTCTATTTTTAGTAATTTAAAAGCGAGTTTAATTTCTTGGGCTGTCGTTTGTTGTGTATTCGCAGTTCACTTTGGTGGTTTCCCTGCCTCCTTTAAATGTAGCAGATATGTAATTTTCATGTTCTTTGAGGACATCTTGTCAGTTTGGGAAAAATAATGTAGAAGTTAATTGGGAGCTCTGCCTTAGCCGAGGGAGCAGAGATGGACAGTCTTTGTCTGGATCTGTTAATATATGCAGTGTGATTAGGATAGGAGGAGAAGTGGAGGAAAACTTTAAGTACGTTATTACCACTTATTACCCTGTTTCATGAATCTTCTGGCATAAGAGCCTGTTTTCATGTACAAATGCAATCTACTCCATCTTTTAGAAGAGAATGAGGAGACAAAAGGCTTTGCAGAGGTGGTGTAAGCACTGTGGAAAAGGATGTCCCTCCCTTTCTCTCTGAAATACACCACTGTAGCTGTTACCCCTTTTCTTCTGCCTAATGCCACTTCAAGGAGAGCCTTGGGATGTCTTCCCACACAAACTGTTTTAATCTTCTGTCTCCCTTAAGGCCACGTACAGAAGCCACCAACACTTTGTCTAAGCAGGACTGGACTCCCTGCAGAGCCAGTTTGTGCACTTGCTAAAGGAATTGTTCTTGAGCAACTTAAGGCCTTTCCTCTCTCGAGGGCATAAGAACTCTGGACTCTTACATGCTCAGGATCCTGGTTGCGTGGGAGGAGATGAGGACTAGACAGAGAAAGCAAATTTTGTTTCCACCTGATGAGTAGGCCAAAAATGATTTTGCTTTTCATATTCACTGGAAGGCGTAGCCCAAACTAGTGAGGGTAGGCTCTTGGTGTGGGAGATGTGCCAGCTGCTATTTACTTATTGATCTGGTTCCCTTTTTTAATTGTCCCATGGCTGGTGTAAGGTGGTGTACCTTGGCTTGGCCGCCTGCCCACCGCGTGTAAAGGGGTGTTGACTGTCAACAGAGCTGGCAATTGGGTGGCTTTGCCTCCTTCTGCCTCCTCCATTCAGCTGGGTAATTACTGTATCTCTTCTTTTCCCATATCTCCCTCAGACACCAGCTGACGAGCCGAGCCATAATGAAACTCTTTTAGCCCTGGGAAGACCTGCAAAGGAAGTCAAAGGCTTTGCTGCTAATGTCTTTATGGGATATTACGGCAAGCCCTGAAGTTGTCTTCAGGCATAAGAATTCTTAGGAGAAAACTCCTGATGTGTTGGGGTTCAATAAAGGGCTTGCTAGCTTTTTTTATTATTATTATTTTGTGTAAACAAGGCATATGCAAACTGGCTGATGGAAACAGGCACAATCAAGTCGTGTAGACTTGCACATCATCTGTTTACAATTGAGCGTCCCAGCTCAGCCTCACTGCAAACAGCCATGGGATGAACTTGGGATACAAATTTGTTTTGATGGACAGTGGTTCCAAATCTGAGGTCTCTTGTTGCCAAGTGGACGCATCCTCCAAGTTTCATCTCAATTTCTTCCTGCTTTGTGCTCGCCTGATAGTTCTCCAAGTATGAGAATTCCTATTAAAAAGCGTGTAGCAGAGAAGGGCCAGAATCCTCTTTCCCAAAAGCTGATATTGCAAACTATGAAGTTTGTATCTTCCAGGTAAGATATACATGTATATCCCTAATTCCATATACTCCACTGAAGCAAAGGAGGGGGAGCGTTAACATATGCCAGCAATATAACAAGGTAATTCTCTAAAATTTCCTTGATTTTAAAATAATGAAACCACTGTGGCAACAACTTCTTTATGTGGTGGGGTTGTGCAAGAGTCATTGTCACTGAAGTTGTTTAAACTACTTTCAAGGAAGAAACCCCTCAACACAGTCATAAGTGCTGGCAGGATTTAAAATGCCTTAGTAATCTTGGGATTGTTTTATGTTGTTTGCAATCTTAGCCACGACCTGCTAGGTGGTCTTTCACAAGCCAAGCTGGTATGTCATCATCTCCTGAATCACATTAAAATTATTCTCTTTTCCTCTTTTTTAGTGGGAGGGAAGTTTGTGTCTGGGATTCTCTTCTAACCTTTATTTTTAATGTCAGTAATTTGAAGGCTGCAGGTGAATGTCACTTTGTAGACATTTGTGTGAGAGGCTGTGTGTTCCCCCAAATGTTTATTTGGCTCCGAGTCTAGAAGATGTCAGCTTTTAAAACATTTAAATTACTCTCAGAGCTGTTTCAAAACAGTAATCCTGTCTTCCTCTGCTGGGTATTGAATGGATTGTGAAATGTCTTCAGAGGGAGTGGAATGGACTTGTGTGAACATTTTGCGAAGTCTAACTCCATATGGATCGTTTTTTATAATGTACATAAATAGTACATTAGCTCTTTCAAATCACTCTCTAAATGAAGTGAAGCAGCCTCAAAGGGAAATACATCATAGTCATGCTCTGTGTGTTAGAGCTCTCTTAGAGAGGCTGATTGAATTCAAAGGTTAGTAGCATCCCACACACAAGCCTTTTCTGGCATATGTATGTGGAAATTAGGATCTTTTCCTGAGCTTTACTGAGGTGATTTTGTTTTGCACAGCCTTTGCTAATGTCTTTATAGGCAGTTCCCTGGCTTTGGAAGGGTGAGTCTGCTAAATGACTTGTGAGACCTTTCAAGGAATTGGGCTGGCTCTTTGAAAGCAAACCCTAGGATGATGAATGGCCCATTAGAAGAAAGTTGATGGCATTGTAAATGAGGTTTTAAGTGAGAATCAAACTGCTCTAGTGTATCCAGCAAAGAAGCTGAAGCAAATCCCTCTTTCTGTGATGGTTATTAGGAGATTTTATGAACTGGTATTTTCAAACGGTTAGTTTCTCCTTTTTCTCCAGGGTATAAAAATTACCAAAGGGCCAGATACTTGTAGTAATAAAGGGAGAGTCTTCTCAAGAAAATGGGAGTTAACATGAGAATAGGGGTAGAAGTGAAGTTGCTGCTTGCCTGTCACAGTGGTGGCCAAATCTGTGTGGTGAAGGCAGCCCGCTGGAAGTCCCGTGGCAGTTGAGCAAAGATTTATAATTCTTGGTATTGAGTGAGGTATGGAAATGAATAACCGGTGCCACTTGTAGAGGCCAACTGTGGCACTGCAGTTAGTTCCATACTGTCACTACTTATTTAATTCTTGGTGTACTGCTCGGTTTCTTACTGAAAACAGAACTCTTTGTAGGGGCTGGTATAGGGAAGTTCCTCGGAGCGTGGGTGCAGGTGGGGCTTTTCTTTGGCACCGAGGTGGGTGTTAATTGCGGTTTATGACTGAGGGAGAAACATGGCTGAGTGTTTCTGCCAAGATGAGCAAAGAAGGAAAATAGTTAATATTGACCTTTTTCATTTTAACCAAGATGGGGGGAAGCAGCAGAGACTTGGAAAGCCTCTCAGAAGGGCTCTTGAATTTCACAGAAGCAGGGAAGGAGTGAGAGATGCTGGCGGTACATGCTCTGCTGAGTCACGTCTTGTGGTCTCTGCTGTGGTAGAATGGAAGCCAGACTTAGGCTCTTATCTTAAGGTTTGTCTTGGAGAAGGGAAAAATTGAGTGTGAATGGGGGCTAGGCTGCCTTTTCTGTTGCAGAAACTCTGGGTAAATGTGTGTGTATGTTACAAGGCTGGTGTGCACCATTTCTGTGACATCTCTGGGAAACAATGTCAGACTGACTACTGACTGCCTGGTGCTGCCAGAGTGGCCACAGTCCAGGAGTCTTCAAGCAGCTGGGGCTACGTGTTGTCCTTGGGGCTGGGAGCTGTGGCTTGGCAGGGCTCCCCTCAGACTGGGGAAAGTGGGATATGAGAAATCCTACAGGAAGGTGAGACACATCCTACCTCTGAGCCCTTGCAAGGGCTGAGCAACACGTACTGCTTGTCCAGTCTGTAGTGTCTGCCATTTCAGGCTCACAGTGTAGAATTCAGTCCCTGATGAAGGGTTGCTGTAGGACGAGGTGGTGAGAGCAGAATATGGAATTAAATACCATCCTCCTTTGTTTGATATGAGATGCCTTTCATTGTGCATTTGAATTAACTTAGTGGGACATACATTAGCATGGGGGTGGATGGACTAACCTTATTTGTCACTGGACTCTATTCTTCCAATACCATAAAACCTTGGCTGCTGTTTGGCACACGCTTGAGGAATATTTATCTCCACAGAGTGTTTTTTTATTCTAAGCTTCTGTTCCACTCCATAGTTCTGCCAATTTGATCTGTACTGCAGCTTTGTTTAATGGGTGTTATCTGATAGGGCTGCGATTTTGTTTTGGTTTAGCTTTTTTCCTTTGAAACATCCCATCAGGATGTAAAATGCAGCTGCTTTAGAACCAAACATTAGGATATGTGTGCATGAAGAGTCCTCCAGGACTTTGTGGAGTTGCTGGCTTAAGAAACGTCTTAGCTCTCTGTCAAAGCTGGAGCAACAAGTGTAATGTCGATTCTTCCAAGATGGACACTGGCTTCACAGATCTAAAATTCCCATTTTACAGAGGTTTGTAGAGGCCAGTAATGACTAGAAGGTGTTCAGAGGTGTTTGAAGTATAGGAGCGACTTACTCTGTCACCCAGTCTAAGCAGCTATCCAGCCCCATGATAAATGTGGTCAAAATCCCAGCAGAGATCCTGTAGTTGTTAAATATGTTTACCACATAAGCAAGTTGGGCTGTATTTGTGGAGAGAAACAATCGATTCTGCTGCCCCGTGTTGATTTTTGTGGCTCCAGCATGTGTGGTAAGCAGGAGAGGAGTTAATTTTAGCTTGATTAGCAGCACAGAAGGGAATCAGGATGACTGTTGTAAATGGCAGTGGGATGAGATCAATGAGGACAGTTTATTTCCATGCATCTAAGTGGGTGTTCTAAGCAATTTAATTTTCTTTTTTGTTTGTTCTTGAGAGAACCAAGAATGTTAATGCATTTAGGCCTTGAAATCCTTCTGGATACTTTAATGTTGCTGCGTGGTCATTGTTTTAAATGAAAACCAGGTGCTTGTCCTCTGTTCTTCAGTAGTTCCTTGTTTCTCTGCTCTCTGTCACCTGGGTCAGCAGCAAGCAGTGAGTGGTTCTCGGTACTGGGCTCTCCAGTTTTCTCCTACTCACCTTTGTTTATATTCTGGAGCGTGTTCTAAACTGTTTATGATTAAACGTTGCTCAAACAGGCAGGTTAAGCTTTATTGACACAAAGGAGGCTGGGGGGAGGGAGTGGCTGGCTGGTCATCTGTGTCTACTTGCAGCTGATAGTGGTGTTCTTGAAGCTGTACACGTGTCTGTGCAATGGCTGTGGTGTGTCAGAGGGGCTGCTGTCCCAAACCACCCTGCCAAGGCAGGGATCCCTGGCAGCACAGCCTTTTTGACTTTGCATGACACAGCAAAAGCTCAAGCGAGGGAGTTTGTGTAGGTGACATGGTCCTTCCTCTTGAGCTCGGTGTTCTGGGAGCATCCCGTGGCTCTTGAGCTGGGCACCACGAGTTAGCTCTCGGTGGGAGAGGTTTGCACATCTCCCGGGAGAGGGATCAGGCTTTGAAATGTGCTGATAGGACTGTGACCCAAGCAGTGATCATTTTAAAAAAGACACGTACACCTGTAAAGATAATGCTGTTATATGGAAAGCAAGGAGGCTGAAATGGAAGATTGGAAGGTGGGCACAATTTAGGAAAATAAAGTCAAATGAAAATACAGAAATATCAGAGTTAAAAAGAGGCTTAGTTCATAAAAAAAGTCTTTTCTGAAGCTAAAACAATCTGTTTCCTGGCCCCTTTTAGCTACGCACTAACCAGAGGTGTTAAATAGCTATTTAGCTTTTAAGGCCATCTATATATAGCTTGTTATGTTCCATTTATGTATTTTAAAGTCACAGATATTGATCATTTTCATGATTCAGGAAAGAAATGCAACATTGACACTATGCTAAAAAAATTAACAGCTTGATCAGCCTATCATGGAAAGAGATTTTTGCACTTATAAGATTTGATGATACCTATGAGTGAGATGCACACACACATTGCACGTAATTTACTTTTTCTCTGAAGATCAAATCTTTTTTGGCTGGTGAAGAAATGGTTTCGATAGGATCTCGACCTCCACAAGCTGGAACACCTGATTAGAGCAGCCGTGGTGCACAGGCTGTTGTGTGTTACACAGCGTCTCTTAACTCTCGTTATTTTTATGTACACAACCACACACACAACCAAACAACATAATAGGTTTGCTGTGTGTTACAGATGGTATCAGGCATCTGCAGTGCTGATAGCGAAACTTTCTGGTGCTGCCAGCAAACCTCATTTAAATAAAAGCATCGTCTGCTCTTTGTGCCGCTTCTTCTTCAGTGGCAAACTTTCGTATCAGGCTTTTGATGTCAGGCCACTCGTTCTGACACATGAAACACCTCCCTGTTCCCCAAGCTTCAAAATAAACAGCAGCTTTTGGGGTAATTTTAGCCTTTAAGGACATCTTGCTCAATGTTCTCGGCGGGTCTGTTGACATCCCTGGGAATGCAACTGCAGGGTTTTTCAGCAGCATCTTGTACTGAGGGTCAGGACAAAGGAGATAGACTGGACCCGGCTGGCAGAGGGGGGTGCTGGGTGAAGACATGGCTTGCCATATGACACAGAAAAAAAAGCTCACTGTAACTTAGCTGTGCTCAGAGACATGAAGTTCTTTATAGTGAGGACTAGACAGGAACAAGGCAGCTTCTGTAATGATGTGGTGGAAGTGGGGCCAGAATTCACTCTCGGGAGTCTTTAATAAAAAAGTCAAGCAAAACCCCCACCCAATATTGATTAAAAGGTGCAGGTTCATTTATATTGATGTGAAATCGCATCTGATCTTTGTGGGTGTATGTAGGACCCTCTAGGTTCCGACATTTAGCACCTTGGCGGACTTGAAAGAGACCTTGCGATGCTTCAGGCTGGCTGCATTCCCTGGAATCTGCCCGACGTGCTGCAGGGCTGCTGCAAAAAGGGATGGGAGCACTTGGGAAGGGAGGAGGAATTTGTCTTCTGATAGCCAGCCCTGTGCCCGGCGCTCCTGGTTTGGAGTGAATGGCATATTTTGAAGCTGACTCCAATGTTTTGAAATGTGAAGCTGAGCGAGGTACAATTACAGCACCACCTCTTTGTTTCCCTGTGCCTGTGAATGGGCACCAAGTTACCATTTTAAAAGATGATATTTGTGGTGGGCTTTAACAGAGACCCTGAGCAAAGCACTGAAACTCAGCATTAAGGGGATTTGTTAGAAAAGGTTTCTGAGATCGTCGTGCTTATCATTTATCTGGAAATAATTGCCGGGATTTTTCTGGTTTAATTTTAACACACATTTTTATACTTGGCATTTTTAGTGTTTTAAGTAGATAAGTGAATTAATCCCTAGTCAGGTATTGGGTTTGTAAATAATTGATGATATTTCAGGAATATCCTTCAGCTTTTTTTGCAGGCATTACTGTGAGTGAACAGACACTACTGGGTGGCTTACTGTGGTTTCTGCTGCAAAAGTTTCAGAAAGGTCACTTTTGAAAGTGCACATTCCTGGCCCTTTGCACTCTAATGGCTTTCTGGAGGAGACTGGAGCAGCTCCTGGCAGTGGGGGGTTTAATACTGGACTGAGCAGGATTGTTATAAAACCCATCCTGCAAAGCTGGGAGAAGACCTGTCAATAATTTTAATTTCTCAGGCAGGGTGGCAACTTCAGAGGTGGCCTCCTGCTGTTCCTGCTTGGCTCTCCATTCTCAGTTGAAACACCTTCTCAGCAGTTTCAGCAATTTCTTTCCTGGTTTTCTACCAAAATGGTATTTTCATACTCCATGAATTTATTCCCTGACCTGTTGTGATATTTCATTATACTGAAAAAATGGCCACTACAGTATCTTATCTTGGTTTTCCCTTTTTTTGCACTGTATTTTAATCAAAGGGGAGAATCTGGAAGTAAAGGTGTGCTTGATGTCTTAAATAATTTTCAAAGAGTAAAATCAGAACATTATCAAAGAGATGTAAGGAGTGTAAGAACAAAAATACAGCTCTTGATTCTTCACTGCTAATTCTCCAGTGTGAAACAGCCTCATTTGTATGAAAAATTAACTGTTCTTTCAGTGGTTTGCCTCAATTTATCAGTTTGCTCTGTGACAGCAATTAAAAGGTTTGCTAAAAAAGATAGCAAATTGTGGAGAAGATGTGGAGAATAAAATGATTGTTGAGGTTTCACAGCGTGGTATCGTAGTGCAAACCCTCCTGAAGGTTTTGCTTTGAACGTCCAGTTATTGGAGCCTAAAATCAAGATGCCTCCCCTGTCCTGTGCGCTTTTGAAGAAGATATATATGAACCAAACTAGGAGGACATGGCCTTAAACTACACCAAGGGAGGATTAGGCTGGATGTTAGGAAGAGTGTTTTCACAGAGAGAGTGATCCCTCAGTGGATCTGCCCAGGGAGGTGGTGGAGTCGCCGTCCCTGGACGTGTTTAAGAAAAGACTGGATGAGGAGCTCAGTGACATGGCCTCGATGGATGGGATGGATGGATGGGATGGATGGATGGATGGATGGATGGATGGATGGATGGATGGATGGATGGATGGATGGATGGATGGATGGATGGATGGATGGATGGATGGATGGATGGATGGATGGATGGATGGATGGATGGATGGATGGATGGATGGATGGATGGATGGATGGATGGATGGATGGATGGATGGATGGATGGATGGATGGATGGATGGATGGATGGATGGATGGATGGATGGATGGATGGATGGATGGATGGATGGATGGATGGATGGATGGATGGATGGATGGATGGATGGATGGATGGATGGATGGATGGATGGATGGATGGATGGATGGATGGATGGATGGATGGATGGATGGATGGATGGATGGATGGATGGATGGATGGATGGATGGATGGATGGATGGATGGATGGATGGATGGATGGATGGATGGATGGATGGATGGATGGATGGATGGATGGATGGATGGATGGATGGATGGATGGATGGATGGATGGATGGATGGATGGATGGATGGATGGATGGATGGATGGATGGATGGATGGATGGATGGATGGATGGATGGATGGATGGATGGATGGATGGATGGATGGATGGAGCGTGGTGCCCGTGGTTCCACACTTGGTGGGTCTGATCCCTGGGTGGGCGTTCGCTTGGGAGTTGGACTAGATGATCCTGTGGGTCCCTTCCAACTCAGAATAACCTGTGGACCTGTGATTTTAAAGTTTTTTGGGTTGGGCTTCTGACATCTCTTTAACTTTTTAGCCTTCCTGATCAGCTTGGGGGTGTTTGTGCTCTCCCCTCTCCAACACCTGCTTGGCTCCGTTTCTCTCGCTGCGTTTTCCCGGGACGGGCAGTGGCCGAGAGCTCACTGACTGTTCCCAGCTCTCCAAGGTGGGATTTCTGCAGGGACTGAAGGAACACAACTATTTTCTGTGCACATCTCTCTCTGTGCCTGGTGCTGGCAGGGAAAAGGATCTCAGAGTCTTTCCAAACTGTTTGCTGTCTTCAAAGGAGTTTGCTGAAATACCTATTTGAAAATCTTCCTGTGTGTCGAAGTGTTTCTTCAGCGTGTTTGAACCTTGATGAAATGGCATAAAGGGAGGAAGCCCTGTGCAACTGTGCTCAATAGAAACATTCATTACAGCTAATTTACTTGGTGCTTTTAAGAGACGTAGCTATTCATAAGTTGTGGTTTTGCCTGATGCTGCTGGTACTATTTGTTTTAAATAGATGCACTTGCCTGCACACGCTCGTTCCCCATCTGAAATCTTGTCAGGCTGTGTTGGAAACCTTTGAAACATGGTGATATGCAGTAGTAGACAAATCTCAGGGTAACCTGTGGTCCCCTTTTAAGAGAAAAAATGCTCGTGTGTGTGGTTGCAGCTGAGCAGCAACAAGGAGCATAAAGGAAAGGTCTTCTCTGTGACAAAGAAATGGCAATTCTGAATTTTTCTGAGGCATTGTCCTTGTTCAGCCATCTCACTGCGCTTGCCTTCTCAAGGCCATGCAGTGAATAAACTCTGGGGGCACGAAGGTACTAAAAAGCCTTGATTTTGCAGCATTCAGAGCCTGTGTATCCCCTCTGAGCCAACCACAAAGCCACTCCTGCAGATGTGACCTGCTGGTTGCCATGGCACAATTACCATGGGTACGAGGCGACAGGAAGCACTTGTTGGAATGCAGAAAACATTTTAGATCTTTGTTTGGCCCTTCTGCACACAGCTGAGTGACTTTGGGTTTGAAATAATTAGACTGAATAAAAAAAAATAATGGTGACTTCTCTGATTCAGGAAGTTGTGAAAATTTCCAGCCTGAGAGTATCAGCATGTGGCTGATGTGATTTGCCTGATAAAGACCAGAGCTTTTCTCAAAATGAATGAATTTCAGTTTGTTTTCTGAAAGAAGAATGCTGTGTTTGGATCATGTGATGCTTAAATCTGAGTCTGTGGTTACATGCTCCGGGTTTTTTACAATCTATTAAAAATCTGCAACATTTTTGCTGGTACCTCATTCTTTCCTTCCTCTGATTGATACTTGTCCCCTCCAGTTCCTCTGTGTTGGTGTTGCCACGTGGAAGGCAAGCTAAGGGATCTGCAAAAAAACCTAAAAATGAATAATTATTTCAGCTACCTCATTTGCCTTGCTGTGCAGGGCTTGGGGCTTTTCTGTTGGCACAAGGGTGATGTGGAGAGGAAATGGCTGAGGGAGAGGAATGGTGGAGCGAAGCAAATGCCTCTTACAGCAGAGAATCGGATTTAGATTGTGTTAAAATAAATCTACATGAGACTTGAGTGATACAATGAATCTCTCTTCGGGTAGATTATTTTCAAGGCAGAAGAAACCAGTGGGCCATCCATGTGAGAGAGAATTTTACCTTTTCCTCTGACCACAACAGTGGGTAATACCAGAGGCATTTTTGCAGGGAGCTCTGCAGTTCATTTCCTTGTCCTGCTGCTGTCGGCAAAGTGCTTGTCTTCAGATTGGGTTGATTCATTACAGGAAGAACAAATGTGGATTCTGGACTTCACCGTTTACTTGCAGACCTTTTGCTTATCTCTCCATTAATGCAGCAGATGATTTGACCAACCATTATGTTACAGGTATTTGATAAAGGACTTTATGGGTAGGTCTTCAATAACATTTCTGTTAAACGTTCAGTTAAACCTGGTCAGAGCAATAGAGCAATTAAAGGGGAAATAGCAAACGATGAAAACTCTTCACTTTTAGGCTGCAATAAACTCAAAATGAACCAAGCACTCTTAAAGCTTGGCAGCTACAATGCCTGTGTGCCCTGGCTGAAAGAGATGTGTAAAGAGAAGCATTATAATGATTCTGAAATTGCCATGGTGATAGGTACATGCTTGTTTTGTAATGTGTATTTAGACTTCAGAGAATAAGATGTACGTCTTTGTTCCTCCGGAACTCTTTCTGTAGTCTCAGTACAATTAACTTTTTCATTTGGAATGCAGACAGCTTTAGCCAAGTGGATGATATAACTGGTTTCTTACTGGTATTGCTTACAAGGTGCATTTAGGGGGAAAAAACTCTAGGGTAGGGAGTGGAACAGGATGATTTTATTATTACTCTTTTATTACAAAGGAGGGATGAATAGTTCCCAATCTCCAGTGACAGCTCAGACAGCTTTTAGAGTTTGTTGTATGGTTTTATGACATCCATTCCAACTAATATTCATTTTAATTCACTTGTGATTGAAGTTGGTTTTGTTACTCATGATGTTGCCCACCTTACTGCTTCAGATGGCTTAGTCCCAGCAAAATAATACCTTTGAACACAATATTTCTGATGATTATTCCCATCGGAGTGTAAGGGTCAAGTTTGTTTTTGTGAAGATGGAAAACAGAGATTTGGTTACTTTAGTTGGTGAAATGGGAGAACTCCTTGTAAATCCTTTGCAGCTGAAGTGTTTTGTTTTGTGCTGGGTGAGGCAGGAAGGTTTGTTGTGGAAAAGCTGAAGGTGCTGTCCCTAGGCACAGTGCAGCATCACAAAGCAACAAGTCTTGGTCAGCCAGTGTCCCCAGCTCAGCTACTTTGCAGTGGCCACAGCAATTCCCAGAGCCTTGTTTTTGAAAAAATGTGAACCTGAGCTAGTTCTTGTCTCAGTTTGCTTCTCTCTCCACGCCAAACCTGCAGGGCTTAGACACATGTTTAGTTAAGTGAAGCAAACTCTTACCTTTTCCGGACCAATTTAGTTTCATTTTCAGTGCACTGGTGCTTAAACTTTCCCAGTGAGTCATTTGTGTTGTCCAAGACACCTCCTTTCAGACTGCTTCAAAGGATTCCTTGAATTGGGAGTGGATTTATGGTTTTCATAGATGCTACCTCGTGGCTCTTCCCTTAGCTGGTTCCAGAGGATGAGGAAAATTGCTTGCAGGAGGTAATGGAGCAATTTTCTGTAATGGCTGCTCTGTGCAGCACCTGCACATTGATCGGGGCCCGAAATTTTGGTATTGATGCTCCACATTCACTGAAAGGGTGAGAAGTATCCCCCTTGCCCTCCAGGAACATCATGTCAGGTACCTTGAAATAGCTGGTAATGATAATAGACTGTCAGAGATGACTGACAGCAAATTCTCACTTGTACTGAGAAACCCAACATGATTTTGGAGCTTTGTGCGTGGAAATAATACCAAAATTTTGGGGGTGAACTGTGTGTATTTGGCACAAAACAAATGGTTTTCAGAGAAGTTGCAGGGGACAAAAAAAACCAGGTGCCTTGTGGGGCTTGTTTGGGATTTTTTTTCTCTCTTTTACAAGGATATTTGTGGGGATTCTTGGTCAAACTTTAGCTAGTTGTGTTTCACCATGAAGTGGTGCTGTGATTAGAGCCCTGGCTGGCCACTTCTGCTGAATCCAAGGTATTTACTGATTGTAGAGATAACTGCCTCATCTTTAAGAGTTGGACAACTCTGCCTTCACACCACAGAATCACACAATTGTTGAGGTTGGAGAGGACCTTTAAGATTTCTGAGTCCAACCATTCCCCCAGCACTGCTAGGCCTCCACTAAAACAAGTTCCCAAGTGCCACATCTGCACAGCTTTTAAATGTCTCCAGGGATGGTGACTCCACCACAGCCTGACACACACCTGGCTGTAATCTGAGAGAATTGGAGAGAGCCAGAAGGTCCCCCCTGAGCCTCCTTTTCTCCAGGCTGAGCCCCCCAACTCTCTCAGCTGCTCTTCATCAGATTTGTGCCCCAGACCTTTCCCCAGCTCTTCTGCTTTTCTCTGGACACACTGCAACCTCTCAAAGTCCTTCCTGCATTGAGGGGCCCAGAACTGGTCACAGCACTCAAGGTGTGACTTCACCAGTGCCAAGTACAGGGGGACAATCACTGCCCTGTCCTGCTGGTACAAAGTCAGAGTGGTGGAGGGGAAGGGGTAGATACCAAGTGTCAGCAGTGTGTGGTTAAAAAGAAAAAGTGGCAGCTGCAGCCAAGGGAGACAATCGTGCTTCACCAGGTCTTTTGAATGAAACCTGGGGCCTGTAAGTGCTGTTCTGATTCAAATTGCAAAAAGTGTTATTTTTAACAAAGCACCTCCCACAAAGTTTCTGGCTCGACCTGCATCCCAGCACTGTAACACAGATGCCACTGGTGCAGTTATACCCACAACATTCAGGAATAACAGGATTTCATACATTATGGCAAGATAAAGTAGACAAAGATGGTACCAACTTGCTGATGACAATGCATGTGTAACAGTCTTCCAGCTCACTTTTCTGGTTATTCCTTTTTGCATGAAGAACTGGAATGGTGTTTATATATAGCATATCATAACACACTATATCATGTTTATATATATATTGCATAATATATATAAATATTCTGGGGTTTATGTAGTATACACATATAATATAAATATGTTTCACCTTGGCTTTCTCATGATTTGTCTTCTCCTTTGTGTCACTGCTTTTCCACAGTGTAAATGAAAAAGCATAAATCCAGCACAGTTTCCTGCTTCCTTTTAAAATCTTTAACTAGCCTTGTCTTGCTGTCATGGACCCGATCTTAGCAAAAGTAATTTGGTGTTAACAGCACTCAGGATGCTCTAGCAAAGAAATCAGTACCTCTAATAGCTTCTCTTGAGCCTGCTACTATGTTTTTGTAAATCCATCTCCCTTTCCTTTGCATCTGTGAATAAAAGGTATTTGGAGGAGGAGGAGGGAATGTCTGCTTTTGATAGAGCCATGCAGGGTATGGAGTCACTTTGTTGGGCTTTTTCCCTAACCATCTTCCCCGAAGTCTGCTTTAAAGTGACTGTTTATGTAAAGTGTAGTGTTTCCTAGCGCCTTCTTTTCAGCCTTTATGTAGATGAAATGCTTGTGGTCACTGTCACTGGTTCACCACATGAAGGATGCCTAATAGCATGGCAGCTGCACTGGCAGGGGGAGGAGCTCGTGCAGGAAACTTTGGGAAAATCTGTCATGTTTAAAGCAAAGAAAATTCTCACATCATCTTTGACACGAGTGTAACCGCATGTGGTATGTGCACTCCCTCTGCTCCCCTTGTCTCCAATGTATATATAGCATGCATTCAGCCTGGGCTGTGAGTCTGTGCATGCAGCAGGGAGCCAGCAATCCATTTGCTGTGACTCTCTCCTGCCTGTAATCTAAGAAGGCAAGAATTGTCTCTATGCAGTTTATGGAGGTTGGGGAGAGTCTTTGTGTGGTTTTAGTTTAAGGACAAACTTAGAAAGCTGGGGGGGGTTAATTTTTTTTTTATTTTCACCATCTTGGAAGGCATCCTAGAGAAATTGGAATGCTTTCCCACAAGGAATTGTATGCAACATACTGTAACTCTGAGTAGTGTACATATGGTTTATATAACCAGGGATTGATTGCAGGATATACCTGTCTGTAGCAGGTTATTACTGAGTAAAATTCAGCAGGTCTGGAACTGAAGCAGGCTGCTTCCTGCCTGTAATAAGACCAAGAGATTTTGCAGACCATTAATTCATCTCTCTAATCAGCTGGAAATTTCAGAGGTGCTTAAAAGAGTTGCCTCTTGGGCACCCTTGGAAATACTAGTTAACTTCATTATGCTTTTTGTGTTGAATGTAATCTGTGCTTCCAGATTGATCTTTTTCTCAGGATGGAGATGTTAAGCAGTGGTGGTAAGTGCTATTGCATCTTTGATAGGAATCATGCAACATGGATCAAATAGTATAACTCAGTTTAAGTAACCTGAAACATATACACTAATTTTACAGAACGTGCTCAGTTCTGCTTTGGCTGTCTCTCTTGTCCTGCTTATCTTCTGTAGAAGTTTAATTCTCACAGGTTTAAATCCTGTGCTGTGTCTCCTAAGTAGAACTACCTGATACAATTTGAGTTTATCCTCTTGGTTGGAAAGAGGTTAATTACAGGAACAATTGGAAAAGCTCATTAAAGCTGCCTTCGAGTTCAGTGTAATGAAAAGTGATCTTCCTGTGAGAAGATGATTCCGAAGTCATGCTTTTCTGACTTCTCATTGGCACACGGTTCCCCAGAGTTAGTCCTGGTGCTGATTTGAAGCAGTGCTTGGGCTGTGCTAGTGTCCTTGTCTGCATTGCTGTGGTGCTTGTGACAGAGACTGGAACAGTAACCTTAATCCCAGGCACCTTCTCACCCCTCAGGGAAGGGAGAAGTTCCGTGGAATTTACAATCTGCTTTGCATTGCATTTCCATTTCTTGGGTCTCAGGTTTTTACAGCGGGAAGAACGGATAGATTACCCCCAGCCTGGCTTTGCAGACAGTCTTAATAGTGAAACCAGCACAGCTTCAGAGCTGGGAGCTCCCTTGCATATCCATTCCCTGTTTTTTCTGGCACTGCTTTGTTACAAAATGGCCATGGATGTGCTGATTAACATAATCCATGACAGCTAGTTCTGTGTCCAGGGTTCTGCTTCAGCAGACTAGAACTGTCTTTCTCAAAACAAAATCACAGCAGCCAACAAATTGTTTGCTTATGTAGTCAACCCAGCCCAGCCTCTGTTTCTGGTCCCTGGTTCCCGTCTGAGATTGTGGGTAAGTCACATGGACGGATCGGATGGTCTGGGGAGGCTCACAAGGAGAGGCAGTGTTAGATGGGCCTTTTCAGCACTGGGTTAGTTTAGACTTCAAATTTCACGTTGACTCATGATTTTTGAAAAACCAACAGATTGTCTCTACTCACGGGCTGGTGGGACTCCCTCAGAGGTTTGGGTGCAGGCGGCACCTTTTATCTCACAGTGCTGCAGCTTCAGGATGTGGAGTACAGCTGAGGAGTTACTTTACCATCACCTGGAAGCAGTTCAGGAGATACAGATCTTGCATTATTCTGAAAAGGAAGACTTCAGTGGCAGTGGGATAAGGGCTCCTTAATGATATGAGGTTGCAGTGGAGAATCTTCTGGCCTCACAGTGCTCCAAAAGTGCCTTAGGGCTCTGTGCAGTCAGGCCTGTTGATCAGCAGCAGGTTGGGATTGCACCGAACACTGTTGAACAGGGACTGATTTGTCCTTGACTCAGATGTTGAAAAATGCTGAGCAGTTGGTGTTACAGCAGAGAATTCCACTGCTCTGTGGAAGAAATCTCAGCTTTTCCCCGATAAGGACTTGAGAAATGATGAAGATTTGCTCATCCTGGTTTTGAGCCTCAGTCCATGGTGTGCATGTTGCAAATGTAGGTACAGTACTTCCAGCTTTTTTTCTATAAGCAATTCCATGTACCAGTATGAAGCTTAAGATCCAGAACTGTGATTCAACATCCTTGTTTTGGGTTCATCTCAGTAGGCTGGTGCCTGCTGCTGGCACACACTGAAGGGCATGGACACTGCTGTTTGGAATTGTGCCTTCATGTCAAGTCTGCAGGAGACCCTCTTTAGAAGGGTCAGATAAACACAATTAGGCTGCACTGCCAGCAATGATGTTCTTATTTAATGCATTAATGAGTGCAGGTGGCAGGACCTCTGAAGTGAATTAAATGCAGTGCAAACTCCTGCCGTACTAGCAGAGCCATTGTGAGCCACTGAATGCTGAGCCAGCTCATTTGAGAGCTGAGGTGGGAGATGGGAATGAGCTTCCCATGCCTGAACGATAATTTTGGACATTACCTTGCGGCACGACCAGCTCATGCCGAAGAACCAAGAGCTGCATTTCTGTCAATGGCAGCATTTAGATAAGGTGGTCACAAGAACAGATTTACTTGCTTGTCACCTTGTTCTGTGGCCTGATAGGATTCAATAATGTACTGGTTAAAAGAATTCTCTGCAGCCCACACCAGCACTTACAGCGCTGGAACAACACCACCCTGAGTCCCTTCCTTTCCTTCTATAGGCAAGACGTTGGAATCCAGCACAATTGCTGTGCTCTGCTGGCCTTTCCCACGGTGAAACCTGGTTTTTATTTCCTGCTGCTTTAACCTTGATATCAGTGAAATGATCCCTGGAAAGCTCGTACTGATTGCACACAATTGTCTAATTAAAGTGCAATAAGAAGAATTGCACAACACTGGCTCTCACAGCTCCGTGCTTATTGTAGACACTGTAAATTAGAAAGCTTTCTGCTCAAATATGGAAAATGTCAGTGCTTATTTCCTTTTGAATTTTCCAACGTCTCCTGAAGGCTGCACTTGTGTGATTATTTTTTTTCCTACATAACAATTGGAAAGAAGTGTTACTTGGAGAAGAAATGAGGCCCTATAGGCTTGCAGGGGCCCTGTTTTGACCCTGCTAGCCATAAGCCACGTTCTCTAAAGGGAGGCATTTCTAACCTGAAACCTGCTAGATGATCCTTTAGCATCGTGTGCAGAAATATAAATGAGTTATGCAGTATGTAGAGGCAGGTTTAAAAATTGTGCTCTCTGGTCTTACCCGGAGGCTCTTTGTTGCTCAGTCTGGACTTTATGGCTGTTTTGCTCCCTGTTCCTTGTGGTTTGATACTTTCCAGTGACTTGGATCTTCCTGAGATGTGTGCAATGAGCTAATGAAAGATAAATCCTCGTCCTTGATACATAGCAGGAACCAAAGAGTTTGTCGTTATAGAGCTGCATCTTGCTTGGTCACCAATTGAATACGTGGCCTTGGGGAAATCACTGAACTCAGCCAGCTTGTTCAACTTGCATCTAATCACTACGTGATCCATGATTCATTGTGATACATTTACAGAACTTTAGGAATGGTCAGTAATTCTGCCCAGGATGCTGAGCAAAAAGATGCTATAGAGAATGGGTGACTTTGAATTAATGAATGATTCACCAGTTGTGTACAAAACCGCTTAAATGTGTTCAGTCCCGTGTGTGAAACTGACTTTTCCCTTTCTTTCCCCTACAGATGTACTTTCCGATTCCCTAGCACGGTTATAAAGATTCAGTTCACATCTTTATACCATAAAGAGGAAGTAAAAGAGGAAACCTCATCGCCTCCCCCTCGGCCACTTTACCCTCAAATATCACCTCTGAAGATCCACATCCCGGAGCCGGATCTCCGGAGCGTGGTCAGTCCCCTTCCATCCCCCACAGGCACTATCAGGTAAGATGTTAATTATCCAAAAGGTGTTCTCTGACATCAGTCTGTCAGCTTTGTATCCTTGGTGCAAGAAACACCTCATTAAAAATAACCGTTGAAATAGCTGATGTTCAGAATGATGGAAGACTGCTAAAATCTGTGTGTTACGGTGGCTGGGAGAAGGGCACAAGTTTTTGTTCAAGAGCTCAAAGGGTTCAAGGGGAAACATAAGCATTAGTTTCATGCTATAGAGTTACTAGTCTATCTTTGGCAGTGGAATTAGAAATATTTATTGAGAGCTACCTATATGCATGGAGAAAAGAAAGCAGGCAAACACTTTCTATCTTGGGACTGTTTTATTTTTATCTCAGTAATATTCTGTTGTTGCTGGGTGGTGCTGCTGTTATCTTGCAGTTAGAGACAAGGGTGGCCATTGGCATGTGGTTTCCTGGGAATGGAAGGAAATGGGGGTAGGATGCTGACCATGGACTGAGGGGCTGTAGCAATATGAATGTGCATCTGTGCAAGTATCCTGTTTTGTACATTATCTGTGAACGTGCAGTAAAAATAACCTGAACATCAGATTGCTGTTGGGAATATTTTCTTTCTCGGTGAAGAGTTGATGTTACAGAATTTCAGTGAAATCTTTTAACATTAAATTTGTAACTTGAAGTATAATAAGTTTTATAAAGCAAATGAGACTCATGATACAGAATGATGCACTGGAATTCTAAAACGTGTGTGGATCAGAATAGTGAGTGTGCCTGGTCATAGTAATAGCCTTTGGGTTGTTTGCTTGTCTGTATATTTGTAAAAAGGTATAATATGCAAATCTCTTCTGACAGCAGTAATTCAGTGAATAGTATTCAAATTTAGTTGGCTGAGAATGACTTCAGTGTCACAATGAAGCCAGTTTGGTTTTGCATAGATCTGGAGGCTCTTGCTTGTTTGGGTTTTTCCGTCGGTCTTGCAGAGCTGCACAGATGTGCAGTGCAGATATTCTAGAAAGAGGGGGCTGGAGGTAGCTGTGGTTTTAGTCTTCTGTTCAGGCACTGCTTTTAGTTTATATTTAACCTTCTCTTTTTAGCTGAAGCTTGTTGCTGGGAGGGGAGGGGGACGATTTCTTTGCCAACATATGGTAGTTAGTTTCCATTCAGTCATCTTGAGCAAAGCAGCACGGTGTGGTTTGTGTTACTAACGGAGGCTGTGCCTTTGGACTCCGGCATATGCCTGCAACGGATACTCGATTCCTTGAGAATGTTTCTTTTGCATAAGGAGAAAGTGGAAATAGTAGTGTTGAATTGTGCTCAGCCCCTAACGCAGTGTTTACTGAGGATGATTAATGGTTGCATCCGTTTGTCTTGAGCAGAAGCTAATCCAGCCAAGTCTTCAGAAAACCTCAAAAGACATCTGAGGTTTCGCTTGCCAAACCCCTTTCGTTTCCGAGTTCCTCTTACAGAGGAGGGGCTGACACGTTTGTAAACATCCCTGCTCAGCCTTTTCAACCTTCCCCTCTCCCCCAGCAGGGTCTTGCAGTTCTGCCCTGTGGGCCACACTTCGGGAAGTGATTCGAGTGGTTTTGCCTGAGAAAGGAATTGATCTCTGGGCACAAAGTAGCAATGCATTCTGGCCATCTGGCTTTCAGGGCAACACTCTGCTCCCTTGGTGGGTTCACGGTGTTGGGTGAGGCTGGCACAGTGTCCCCTCCTCTCTCCCAAGGGCAGGTATGGGAGGAGTGCTGGGGGCTCAGGGTACGACCCACACCTCTCTCCCATCGCCGGCTTTGGGAGGTGGTTGCATGATCTGGGTTCTCCTCCTCCTTCCTCTCCCCCTTCTAGTATTTACTTTCCTAATTTGGTGCGTTTGCCTTGCTCCTCCCTGATTGGCCCATGGAAAATTATTGCAGTTTGGAAATCCTGGGCAGGGTGAAATTTCCTTTTTGGAAAGTGGCTCCTGGCCCCCTTTTCCTGCCTCCACCCTAGTGCCGGGCAGGGGCTGTACCTGCGCTCTCAGATCCAGCCCTGCCCTCCTGACCCCCAGTCCTGCTCTGCCTCCCTGTTTACACTGCAGTTTGCTTCCCTGCAGGTTCTCCCCTGCAAGCTTCTGGGTGTTTTCCAACCTGTTTATTTTCTTTCTGCAAAGTACAGTGCCTAGAGAAGGAAGGGGCTTTAGTTAAACAAAACCAAACCTGCCACCCTCAGCAGCTTTGCAAAGCAAGATTCCTGCTTCCTCCTGGGGAGAAATGTGTTCACTGTTTTCTCAGCTAGGTATTTTATCTCCAGAAGGGGCTGTGTGTGGATGTGTTTTCAATGCAGTTGTACTGCTTTAAGGGAAAATGTTGATTGGCAGCGTGCTGTGAGGGTTACACACAGCCATGGCTTATTTCTTCCTGCTTTGAGTTCAAAATTCCTTTTTAAAAAAAATCATACTTGCGTGTTCCAGTAAGGAAAAGGCCACTGTGGTTGTAATACATAAATTGGTAGAAGCAGCCTGCCATTTCATACAACATCTGAAAGAGCAGAGCAGCACCAAATCTCGTCTCAGTAAGTTCAAGACATTGAGTCACATTTTCAGGGTCTACAGCTTACGTTTGGAGGAGCCTCTGTGGGTACGAGTGACATGAACTTTCTCACCTGTGCTGTAAACACTTAACTTTGCCTGATTTTGTGATAAATCCACAATATCTATATGAATGTGACTCCAGATATGTTGCAATCCCAGCTTGTGCTTGGATTATAAACAGATCTACAGAGACAAGGTGAGATGTAGGAGCCTATTTCTGGTCTCAAAGTCACACTGAGTTGGAGTTGGGGTTTACAGTGTTTAATTTTCCTTTTATTGTTGTCCAGTTGGTGTTAATGCCCCTGTAGTATTAGTTTTCAAAATAGCATTTCTCTGCAGCGCTGCCCCTCAGAGTTGGGATGTTTTTAGTGTTTATAAAATTAAATTCTTTCTCTGTACACCCTTCCGTATTCTAAACAGCAATTACAATCCTACTGATATATAGATATATATGTATAAACTGCAATAAAGAAATGCTAAGTGTTGTACTCTGAGGTCTGTATCATTATTCATATTTCACAACTACTAATTCTGGCTTATCTCTGCCCCAGAAGGCTTGTGGGCCTGAACACTTTGTCTTGTTTGGTTTTTTTTAATGGAAAGGGCATGGATAGTTATCTCACATTCACAGTCTTTATCAGTAAAAAAATTCTTTGACGTGTAGGAGTAAGAGTCGTTTGGCCCTGTGAGAACCACTGCCTGAAAAGTGTGTGGTGAAGTTCTGAGCTAATAGTCAAACTGGTCCATATTCGTGTGTGGACCCAACTTTGTGTTTTAACTGTTAGTGCTTAATGTGCCTGCCTGTGTTTCACTGTTGCTAAGGGGGTCGATAACTAGTTTTTAATTAAATTAATGGTATGAATAATGAAAGATTAGCATGTTTCATTCTGTAAGCCTGATTAGTAAACCAGATGAGCTGAATTGCCATGGTTTCATAAGCTACAGTCCTTTTTTTTTTCACTAGACAAAATTAGTTCAGTAGCACGTTAAGTGCTCTGATAGCGGATTACTCAGAGGTAGCTCCAATTATCTTGACTTAGCCACCAACTTGTTTTGTGGCCTTTAACAGGTCATTTAAATTCATTGTGTAATTACTACTTTACAAGCGTGTGTAGTAGATAAATTATGTATTGACCTTTTATTCTTTAAAGCGAGGTAGGAGTGTGTGTGAGCCATGTTACAGCACACGTGCAAATGCTGACCCTGCTGTGATCCACACTGGGCTTGGGAGAAGGGGAGGGGGGGGTTTAATAGACTCTGGAATAGCCAAACACCACTGTTCCAGAACACTTGGGATTTAATCTGAGCTTGCACAGGTACTCTAAAGGTGTGCAGTGGGAATCTGAATGAATCCTGGCCTCAGTGGGTGCATTCACTCACTGGAGCAGGGTGCAGAAATATTGCCTGCCCCGTTTCATTCAGGCTTTCCTTCTTCCTAGAGCACTGTGAGCCACTGAACTGAAATGCCGGTGAAGAGCTCCAAGGCAGGCTTTTTGCAGGCTCTTTTGCATTGTCTCAGTTATACATTACTTCCTGCATTCGGGCAGAATACACAGCTCAGGCAACTCCCACAGTTGGCCAGACCAGTGATTATTTTTAATCACCCGAGTCTCCAAACCACAAGCCAAGGAGTGTGATGCATATACATCGTGTAAGAGAAGTGCCTGTCTGGGAGTTCTACACGTGTTTATTTCAGATAATGGACCGTGTGCTGGAGGAGATGTGCCAAGCCACGGGCTGCAGGAGAGGTTGCAGATGTCACCAGCTACAGGAGCACTTCTCCTTCCCCAATCAGTAAAACATTTTAGTTCACTGAATCCACAATTAGAGTGAGGTCACTTCCTTTTGGAGAAAGGAACCACTGGAGCACTGACAATCAATAAGAATTTCAGCTTTTGTGGATAATTCGTTTTCTCTCCCTGTGGCTTGTTGCACAGCTTTGTTTCTCTTCAGCGTTAAGCAGGCAAGGTGGCTCTCAGATTTCTCCTTTCACATCAAAATCCAGCTTGGTTTGGCAGTCTCACCCCTTGTGATTGTTTCTGAAACCTGTCTGAAACAGGCAACGTGCAAAGACTTGCCTTTCTTTGAGTTATGATTTTGGGGCTAGGCCGGGGAAGGTGAGAGCAGCAGAGGATTCTCACCCATTATTGCTGATTGGTGTGTCGTGGAAGGGCTTGTTTCGCAAGTCCCGGTGCTGTACTTTGACCTGATTCTTGCTTATTGCACGTAAAAAGCGTCCCTGGATCTTCCTGCCCTTTTTTTTTACAGGCTCATGGAATATTGGGGTAGTGTGAGGTTTGTGGCATTTCCCTAGCCACAGTCTTTGTGCACAGCACAGCTCTGATTTGCATTCAAGGAAGAGACTGGGGAGAATTTTAAGGAATTGTGATTCTTCCTTTGTACTCAATGGGGGCTTCCAAAATGCCTTTCCAGGCTGGAATCTGTGTATTGGCAGCGTTGCCAAGGCTGTAACCCTTATCCCTGCTGTCTCTGTTCCTGCTTCACAAATGTGCACTCAGGCATTTTTCAAAGGCCCTGCCATGTGCATCTCATATCCTAAACCACCAAGCTGGACATGGTTTTGTTCTTCGTAAGCAATGCAGATTCCAGGTCAGGTGAACAATTCTATGTGGGATCACAGGTAATCTTTCCTCTGTCATAGGTGCCTTTTCCCTCTGCCTGGCTTAAATTAAGCCTCCATAGGTTGATCCCTGCAGATCTTGTAGAAAAGAAGGAAATTGAGTAATAGGGCAACTTTCCTGAATTGTAGTACTGCCTCTCCTTCTGGGGAAATTGGCACTGAAGTTTCAGAGTGTTTCAGTTTCCATTTTTTTCACAGACGTAGAATATGACCCTGCATAAATCATTTAAGCACTTGTTGCATCGTTTTTACTTTTATTACCCCCAGTCTATAAAATGTGCTTAGTAATGAGAGAGTGTGGAGATTTTTACATGAGAATCTCAATGTGCTCAGGGAACAGATCCCTCTAGCCCAGTATTCTGCCTCTGACATGGGTAACTTGGGGGTCATATAAGAACATGAAAACCAGAGTAGTTCTGGCTTAGGTGCAGTTGAGCTCCATTTTCTTGGAACAGAGACTGTCTTGGAGCAGGGACTTCCTGACCATCTGTCTTAGAAAGCCCCTCATGGCTTCCCTGTCTTCCTCCTTTCCCCAGAAAACTGGCTTTTTCTATTCACACAGACTTTTTACCATCAGCCCTGTCTTGCATGTCATTCCACGCTGTAGTTACAGACACAGGACTTTCTTTTGTTTTGGATGTGCTGCTTAGTTTCATTTTGTGCTCAACACATCTGTTGCAAGAGGCCAGGAGTTGGACACCTCCCCTTGGCTGTTTTCGTAGGCTCCGTTGCCTCACACCTCAGCTTCTGTCTCAAACTATTTTTTCCTGTATGAAATCCGTTCCATATCTTTGATCATCCTTGTTATCCCTGTCAGTACCTTTCTGTGTCTGCTCTATCCTTTTTTCCTGAAATCAGAGTAGACAAGGAGCACAGTGTCCTGGTGTGAGTGCCCCGTGCACACAGTGGCACATCCTCTTTTTGCACACTGATTCTGAGGTTAAACAAACTGATTATAGACATTCCAGCCGAAATGCAGCATCTTGTACACACTGTCCAATAGCTGGTGCTTGGAGTTAATGGTTGCGGGGAACTCACAAGGCTGGATTCTTGTTGGCAGGAGTTGAAAGTAAATCATGATCCTGCAAAGTCTTAGAACATTCAAAAGCCTCGTGTTTAAAAGGCCATCTGCCAGTTACAGGGTGAATGTGTTGCAGGCACTGCCTTCAGCCCTCATCTTTCTGGCCTTCCTGCTGAAGGAGGGTTAAGTATGAAATGGAAAACATGCTGCAGAGGACCAGTGTGATTCAGCACGTGGTTCCAGTCTCATTCTAAAGCTGAGTCTCAGCGTGGTATTTAGGGAACTGTGGCTCAGTGGCTGCCTGCAGTCAGTGTTTCAAGTTGACATCGTGAATCCTCAGTTGATACCAAAGATTTCTTGGTGCTTGAGGTATTAACCATGGGATTAAGACAGGGGGTAACTGCAGTTGGTTTACTTACATGACTTGTGTGTCTTTCAATGGTATAAAACACTTGCTTCCTCTCCAAAATGTCTTCTTCCATAACAGACAAGCTTAACCCAGGTTAGCTTGGATTGCTGTAAACCAAGATTGCCAGCATGGACAGTAAGAATGGACCACAGCAGTAAGTAGATGTCAGAGTGGGGTGAAGTTGCAGTCCTGGCTGTGCTTTTCTCAGTAAAAGGTTGTACGTAATATCAGCATGGATCAAGTCATGGCCAAGTATTGATGCAGTATTAGTATCCAGCAAATCATTATCGCTGTCTTTGCACTTGATTTTTGTTTTGTGGCACGAACAGGTGTTTGTACGGAAAACTCTTCATTTCATAATATTTTTAAAGGGGGTGTGAGTGCATACAAGCATCCCCGGCCAGCCCCCAGCTCTGGGTGGTGAGGAGAATTCCAGGAACTCCAGGAAACTGATGTCACTGCATTGTGTTTGCTTGTTTTCTTTTGACTGTGCTAATGTTTAATTTTAACTTAACCCTCAGAGGGGTATTTTTAGTAAAACTGTTTCTTCACTCCTCCTGTCCCATGTTGGGGGTGAACAGATTGTGTCTCCTTGTGTTTTGGAGTAGTCAGCTCTTCCTGCCTTCCCTCTGAAGAGCTGATGATTGAGAGCCTGAACACTCAGCAGCCTGTGTTACCCTGTCTGTGCACAGAGTGGCTAAAAGTTGGTGTTTGTTGTGTCTCCGTGTCATTGATCCGGGCTGAAAGGAAGCAAATCTGCCTGAAAAAAAAGGGCTCCATTCTGGGAGAAGTTTAATTCATCTTCCAAATCTTTGGATATTGCCGTGGCTATCCCAAGGGACAGCTGCTTCTGATGTTCTTCAGGGACTATCTGCTGGGAGAGACTTTTTAACACTTTACATTGGAAGGGCTTTGTCAACACCCAAGAGAAACCCTGCAGGGGGTGGATCTCTCCCTTTGATTTTTTTGTTTGTTTTGTTTTTTAAGCAAGAAGTTAGGAGATCAAAAACTGGACTGATTGCTGTGCTGATCTTGAAGAAAGGAATAAATTCTTGTATCTAGTTTTATTTATTTTTTAAAACAAAAGGAAAAAAGGATAAGGCAAGAAATAGAGCTCTGTGAAGAGCATGGGCTTAATGGAGAATTTTTTCTCTTCCATATCTTTGTCCTGAGTTTTGGCTGCTGTCTCTGTGGTTTGCTGTTTATGTATTTCTGCAGCCAAAGAGCAAATTCAGAAAAATTCTTGTTTCATCCTATTCCATTCCTAGTTTGTGTGTTTCAATAACTGCTCGGCTGCCAAACACAAAGATAAAAAGAATCGCTGTGTTTCTGGTTTGTCATTGTTTCATGTATGAAAATGGCTTTCGTTTGTAATTATCTACACATTATAAAAAGTGTGTGTGTGGAGAAGCCATTGAAAAATGACAGCGGAATAATTAAATTCACACCAGCTCCTCATGTGAATACTAAGACATCAAGAGTGTCTTCTGTGGTTTAGCATTATCCACTTCCAAAGCTTGGAGTAGCAAACTTTGATTCACTTTCCTGCACAAACAGGTCTCTGCTCTTTGAAAGGCTGGGTAAGAAATGCCTTTATCTCTGGCAAAGGGAAATCTCTAAGTATGGGCTCATCACCATTATATACCTTGTACCTCCTGAAAGCTTTGCCTCCTGTTGTGCTCCTGGGCAGCATCACCCATTGATGCCCAGGGCTGCTGGTGGGCACTGAATGGGTAACCAGGTGCTGTGCAACACGTTGCAGGGCTGGTGTATGGGAGGGGGGTGAGCTTGGATTCTCTGTTGCCAGGGCTTGTTGTAGCTGGGTATTTCTGTTGCCTTTTCTCTCTTTCCCTCCGAGACCCCCCCATCCTGTAATTCACTTTTAAAAGAAACCAGTCTGGGTTGTGCTGAGCTCAGCACTGCAGCCATTTGCAGAGACACCACAAGGAGAAGCAGCACTTCTCAGTTTACAGGCTGGACTGTGGTAGGAAACAATCATTCCTTACACTGACAGATTGCTTATGCACCCAAGGTATTGCCCACTGAGCAAACAAGGGTCATCTCACTGCTTCCTTTGCAGCCCCATGTGTGCTTCTGTGTGTGTGTGTGAGGCTCTCCAGACACTCATCTTTTTGAGGAAGGGACCATGTTCTGTGGGTTTTTTTCATGCAGCGTTTAGCACAGTGCTGTGATGGGTGTCAGTTACTGCATTTGTGGGTGTCATTTATTGGGCATTTTCCTGGTAAGAGGATTGTTTATGCCGGTTTTACTGAATTCTGATTTGCAGCTGTGGGCTTCAATTTGCATCTTTTCATACAGTTTGAACTGCTTGTTTTGCTCTGTAAATCTGTGTATTGGTTTGCTTTCTTGGTTACTGTTTCTGTGCTCTTAGAAGACATACGTAGCCCTGGGATTTAGCTGTGCATCCTGCTGTTCTGGCATTGCACCTCTCCATTCTGGACAGCACAGGACAGGGGAGAGACAGAAAAGGGGACTTTCAGGTTCCCAAACTCATCCCTGTCCTTCCATCGTTCACGGCCAGGTTGGATGGGGCTTGGAGCAGCCTGGTCCATTGGAAGATGTCTCTTGTCCACAGCAGAGGGTTGGAACAAGATGATCTTTAAAGTCTCTTCCAATCCAAACCACTCTGTGATCCTGTGATCCTTCCAACGCCACAAATCAAGGATGTGTGCTCCGTAGACGAGCCTTTGTAATTACGTAGTTCTCATCTTGTAGCACTCATTTCTATGTGCCTGAGTGGTGTTGCAAATTACGTCCCCCTTTTATCTGTTTGTATCGTTTTAGCAGCTTTCATGTTCTCGTCCTGCTCAGTCGCTGTTCCTGTAATGCCATCTTGTGGTGGCCCTGCGACGCCAAAGGTGTCTTTTTTTCTAGCCCGAAAGCTGGGTGTTGTGTTGGACAGGGATTTTCCTGGCAAATACCTGCTCTGGGGGCTGTAGATTGATACTGTGGGAGAATATACCCGCTGTCTGTTACACGGATTGAGTAAATATTACTCGGTTGTGTTACAGGGAGGGTGGTGTGTTGTTCATTCAGAAGTCATGTTAACAAGCTGTTGATTCAGTTAAGCTTTCATTGCTGGTACACTCGATGTTGTTTGAAGTCCTGCATTGTTGGAAGTCCTTCACTAAACACAGAGGAGTTGTTTAGTACTTTGCAACACTAGTATCTTGTGATTGCAGGAAGTGTGTGTGTGGCAGGGAGTGGCAGGATTTTGTAGAAATTCCAATTTTATCTCTGGTGAGGCTTTTTCCCTCAGTCTGTTTGGGCTTTCAGTAAGCCCCAGGGGCAAAAGTGCATCCCTTGCATCTGCTTCTCCATGACCTGAGAGCTTTACTGGAGCTGAGAGAGTAAGAAACATGCGCCTTGTTAATAAAGTAACAAATAACTGTATTTCCTTTTTTGCCTCTCCAGTGTTCCCAACTCTTGCCCGGCCAGTCCTCGTGGTGCTGGATCCTCAGGATATCGTTTTGTTCACAACATTACCTCGGATCTGCAGCTGGCAGCAGAGTATGCGGCGAAGGCAGCGTCAGAGCAGCAGGCAGATGCATCTGGCGGGGACAGCCCAAAGGTTCACACAAACATTACTTCCCCAGCTGAGCTCCTTGGGAGGCTTATTAAAACCTGGTGCTTTATTGCCAGGCCTGGTTATAGTTAGTAGGGGTTTAAGGATGCCCTGGCCATAAGGGTGCTGTGTGCAGTGTCCTCCAGAGGTGTGAGATCTTGCCTTCAAACCAGCAACTCATTAGTGAGAGCTGATGAATCTACTTGCTTAGCTGCCAAAAATAGATTCGAATCATTCACTGAAATGGTTAAGCAAGAAGATGATTTTTTTTGCTTGTTTTATGAATCAAGAACCCATAAAGAAGAGGTACAATAAAATTCAAGGTCTTGTTTTCTCCTTTTAATTAATGGTGTTTTGCAAAACACAGTTGGAGAAAGCAGAAGCAGGGAAGAAACCAGATCCTTGCCATGAGAAGTCTGTAGTCAGACTTTAAAACAAACATTAAGGCCTGTCAAGCTGGCCTTAAATGAGGAGAGTAGCAAGTGGAATTTAGATTAAGAAATAACTTATTTAGAATGATAACATTTAATTTTGTGGAGTTGATCTTCAGATCAAAGTTAAAGGTCTGGATTCAAAACCACCTGATTTGGGCTTGGGTGGAGGAGCACAGTTCTAGATGGCTTTCTTTTGTAGACTTAATTCTCCCTTGAGACAAGAAGGGTTCTTGATGGAGTAATATGAAGAGTTTGGAATATGAGATCTGGCAAACAAATTAAAGTTCCTAGAATGAAACAAATCCTGCTAGAGGAGGGAAGGGACAGGATCAGGTTTCATGTTGGACTTGTTGCTGGGAGGAGGGCTGACAGCACACTGCATGAAACCTTTCTAAGGAACTGTAGCTGGGCAGATCTGAATGCTGTAGTTTCATGAACACAGAAAGCAGTGAATGCACCCCACACCCTCTAACTCTTGATTCCAGTTGCTTGTCCTGACCCTGTTCCTCGTGCTGATGGAAGCATGTATGGGAAATGCAGTGGGGAATTGAATGAGGTAGAAGTTAGCTTTTCAATGTGTGTTTGTGGGGAGAGGGAAGGAAGCTGCTTTCATCTGGCTTAGCCCTATAGTTCTGTTTGCACACAAATATTTATGTAAAATTGGGCAGTGACAGTATTAAAGCAGGAGTGAAATGGGAGAGGATGATGCACTTGCTGCTCTCTTAGTATCTGTGCTTTTTAAGTTTGGGTTGTGATACACTGTAGTGTAGGAATTTTACGTTACTGACTAAATTTCTGTTTGGGGTTGTTGGGGTTTTTTTCCATAGGATGAGTCCAAGCCACCCTATTCCTACGCTCAGCTAATTGTGCAGGCTATATCTTCAGCCCAGGACAGGCAATTAACACTAAGTGGGATCTATGCCCACATTACCAAGCATTATCCATATTACAGGACTGCTGACAAAGGCTGGCAGGTGAGTTCTTGATACTGACAAGCTTTTAAACTACTTTGACAGGGCCTATCTGCTTTGAAATGCATTTATTAAAGATTTGGGGCACTGGGAATAGAGCTGCTTTGACTGTTCCCAGAGTGAATTTGTTTAACACAAGCTGACTAGTTTGTTTGTGGGTGATTAGTTTTTTAGGAATACTTTGTAAGGCAATGCAGCGTGTTGCTTTGGGGCTCTCTGGTTTCTCTTTTAATGCTGTCGTCATGGGTCTTTAGTTTTTGTTTGTATTTTATTTTCCTGCATCCTTGTTACCAGTCACTGCTCTGATACTTGCTTAATTCTTCACCTTGTCTTTGTTTGACATTATCTATCCAAGACAAGGAGATCCAACCTAAAACTGAGGTTCCAGTTTTTAATCACAGTGCCTTAAAACAGTACAGGTAGTTTGTTTTCCCAGTGTATCAGCTGCATTGCCTAAGTCACACTTTGCAAGCCTTGAATCCGAGTGAGAACTTGGGAAATTGTGAGTCCCTGCACTCCTTGTGGTATTGAAGGAAATCTGACCAGCTTCATAGGAGAGTTTGAACGTAGTTATAACACATGCTAAATCAAGCTTCAGTGTGCACTTGGGGGCTGCTTTCAAAGTTCCAGGAACCTCAGCTCCACCTGCTTTCAGGCTTTTTCTTGGCATCACGCTTCTGAAATGGGTGTTGTCGTTTGAATGCAGCACACTAATGCAGCTGGAAAGGCTCTTGCAGCTGCCGATTTCATTGTGTTCAACTGGCAGGAGCAGAACTGCTTGGTGCACTTTGAGTACACTTGGAATAAATACATTTCTGCCTCCCTGGCTTTTCCCTGCAGTTCTAATTAAATGTGGAATTCACTTCCTGCCCTAACCTGCTCGGCAGAGTTGTGCTTTGTGAACAAGTTACTGCTCCTGCTTCAGAGGGCTGCATTTCGGTGGAGGGTGAAGGTGCCTTTTCCCCTCCCCTCCAGTGGCATTGAAAGGCTTTACTTGGTGAAGAGATTATCTAAACCTGCTGCAAAAGCCCTTGTTTGGTTTTGGAAGTAGAAGAGGGGGGAGTTTGTGCACAGCTGGGTTTGCCGAGCCCTTCCCCCAGCCCCAAAGCCAGTGCTGTGCACCCAGTCAGAAGTGGGCTGTGCAATGGAAGGGATAAATAGTCCTGTCAACATCCAGAGAGCTGCACGGAGCGAGCCTAGTGCCACCCAGGTAATGGATTCCTCTCAGAGCCAGCTGTCTGAGGGCATGTTGGCTGGCTTGCATTATGATTACAGTGAGATGCAGTGTCCTTTAGCTCCAGTTTGGGCACCCTGGTAATCGTTTGGCAGGTGAGCAGTTAGCACAGGCTCAGGCAGTTTTTTCCGCTTGCCTGGAATAAAGCGTGTCTTCTGAGAGAGTTCTGATGTGGTTTGCAGTGATTTCCCCCTGCCTCAGCAAAAGCTCTGCTTTCCTTGCTTTCCACAGAGAAGTCACTGCACTGCCTGGCTCCACATGTATTGAAGTGATGATTAGTCTTCTACAAATCCAGCTGTTTAGTAGAAAATGACACTTTTCCCCAGGTTTTCTTTAGCAGTTCTCCAGTCACTTCTAATCTTTGTGAGTTGAGTGACTTGCTTCTGTCTTCGACACTGATTCTGACAATGTGAATTTTATTTTTCCAAGCTGTGTGGTGAAACCCATTCGTCTCTGTTACATGCTTTTCTCATGGCAAAATAATCACCTCATTCCTCTGCTTCCTGCAGAATTCCATTCGGCACAACCTCTCCTTGAACCGTTACTTTATTAAAGTCCCACGCTCCCAAGAGGAGCCTGGAAAGGGCTCCTTTTGGAGAATTGACCCTGCCTCTGAAGCCAAACTAGTAGAACAAGCATTTAGAAAACGAAGGCAAAGAGGAGTGTCCTGCTTCCGAACACCTTTTGGGCCTCTCTCCTCCAGGTAACTTCAGTTTTCTTCTAATCTATGTGCCAAACTCATAGCAAAGAAAATAAACTTCTCCTGAAGTACAGTGAGTAAACTTTATTTCTGTTTATAGTTTGAGAGGTGATAGAGTTGGTCCAGAGGAATAATCTGAAAATTGTTCTGACTTCTTCTTAAGTGTTTAACAACAACAACAAAATCAAAACCAGAACCAAACTGCAAAAATGCCTCAAATAACGTACCTATTTTGGCATCATTTCAAAGAAAGTCAAAGCAGTTATCACTGGAGTAAGTGTTTTCAGATGCCAGCCTCTGATTTCAGGAAAGCTGTGTTTAGATGTGGATTAGATCACAGTGGGAATGACTTCTGTGGTATTTAAAACACTCTCCTGTAGTGAAGATCAGGTTGATCGTGGTTGTCAGCAGTGAGGCAGCGGGGGTCCTGTGTAGCTGCTCCAGTCAGCTCCTGTGCCTTGTGCAGTGACAGCTTCTCTGAGCCCTGTAGCTGTGAGGTGAGACTTGCAATTCAGCACTACCTGGAGCAGTTTCATGTAGCCTTCCTCCCACACCTCTCTTCTGTCTGTTAAAATGAGGAGTAAACAGGAGGAGAGGTTTTCAGCTCTTCAGCTTTTCTGTCTGGTTTGTCTGTAGAGAAATGTATCATTCCTCATGTAATTGGTGGCTGTGTTGGACCAGAGGTGGGACAAAAGTGGTTAGGGAGGGAGGCAGTGGGGAGAAGGGGATCAGCTACTCTGTGAGCATATGCAGGGCCAGACACTTGCCACTGTGTTGCATCCTTCTTTCTTTTTCCTCTCCCTATCACTTCAAACACTGACAAAGATCCTTTGAGAATGATCTGAATGTATAAAACTGACCTGAACGTGAATCGCTTAGAGCTTTTCTGTCAGCAGTGAGTCTTATAATGAAATGTTAAGCATGCTCTGAGGGGTCCAGTTTCCTTCAGCAAGGAATAACATGACATTATTCAGTGCTAGAGCATTTGTGAGGTTGGTGTGTACCTTTCAACTCTTCCCAGCAAGACTGCAGTGGGTAGTGTGGGAGAAAGGCTGTTCTTCTGCTAGAGGCTCCTGCACTTGAAGAAAATTCTTGGTCTCTGCTGCTGTCTTGTGGTCAAAATGCATCTACACTTGCCAACACTACATTTTGGTGTTTCAGGAGTGCTCCTGCCTCCCCTACTCACCCTGGCCTGCTGTCCCCTCACTCTAGTGGCCTACAGACTCCAGAGTGCCTGTCACGGGAGGGCTCACCCATTCCACACGATCACGACTTTGGGTCAAAGTTAGCCTCAGTTCCAGAGTATCGGTATTCTCAGAGTGCACCTGGTGAGTAGCTCTTGTTCCACAGAGTGAATGTTAAGTTGCACCACATGCCATGCAAAGGACACGGCAGAAGGCTGCTGCAGTGTGTTGCAGGAGGACCTAGGTCTCTCTTTTTGCTTCATTGAGGGGCTGATGATGTATGTGCAACTTCAGACCATTTTTCTTGCTGATCTCTGGATGAGGGGGAAGGAGGTGGAATGTGTACAAATACCTGAGCTAACCTTGAACTAGATGACAGTAGAGTCGCCATGGTAGTTCACAGCTCACGCTCACTAGTTTACGAGCCTCTGGATAAATCAGCTTGGCTACACAGAGCTCTGGTGCTCTGGCCTGGGCCTGGTAAGTATCTCTTTGTCAGCTGTGCTGTAACTGAGCTGGGGTGTAGGGTGAAGTTGGAAGGCAAAATTCATTCAGTAGAACGTGGTTTGGGGTTTTTTATGTTTATTGTGGCTTTTGTTCAGAGATATGTGCTCAGACAACACCTAAGGGGTTTGTACATTAGGAAAGAGAAGTTTGAAGATGGTATTCTTTGAAGCCTTTTTTCTTTTTTTTGTTTCTACTTCCATTCCTACCAACGCTGAAGCACTGAGTATTGCAGACTAGAAATGCATAGGTGAAATGAATGGAGGTCTCTTTGCCTCTCCTGTTAACATATGCTTCTCTCTTCTGTTCAGGGTCTCCTGTGAGTGCCCAGCCAGTGATTATGGCTGTTCCTCCCCGACCATCTACTCTGGTGGCAAAACCAGTGGCCTACATGCCAGCATCAATAGTGACTTCTCAGCAGCCTTCCTGCCATGCAATTCACGTAGTCCAGCAAGCTCCCACTGTTACCATGGTCCGAGTTGTGACCTCCTCTGCAAACTCTGCGAACGGATACATCCTCACAAATCAGGGCACAGCAGGAGGAGCTCACGAAGCCGCAGGAGCAGTGTTGGACTTAGCTGGTGACCACCGAGGTAGCTTTTCACCTCCCTTGCTACACTGCTAATAAGTCTTGAGCAGGCTTGGAGGGAAGAATGGTTGAACGGTGTCACTCAGTGGGTGCTTAGCCCTTAAAAGACGATGTTTCTCCTGGTGTAACATAAACCAAATGAAAACTCATCATTCATTGTCTCCACCAGAGAGCAGGACAACTGTGCTCCCTTGTCTCCTGTGGGGAGCAAAGCTACCTGACTGAAAAACACGCAGTGCTTAAAATCTGTTTATTATTATAGTGTCATAGAATGATTTGAGTTGGAAAGTACCTTAAAGCTCATCTTGTTCTAACCTGCTGCCATGGGCAGGGACACCTTCCACTAAACCAGGTTGCTCAGAGCCCCATCCAAACTGGCCTTGGACACTTCCAGGGATGGGGCAGCCACAGCTCTGAACAACCTGTGCCAGGGCCTCACCACCCTCACAGGGAAGGATTTCTTCCTAATACCTAATCTGAATCTACTCTCTTTCAGCTTGAAGCCATTCCCCCTTGTCCTGTCACTGTGTGGTCTTGTAATTATCCCCAGTGAGGATATTTTGCCTGTACATTGTTCAGCTGCATGTGCTGTGGAAGTGTGTGTGGTTTCCAGCCAAAAGAGATGGCCTGGGAAAGGCTGAAACTCTGCTTCAGGATGGCCTTACAAATAAATGATTGAGCCCTTCTTTTCTGCAGACCTGGATTCCTAGAGGAAAGCATGTGCTTCTAGAAGTGCAGGCAGTACCCCATTAAAGCAATCTTCAAAAACCAGTTACAACAAAGGCCTCTTTTGTACCTAAGTTGGAAATCCCAGGCCTGGGCGATTTAGTGAGTTAAATGTTCCCTTGCTGTGATCTAGACAACACCTTGTCTGCTCCCCATGTTGGAAGGGGTTAGTGCTCCACGGTAACTGAGTGTTGTACCAGCAGCAAGGCTGGTTTCTCTGACTGCTTTTATGTGGGTGGTGGGACTATGGTTCTTCTGCCATTGAAGGAAAAAAAAGACAAAGAGCTTCCCCTACCACAGTAGCAGGACTACTGGCATTTTTAGTTCAGCACTTATTATCTTGCTTGAGTTTCACTTACATTCTCTAGAAATTCCTGTCTGGATCCCATTCATGTTCCTGAAGTGCTAACAGTCACAGCTGCCTGTCACCTGCTCCCTTCTTTCATTCACTAGTTCTTGCTGTTGCTTGTTCTTTCCCTGCTTGTCCCTTTCTTATTCCCACTTGTGTACTTTTCTGGCCTCTACTTCCCCTGGTTGCTTCGTTCTCCTTCCTCATCTCCCTGCTTTCCTTGCCTTTTCTCTCCCCACTTCCCATCAGCTTGCCTGCAGGTTTAAACTCGGTGTTTTGTGTCCCATCTCACTCCACTCAAACTCCACTCTTGTTGTCTGCTGATGTTAAAATGGGAGAAGTCTTTCCCGCAGGACTAATGAGGTTGTGCTTCCTGCCCTCTCTGCTTTGAGACCCCAGAGCCCCTGGAAGAGAAGAGTGGTTCTCCTCTCGTTTCCTACGTGTCCAGCAGGATTCTGTCCTGTGTCTGTTACGTACCTGCTGAATTGGTGCCTTACTTACTAGAAGAAGTGAGAAAAGTAGTGAATGCTCCCAAACAGTTCTCTGTCCAGGAACTCAACCCTCCTTTGTTATTTTTCATCTGTCCTATTTTTCCCTGTGCAGCAAAAGCTTAAATTGTGGGAGGACCTCCTTGTGAATCAACATACATTCAGGTCTGACAGCAGGCTGCTGCAGACTTTTGGCTCCAGGCATTGTCCTACTGTGTGGTATTGAAAGTCAGGCCAGTTTGTTTGAAATGGCAAAGTAAGCTCTGAGATTTGCAGTGGCTGCTTTCCATATCACAGCTATAATGCTCCAGTAAGGGACGTGATGCCCTTTGAGGGCAAAGGGTCAAGTTGATAGTCTTGATTTTTTAAACATTTTCTTTTTATGCTGAGTGGCTTATGCTATAAGAAAAATCTTTTTTATATTTATAGAGTAAATGTGCAATAGAGAATATTTGAGTGTTTCCAAAATACTCATCCCTGACCTTGTGTGATGCCAAGATATTTTCACACTGTCGTCTCCTCTGCTCTCACACAGGTATGGATGAAAAGCCAACCATCGCGTTTGCCACAATACCCACAGCCAGCCGTGTTATCCAGACAGTGGCCAGTCAGATGGCCCAGGGTGTCCCTGGACAGACGGTCACGATCCTTCAGCAGGCAGCTCCAGTGGCCATCGGGCAGCACCAGCTCCCGGTGCGGGCGGTCACCCAGAACGGGAAACACGCCGTGCCCACCAACAGCATCACCGGCAACGCCTACGGTAGGCTCTGTTCCCTGGGCTGCTCCCTGGGCTCAGCACCCAGACTGTAAAGCTGTGAGCGTTTTCTCCTCTTGGTTAGTGTGTGTCAAGTTGTTCATGTGTCCAGTTCCAAAGGTATCACAGTTCTTCCAGTTCTGTGGCTGTAAATGTCAGAGGTAGATATCCTTCTGTCCACCCATTCCTAGGGGAGAAGTCCTGCTAACCAGCGTTGCTGCTGAACACCCAGTGTCCTTCCTTTGCCCTTGGCCATGCAGTTACTGCTACTCAGACTCTGTGCTGTCTGATGGTTACTTGTTCAAAGTGTCAGTGATTTTTGTGGAGAGCTTGTTTTCATTTATTTTCATCTGACCAACAGCCTTTGCTTGCAGTATGCCAAGTAACAAAATTTCTGTGGTGCTCTTTAGATCTCATGAAACATGACTCCATAGACTATTAGGAAAATAACATACATCTTAAGGTCTTAGAGCCTGAGAGAGAAATAAGATCTATTTCACCAGGTGTATGAATGTAGTATTGTTGTATACACAGGATGTGTTCTGGTCATTTGTCAAGCCTGATTTTTGTAAATTCCATACAAGCCATGTCTTGGCAGTCTCCTCTTCTTGCTTGCTCAGCTGCTTAGGTTTTGTTCCATTGGGGATGATAAGATCCAGGTGTCTTACAGGCCTTTCCAACGAGATGCCAAGCACTTTTACTGCCCCAGGCTAGTGCTTTTGGGGAGTTGGAAATGAGGAGCACTGGTGGGGTTTGGGTAGCTTTCATGGAGAAATGTTTCTACGGATTTTTTTGCTACATTTCTTCACAGCATCCTCTGGCTTACGCTTGACTTGCAAGAATCTTAATGGAGCCATGAAAATGCTAGTAATAAAGATTTTATGCAACTAGAATAATAAGATTTTAATAGATCAGATAGGCTGAGCTTCTACTACCCAGCTGTAGCATTTGTCTAATACAGAATCAGACAGGTTTTTGTTTAACATTTTTATGTTAAGATATTTTAATCTCACGAGAATTTTTTGAACTGTCATCAAACTAAGTATTCCAGTTGCATCTGAGGGGGCTTGTTTCGTGAATGGCAGTAAATCTTCTGGTTCCCAAAACAAAGCCTGAGTCCCGTGACTCTCATCTGTATGCAGTTAACTTCTCTTCAGCTGCATGGTTTAGGTTCTCTTAAGTCACTGAACTGATAATTGGTGACTGACCTCATCCATACCCTCTGTTTTTTCCCCTCACACTCTTCATACTCTACAGCCTCCTTCCCGTGCCTTGGTAGAAGTTGCTGGGCTTTGAGGGCCTTTGTTCTATTTACTTTGTTTATTTATCCTAGGGCTCCTTTTTTGAAGCATTTAGCAGTGAACACAGCACTAATGTTCTGTCAGTCTGGAGGGCAGAGGATGTTCTGTCTCCTGAGTCCCCTTTGGCTGCCGCTGCGATTGAAGCAGAGTCCAAAAACTGCATGTGTTTTGTTTTCCAGGCAGTGTTGTGTGCCAAAGCCAGTGTGTAAGCACATTCTCTGTCTGGAACTAAGAATTGTAGACATTTTTACAGAGGGTTGCTACTTAAATGGTCTTTTTTTTCCTCACCACTTTTATTAATGGGAGGGTGAGATCTTGTGTCAGTACTCAAACACAAGACTGGAAGCCAGAAATTCTTATGTCCTGATCCCAGTTCTGATGGGAACACATGTGGTTGCCCAGGGTAAGCTCTTTCCTGCCCCTTTTACAAGTCAGATGTCAGCACCCTCAACATGTGGATTCTAATCCAGTTTCCCAATAGCCTGTCTGTCCTTCCTGTGTGAGCCGGGCCCAGGGGAACCTCTGAACTTCCAAACTGAAGGCCCAGCACATGGATGTTGTAGCTTGCAAGAAATTCTGATTGTAGGTGATCAGAGAACTACCTCTCACAGAGCTGCTGTGCTGTGATTGATGCTTCCCTTCTGGAGATGAATGCTTAGCTGGCAATGCCTTGTGTGACAATGGATAGGAAGAAGGAAGTCCCCCGATGAGCAGGGTTATTACTGGTTTGGTAAACTTACACAGAGCTGAGGTTGTGGAAGGAGAGGGAGAGACAAAGCAGACATGCCTTTCAAAAGGGACTGGCAAGCAACACTTGACCTTGTGCCAGCTGTCACGTTTGATGGTGATGGGGTTTTTTCTTGCTTTCTGGAATAGCAAACACTTGTGCTACTTCATCACACTAAATCTCTTTCTCTCTCTTCTCCTCCTCCCCAGCTCTTGCAAATCCACTGCAGCTTCTGGCAGCCCAGGCCAGCTCGTCCACTCCTGTTGTCGTCAGCCGGGTCTGCGAGACAGGGACCGAAGAGACAGGAGCAGCCTCTGCCAGTGAACCTGAGGTGAAAAGACCCCGGATAGAAGAGTCCAGTGGAGCAGTCCCAGCCCAGACTGGAGTCATCACATCTACAGTGCCACAAGGACAGGCAACCAGTGAATGAAGAAGCGGTGGGAGGAGCTGGAGTGATGTGGGGTGGGCATGGGATGGCAGGAGCCCTAAAGCAGCTTTCACAGGAAACAAACCACAACTGTAACAGCTCAAAACACAGCTGATAAACAGCTCTTTCGAAAGTCAGATTTTTAAAGGGGAGGACAACAGCTGTTAGAATCACAAGGTGCCAAAAAGAATGGAAAGCCCCTCCCAAGAACCCATGTCTGGAACTCTGTTCTGTCTTTACCTATGGGATATTTCTCTTTTAATATTCAAAAAAAAAAAAGTACAGACAACTGATTGTATGACTGCTGGGATATTTTTAACTTTCTTTTCCCCTTTTGGCTCCAAGGGGGTGGGATTTGCAGTTCAGCATCTAAAGGAATGTAATACAAATACAGTCTGCGCCCTGGAAAGAAAACTGCTCACATTCTATGCCTTAATACCACACTTCTGAGAGCTTTGAACCATAGGACCATTTTAAAAAGGTCACCTTAAGGCAGTCAAGTGCTGAAACATGGGTGCACTGTCTCACAAGAACATTAAAGAAACATGGTACCAAGCTTAAAGAAAAAGGCAAATGATTCTGTTTTTTTTTTAAACAGAGAAATTCTGAATATAAATGCTTATTTATGCGGGGATTCAGGAGGAAGAGTTACAGGGCTCAGCCACCTGGATTTCCAGATGCAATTACTCTCCATTCCCTCTGAGGGAGAATGACAGGGGAACTGTATTAACTTGGTTCCTGTAAAGATATTAAAAACAAAGGGGTTTGTACCTTCAACAGTTTCTTACAATTATTCATCACTTGCTCTGGACAACAGTCCAGCCAAAGGATCTTGATGCCTGAGGATCACACAGGGAAGGGTGTCTCCAACTCCAGGAGGTTCTGTGTGCATTAGATGGATCACGTCTTGTGCTGGAGTTTTTGTTCACTATAGCACTGTAGGTGAAGGCATGGCCACTGTCTCTGTCAACTTGGCAAATACTGGTTGATGGTCTGCACTAAAGCAGAACCTTCACCTCCCGTTGGTGGTGTGGTTCCCAGCTCCATGGATGGCTAGGGCTGGGTAGGAGGCTGTCCTGACCCTCTGCCATGGCAAACAGCAAAGCTGCTGTTATTTGTTGGAGAGGGAAGGTGAGGGCTGGGATGAGAGGCAGCAGAGGTCATACGGTGTTTCATACAAATTCTGTAAGGGTGTGGAGACCAAGGGAAAAGAATTCCCTTTTATTTTCCAAGTGACAAAAGTCACTGGAGGTCTGAAACAGTTTTTCCAGAAGGAATTTGGAGGTTTCCCCTTCATCACTTGGCTCCCTCTCCCATCTCTCCTGCCTTGAGGACCATTTGAGTTGGCCAGTAGGAAAGTTTTACTCATGCAGTGCAAGGATATCTTATGAGGAAAGCAGATTTGACTCATGGAACAGTGGGGTGCACGTGACACCATGTGACTGGCAAAGAGATCAACCCCTGCCCATATCCCCCAGCAAACCCCTTTGGTTTTACCCCCATTTGCAGCCCCCTTGGCTAACGTGTCTTCTGGCAGCACAGCAGAGGTCTTTCAATGTAGCAAATGTTACGGCTTTGGTAATGGCAAAAGGGACTTTAAGAGGGACGGGCAGTGCTTCTGCTCGGTTATCCCCCATCTGTACTGATTTGTTGTCCAGTTGGTGTCTCGTGCAGTCTGACAAAGCAGAGAGACAAACCCACTGTGGAAACATTGCAAAAGACTTTGCCCAGTGTGCAGTAAGTGATCCTGGCAGCGTGTCCGTGGGGATTAGCGGGTGAGGCACAGCCCTTCAGTGTCTGCCGGAGTCTGGGGAGGGGGAGGAAATCCACAAGGTAACAGCTGGCATCACTTGTTCCCTTCTAGGTTTCCTTTGTCTTTGCCAAATCCTATTCAACAGCCGAGTTCCGCCGCTTGAACAAAACCCAGACATGTTTTATTCTCACGTCCCTTGTTTTGTGAGAAATATTTCTGAAAGAAGGAAAGAATTTCCCGGTCTCGTGATTTGCGGTTCCTTTCTGCAGATAGAGGCACATAAAATATTCAGGACAGATCATTTATCTCAGCCTGCCTTTCAGAATTTAGGTGTGTACCTTCAGTGACAAGTTGTTAGATTGGATTTTAGTGCTTTAAAATGGTTTTGTGAGGGAGGATTGTTACGGACCACAAGGTAATTGAAGCAGGCTGGCCTCCAGCTGCCCCTTCTCGAGGTGTGGCGTAGTGGAAAAGCACATGGATTAGCTCTGTTTTCTGTAGCCTTTTCAAAGCCAGAACTCAATAACATGAACTTCAAGGAAGAATGCACAAGTGAGAGTGCAGCACAGTTTATCTGTGATTAATCATTACTTTCGGGTGACTGCTGGTTTAGATACAGCCCCGAGGCTCGGGAGCTTTCCGGAAGCACAGCAGCCCTTGGGTTTCCAGAATGTTGTGTGAGTCAGGGCAAGATGAAAAGCCAACAGAATACTGTTCAGGATGTGGAGCTGCCAGAGTTCTGTGGATTTTTCTTCACTGCTGCTTTGCTCTTGGAGAACTTCAATAATTACCCCTAAATTTCTCTAACCTAGTCCAGCACCGTGGAAATACATCAGCTGAATAACTGTTTCTTCCACCAGCTGCTGCTTTACTGATACCTCTTGAAAGTCCTTCCTCAGGTTGCACGTGTAGATCTGCCTCCTAAGCATTTAGAGCAGGATAACTCTCTTCCTTTGTGGCTCATGATGCCTGCTGGTTCAAATGGGAGTTGAGGATAAACAAATGTCTTTATTCTGGTCCCCTTTGCTGTTTGAGGTGTCTGCAACTTGTCAGTTCATCCTGTCAGGGGGTTTTTGCTTTATCAATCTTTGCATCCCTCTGCTGCTGCAGCAAACAGCCGTGCCACTTACAGATTAATTTTTTTTTCCTGTAGATTTGCCTAAACATTGCCTGATACTGGGTAAAATAACTGTTCTTGCTAACTCCTTTTGAGAGCTGTGGAAAAATGTGATCCTCATCTGAAACATGAGATGGAAGCATCTTGTTTCAGGCCTCCAGTTTAATTCTCTCATCACAGTTCTCAGTCTAGAAGACAGCACCATTCTTTTTACATACCAATCCTGATTCTCCAGACTGCAGAGGAATTAAAATTAATGTGATGATAAAATAAATCTTCAACTATAAAGAAAATGTTTAATGGTTGTATGCAGATTGTTTTGAATTGATTATCCAACTTGCTTTTATTGTCTAAAAGGTTGCATCTCATCCTCACTTTTATATTGACTGAAGAACATTTGAGGGGAAGAGAAGGAGGAGGCTTTACTTCATCTTCTGCTGTGTAACAAAGTTCAAGGCATGTTAAATATTTAAACTGCAGTAACTTAGACCTGGGAAAACTGTAAAACCAAATTCTTAATGTGTGAATTCACTTTTCAGCATTCCCTATTGATTTTTTTTCACCTTAGGCAATGACATTGACTTATTTTACTTTGATCACAGTTAGTTTATAGCAACTTTTCTTGTCCCAGTTTGAAAAAGCCGAGTGCAGTTATCCTTGGTTTTATTCTACTGGAATTCCTGAATTGTTGTTTGTCTTGACCTTGGCTCTTGTGATTCAGAAAGCTTTTTACTGTAAGATCAATTTAATCTGATTTAGTGATAACGCAGTGCTGAGCACAAAATTGAAGTTCCTGATTAGCTCATATATTCTTTTCAAATCCTTTTCCTCCCTACATTCCTCCCTCCCCCATACCCATGAGCACTGTACCCTGTAGCATATCCAGTCGTTTTCTCCACTGACAGGAGCAGCACATTGAATTAAGCTCTGCCTGAGGACTCAGGGATGAACATACCTGTGGAGTACGTGGAGCACCAAAGCAGGTTGAGAAGGTCCATTTGGTCACCCGTATTAATTTTCATGCCGTGTTCTGGACGTGTTACTGTTGGGCAGAGCTTATTCAGAGGTGTATCTCCAGAGACATGTTAAAGCTTTGTAAGAGGAAAGAAATAGTTAAACAGCAGCTGAAGCCTTCACGGTGCTTCTGCAGTCCATGCCATGGTCTGGCATCAGGTTTTGGAAGTAGTAAAGTTGATTTTGCATGTTCTAGACATCTGTCTTGTGTACTGACTTAGAGCTGTCATTCAGATTTAATTTCCATGGTTTTTCCCCTTTTTCAGTAGGGGAAATAAAACTTGCAACACAGAAGGGTAAGGACCTGTATCAAAGCAAGTGAGAGCATCTGACTTGAGCTTTCCTGCAGTGGGCTCTGGAACACTTCTCCCTGCCTACTGGGAATGTTAAATTGGTGTTAGAGCTTTTTATCTGTGTTAGCAGGGAGTGTTCCCAGGGAGATATTTGGTATCACTCTGATGTGTGCTAGTGTGTAAATGAATGTTAAAATGTAGGGTGACAGGAGAAATGTTTCCCTGCTACACCTGGGTTTGGGGGGCTTGAGTGACAAGGTTTTAACCCAGCAATAGTTCCGTACCTTCCCATAGGGAATCCGCTCTCACCAGCCATGAGGTGAAGACTTCTCAGCAGTTTAAGAAGAATTTCCCATGCAGCTGCACGTGTTCATTGCCTCAGAGAAGAGCCTTCCTCTGCCTTCCCTGCATCTTCAGATAGGTAGTTGAAAATTCCAGTAAGATTTTCTCCATTTGCTGCTTTTTCTTAAGGCTGAACCAACCCAGTTGTCTTGGCTTCTTCTTGTACATCATGTGCTCAGGCTCCAGGACCTCAGCTGGAATTGCTGCAGAAGGTCCCTGTGAGTCTTGTCCTGGGGAGCCCAAAGCACACCCAGGGCTATGGACAGGATCTGGAAAGTGCTGGATGGAGCAGAAGAATCCCTTTCCTTGCCCTGGTACAGCCCAATACCTGTTTGGTCTCTAGATGCAACAAAAGTGTGAGGAGTCACAAAGTGAACCTGGAAATGCTCTGGATTGCATTTGCACATGTGTAACCAACTTGTCCCTCTCTTCCAATGGGAAGTGCTGGCTGAGATCTTGGAGCTTTTTGAGCAGAAGGCAGCACTGAAGGATCCTGATCATTTTTAAAAATACCTGTGCTTTAACTCATTGAATGATAATTTCAATCCAATGTGGAACTTGCCTTGAGTTTCTGCTCTGATGCAAAATCTTTGAGGTTTTTTAAGTCCTGCTGCTAAGCTGGACTCGGGCATTAAGAATGAACCTCTAAAGGAACATGACTTGCTTCATTATTTTGCCCTTGCTGCACACTGAGGTTTTGAGTTTGGAAATGCCATCCTGCAGCAAATGATCTGTCTTCTCTTGCCAGCTGCTCTCTTGGGCAGCTTCTGTTTCTTGCTCCTCATCAGTTTTTCCCCTCTATTTGTAGTTATTTCTGTCAACTCTAGAGTCCTTTAATCCAACTCCTAATTTAATTCCATTGCTTGAAGGTCTGCATCTGGCGAGGATCTGTGTATTAGTTTGCAGTTACACAACAGATTGTGCAGTCATGTAACTTTTTGTTTCCTTCTGGGTGAAAAATTATGCCAAAGCTGCTACTACTATAGCACACACTACTGCTGGGAAGTGTAGCTTCCAGTGGAGCCAGCTGTGCTGCAGAAAACTCTTACACTACAAGGTCATCTGGATTGCTGGGACTGATGGGATTGGCAAGTGCTGCCTTCTTGCATTTTGATCTGCACCTGATGAAAACATAACTGGAGCATCTCTTCTCTGCAGCTGCCTGGCAGCTGCTTGGCTCTGATTAGATCAGCATCTCTGCCTGCTGGGTGGGGGATTTGCAGGGCAGGGCATGTGTTTGTGCACACAGGTGTGGGTATATTCACAGACAACAATCAGCAGTGGGAACTTACCTGGCTGTGAGGGTGGGTTTTCTCTCTTTAGGTGTCTTTCATGGGGCAGTAATACAGCAGGGAGCGTTTTACTCCTGGCCTGAGCAAGACATTTTGAAAAATACTTGGTTTTCTTGGAGCACTATATTTAAATTCCAAATTTTTAATCAACTTTTGACCTTTGTATTTATATGCTCAGAAAATTCTTTTGATATCTTTTCAATTTACCAACGCTGAATTAAAACCTTCCAGAATGTGTGGCTGGTCCTCTCCTTACGTGTCACTTTAAGTTTCAGAGCCTGAGGGTAGTTGTGCCAAATCTACCACTTTGCTCTCAAGACAGAAAAAAAACATTGACAATTCATGGGTGGCAGCTAAGGAAGAAACCCTTTACATATTTTTTTTTTCAGAGAGTATTAAATTAGATCTGTGTAAACAAAAAAATTTATATTTATTTTGTGTGCGTGTGAGCGTGTGTGTCAATATAGATATATAAATGGTCCATGACTATTTCTTTCTCTTAAATGGTACTTACACAGACTTTTATACAGCATGTTGGTAAATTCCTGCGCCAGGCACTGATTCTAGAAGAATGATGTACCTGTTTTCGTAACAAATGTGAGCAGCCAGTGGAAGCAGCTTTACTTCAGTGATTGCTTTCATTCCTCTCACAGAGCAGAAGAGACAAGTTGGTGTTTGCATCTTCCTTGTGTAGGAGCCCTGCTTGTGGCTGTACCTTCAGCAACCTCAGTCCATGCTGCTTTTCTGGCAAAAAAAAATCCCCCAAAATGGCACTAACTAAAGCTGGAATCCTTTCTTGTCTCCAGTTATCTCTAGGTGCAGTATCGGGGAATTCTTTACTGGTTCTGCTCTGTAAGTAATGGGACCTTATTTCTAACAGAGGACATTTATGGAGGGTCCATGAGAGTGCTGTAAGGCTGAGGAATTCCTGTCAGGTGGCTAAGCTGACGCTGGGGCACTATGAAATAGTTTCTTTTTCCTCTGTGCTGAGATTATTTTCCTTATGTCATCCTCTCTTTGTGGGATGAGATGTGTGTATATCCCCTGAAAAACAAACCCAGAAGAGTTTTTCTAATGTTCCAATTCACAGGGAGTAGATTTCACCAAACTGGCCAAATTCCATTTCACAAGGATCACTAAATTCACAGAAGGAGGGTGTATTTTGACCCACTGGAAACTTTTGAGAATTATTCCAGAGGGCAGTTGATGGTTGGCTTCCTAATCCTAATTGCTGTTCCAGAAGCTGAAATTCCTTTCTCTCTAAGGACCTGAGTTGATGCTGCACTGGTGGATCACTGACTGGTGATGGGGCTTCAATACTTAAGGGAGAGCAGAGTTGGGTGGTAGGAAGAATAACCAGAATGGGAGCAGGGACAAGGAATCAGCTTTTCCTCCTCAGCAGAAAACAGCCCTTGTGAAACCCATCTTTTTCCCCTGATACTTGGTTATTACTTGTGTCTTCTGCTGAGTTAAACCGTGTCCTTTTGCTGTGGTCAGACCTCTCTGTCCTGCTTCCACCCCGCCTCAGTTTCACAGCAGTCTGAGACAGAGCCTCCCTTAAAGCTAAAGGGAGGAGAAATGTCTGTTAGCTGAAGAAAAATGAGATTTAAATGGAGCAGAAAAAGTGAGATTTCCTTCTGTTTCACTGTCTTGCTGCTAAAAGTCTGGTGCAGAACATCCCGATGTTCTGCTGATTTATATGCTGCTCTTGGGAGGTGGGCAGGCTGCTAAGTAGGCAAGTTGGCTCTGTAGCAATTGAATTACTGTAAACCTAAACTTGCTTAATCTCTCTTTTTTTTTTTTTCTCCCTCAAATGGGCTTTAAGTAGAAGGAGCCAGAGTATTGTTTGTAAGAACTTTCTGCTTTAATAGAAAACAGAATGTAAAAAAAAATACCAAACCCAAACTCATCGAATACAGTGACACAGAAGATGGATTTAAAATACAAAGATCTTACAAGACCATATATTGTCTTGGGCTCTTGTCCAGCCTGCCAGCTGACCTCCACATAGCCAAAAGGAGCATTTTAAGAGTCTGTAGCTATCCAAAGGACTGTTATCCAAAGGACTGTTAAAAGCTGTTTAGGGATAAATCTAAAGCTGTACGTGAGCAATGGATGGTAAAGCTGGAACTTCAGATCCAACTCTGAACAACCGCTCTAAAAAACAAATACGGAAAAATCTGACTCTCCCCCTGTTCTGCAGATGCACATTCCCACTGAGACCCCAGGGAAGGCTGGGAGGAGAACCTGAAATACCTCAATGGCTTGACAGAAGGGTTTGCGACAGAGATCTGGGCCAGCCTGACCCCTTTCACCTCAGTTTGGCACTTATTTTAAAGACGGTTGGAAGGGGGAGCTAAAGCCATGCTTGCATTTCAGTTCCTGGTGTTGCCTGTGCAAGACACCTCCAGCCAGATGTTTTGGGGTTTGTGTGTTGGGGGGTTTTGTCGTTTGTTTTTTTTTTTTTTTACAGCTGATATCAAAAGTATTTTTTGTGACTTGTTTTCGTTATCAGTGCTTTTTACAAAGCAGGTGTGTATCCCAAGGGGGCAGCTCCATCTGGGGCACTGGATGTGAAGTTCACCTTCTTTCTCTGGCCGTGTTGCAGCGCTGCTCCTGTGAGATGCTCGACTGCACGGGCAGGTCGTGGCTTCCCACCAGGGTGGGATCCTGCATCCCTGGAGCAGGAGCTGCGTTTCCACATCACATGGGATACAGTGGGTTTGTTTGTTTGTTTGTTTTTAATATGGAGCCATACATTTTTTAAGTAATTTGAGATCTGAATGTGATTTCTAATGTATCGAGAACGTTAATATTTTAAAGCTATAACAAAGTTTTAAATTTCTACTTTTTTTTTTTTTTTTCATTTATTTTAACTGTTCTGTTACCTTAATTTGATGTATGTGGTTGGGGAATGTTGCTTCTCCTCTTAGCATTTGTTTCTATAACCAGAAATAAAATTATATATGAAAGAGAAAATTCCCTGAAATTGCTTTGCTGCTTTGGGATGACAGACCTGAATCCTTCCAGGGTAGTTTTGTAGGAAGGTTGAGTTTCCTGCATCAGTTTGGGTTGTTCTCACAGTACGAGGGGACAGCGTGTTTAATATTTTTTTCCTTTTGTTATATACAGAAAGGAAATAAATATTTGCACACCTTGCAGTGTTCCAGAGTTCACAGACACCCCACTTTTGATCCCTTGGCAGTTGTTTGGGCAGCTGTTGACTCAGAGCAGAGTGAACATATGTACGTGTGTGCGTTTGAGAGCTGTAATGCCTCCCCCGGGGGTTATAAACTGCTCCTCCAGCTCCAGCTTTTGTTTTGTCATGAAGTGAAACATTGTTATTTTGAAAGATAAACTATTTCAGTGTATTCCCCTGTAATTTGTAATAATGGCTTCATTGGAGGATATGAAGTATTCAAAACAGTACTTTATCTTCTCCTCCTTTGTCTTCATAATGCAGCCACAATTTAATTTCAGGGTTTATTTTCACTGGAGATTCTGAGCTCCAAAAATAAATAGGAATATTTTTAAAGACCTCAGTTGACATAAAGTAGCTGTAATGCATAAAATCACAGGATGGTGTGGCTTGGAAGGGACCTTAAAGCTCATCCCATCCCACCCCCTGCCATGGGCCGGGACACCTTTCACTATCCCAGGTTGCTCCAACTGGGCCTTGGACACTTCCAGGGATGGGGCAGCCACAGCTTTTCTAGGAAACCTGTGCCAGGGCCTCCCCATCCTCACAGGGGAGAATTTCTTCCCAGTATCCCATCTAACCCTGCACTCTGGCAGTTTGAAGCACATGCATCGGGTGTATTTGCTGACCCAGCCAGAGGAAGGTGTGCATGGAAAACCCTGAATGCTCCTGTTTGTTCTGCTCTGCCCCAGCTCTGACTGTCCCAGCTGAGGTGACGGATGCTGCTGCTCTGCTGCTGCTCTGCTGCTGCTCTGCTGCTTAATTGCCCTGGCACGCTGTTAATGAACTTTAATGCCTGGGGGCTTAGAGCAGGGAAGTACCTGAGGGCATAGCACCAAGCTTCATGCCCTGACATCATCTCCTCCTCGCAGGGTGATGCTCAGCCCGGTGGTGAGAGCTCCAGCCGTATTACCAATTAGGAGACATGACTGTGAGGGTGAGATATTAATGGATTTTTAACCTTTTGGAGGTGCTGGAGACCCACCTGCTGAGCAGTTATTTTTAATATCTCTTGCCAATTTTGGAAAGCATCGCTCTTTGAACAGGTTGTAGGAAAGGCTGATACTGCATCTTTCCTTAGAAACGCCGGCTCTGGCATCTCCCTGCCATGGAATGATGTTTTCCATAGGGCTGAGTCCCCAGAGCTGCTCCCCTTTGTGCCATGTGGGATGGCCTCGGAGCCAAGCTGCTCCTCGGACTCTTGACATGGAGAGTGGCAGCAGCAGCGTCTCCAAATAGCCCATGAAGGGGCCCTGGAGATGATTTGGGCACCACCCGCCCTCCCCGCGGGCAGGATGGGACCTTCCCTCCACGCGGAACCTTCGCGCAGCAGCCGCTGCGTTCCCCCGGAGCCGGCCCAGCGTACCGCCCGCCCCTGGGGGGCCGCTTTGGCCGCGTACCGAGGCGCGGGGTCGGGCGGAGGGTGCGGGATGTTCACGGCGGCGGCCGAGAGCTTCCTCAGGCAGGCCAGGTGTGCCGGGGGACACGGGGGACCCGGGGCAGCGCGGCAGGAACCCCTCGGGGAGGGCGGGGTGGGAGCACCGGGGCGGGGGGAGTGGGGTAACCTCCCATCCCTGGGCTTCCGTGGAACTGGGGGTCCGGGGTCTGAGAGCCGCTGCCCCCCGGCAGGGAGATCCAGGACGAGGAGCTGCGGAGGTTCGTCGCCCGCGTGTCCTCCCTGCTGCAGGGCCCCGAGCCGGGCCCCGAGGCCGTGGACGCCCTGCAGAGGCTGCACCTCACCGTGGCCGCCACCAAGTACCCCCGCAAGTGAGTGGCCTTGGTGCTTCCACAAACCGCCCCGCCTTGAAACCCGGGGTTCCGTGTGAACACTGAGCCCCTCTCTGCCTTCCCCCCTCCCTTGCTGAACACAAGGTGCCTGTCTCCTTGTTCAGCGAGAGTGACAAGTGCTGGTGTCACCGAGCTCTGCCCGGCAGCGCTGAGGAGCAGCATCCCGAGGGGAAGATGATGAGCCGACATTAGTCACTGTCACGGGGGATCATCCCCAGGCCAAGAATATGCGGGAAATAAACATCTGACTCTTTTCTTGCCTGGCAGTGGTGCCTTACTGTGACTCTTGCAGGCTCGATGGCAAGTTCGTGGAGCTGTTGCAGACAGTGCTGTGCTCGCCCAAAAGCCCGCAGCAGATTCAGGTGTTATGTGCTGCCATCCTGAGAGAGATGTCACCTTGCAACGATTTGATCCTCTCCTGCGATGAGATTCAAGATACAAAGCTCTTGAGCCTGGTGTCCTCTGTCCTTGTGGCTCAGGTAAATGACCTGTCAAGTCACAAATCTTCTCCTGTCAATATGGATTTGCTTTTTGATTGTTCTCTGTTCCTGAGCTCCTGCCTGAGCTCAAGGGGAGTGAAAATCAATTGGAAATACGTAGGAAAAAGCAGAAGCAGTACAATGTTCATTTAAGGAACCTCATTATTGTGCTTTGCCTAGGAAAACGTGGCAACTTTTTTGTGTGTTTAGCATTTCATAACGAAAACTGCTTAAAATTTGTAATGTTTAGAAACGGAGGTCTTGAAAGCCAAAAAGAACCCTGTAGTGCTGGCTGCTGGAATATATTTCAAGTCAGGATGTCTTGAACCTGGAGAGCAAAAGATTTTACAGTGGATTTCTTCTTTTCATACTGGCTTTCATGTTCAAATATGTTTTTAAAATATACATAGAACCCATAAAACATTTAGGGCTCTAAATGTGAATGACATTGCAGAGAAGCAAACATGAGGGCCTGCCTCTTTTGGGTGCTGCCTGGGGAATTAGCTGGAAACCTCCTTTTTTTGCTTCTACTCCGTTTATTATTGTTATGTCCATTAAAGATGAAATATTTTTCTGAAACTTCTCATTCTGAGTCTCACTGTGTGCTGCTGAGTTTCTGACACTCATCTGAGTCTTACTTAGCCAGAGGAAGTGAAACAGAAACCAGCAATGTACTGTTTATGTGCTGCCTTAGGAAGCTCCTCTCTCCCATATCCAGCCCTAAGTCCGTCCTGCAGTTCCACAGTGTAAAAACATACACAGGATCCCACGTGAGCAGCCCCACAACTTGGGATCTGGGAAATCAAGTTGCACAAAATCTCTGTAGAATATGGTAAAACAGCCTGTGCTCTGAGTTCTTTTTGTGTCTGACTTCGGTATTGATGCCTCGTGGAAGAGATGGTGTGGTGTTGGTCTCCAGCACTGGTGGATTATCTGCCCGGCTTTACCTCTGCCTTGTTTTTAAGGGGAATAAGAAGAATGAAGTGGCTGCAGTGGGGCAGCGTGTGGTGAAGGCCCTTGAAAGAAGATTGCCAGAGGGTCAGAGCGCTCAGTTCCTTCTTCCTGTCCTGGCAAATGTCATCAGTGTTTCACCAGAGTCTCTAAGTGAAGGTAAATGTCTAGGAAGGGTGGAGATTGCCACCTGGCTGTGAAGTGTGTAATGATCAGAAGGCTTTGGTTGGAACGTGCTGGCAAAAGTGACATCTCTGCCGCAAGGAGAGTGAACTTACTGGGTGAGATACATTCCACCACACAAAAATGCACCTGGGCCTTCCAGTCAAATCCTGGGTGTGGATTTGTATCACTATAGCCAAGGCCTGCAGATGCAGTAGGAGTGTGAAATTGTATCTGTCCTGAAAAACAGTGAGACACAGTGCTCTAGACTGGAGAAAACACACAGCAATTGAGGGGTACAGTGGGTAGGTTGCAGAGGCTGCTTCTCTTCCCAGTAACGACCCTCTGATTTTCCTTGCACAGAGCAGAGCAGTGTTGTCAGTAAAAAGCTGGCTGACTGGCTGAGGTATGCAAGTACTCAGCAAGGAATCGTTCAGCCCTCTGGAGGCTTCTTCTCCAGCCCCAGAACCAAACAGGTGAGTGCTGAGTTGCTGTGGTCACCCCCTGGGGCATTCATTAGTCAGTTACCTGCTGTTTCAGGTGCCCAGAATCACATTCTTTTGGAAGATGGTGGCCTAGAAGTGCTGCTGTTCTTTAGCATTTTTTGTGGGGTAAGTGGTCAGGACACAGGAAAGCAAAGTAAGGGGATTTACAGCTCCAAGATTTAGGAGTTGTGCAGTAGGGCCAGAGCTTTAATCCTTGGAGTACTTTCAAGGGAAGAATCTTTTAGTCACCGTGTACCTCAGAGTAAAAGGTGATTACAGATGGGACTTGTGTCAGAGAGAGGGGGAAAGTTTGGAGTATTTCAGCTCTGGAGAGAAGGATCCAACACAGCTGGCCTTTCTCTCTCAGGATACCTGCCCTCGTGCTGGACCCTAAATAAGGGCTCCTTGTCTCTGTGGGGTTTTCCCTGCCTTCCCACTTAGCCTTTCCCTGGAGATCTGACCTGCTGTGTCTTCTCTCAGCCTGCTCCTGTCACAGAGGTGGATGGTGCCATTGCCACAGACTTCTTCACAGTGCTCTCAGTGGGCCAGCACTACACACAGGACCAGTGGCTCAACGTGCAGGCCTTCTCCATGCTGAGAAACTGGCTGCTGTGCTATGGGGGGCAGGAGGAGAAGGTCCCTAATCCAGGTATGGACTGAAGGCTCTGCAGGCCAGGGTGAGTTGCAACCCCAAAGAGGAGTGTGTGCTCTGAGATGTCACATGAGGTGGCTGCAGCAACAAACACCAGCAAACTCTCTTTCAAACTGAAAGAGAGAGCAGGTTTAGATGAGATGTTAAGAAGAAATTCTTCCTTCTTAGGAAGAAATACTCTCCTGTGAGGGTGGTGAGGCCCTCATACAAGTTGCCCAAAGAAGCTGTGGCTGCCCCATCCCTGAGAGTGTTTAAGGCTAGGCTGAACAGAGCTTGGAGCAACCTGGTCTAGTGAGAGGTGTCGCTGCCCAGGGTAGAGTATGGGCAAGAGCTCAGAGATCTTGGAGCAGGGAAACTTTAGGAAGGAATATCACAAAGCCACCTGACTGACCCTTATTGACCCTTTCACAAGGATTTACTCATTTGGTGAGTCTCCTTTCAGACAAAGCCCCATGGGTCCCTAAGAAAGAAGAGCTGGGTAGTGGGGGACAGCATCTCCTTAGTGTTCTTGTATCATTCCCTCTCCCCCAGCCCCCTGTTCTTCACACTGCACCTGGGAACAGTCATCCCTTTGCTGTTGATGGGCATCTGTGTGAGTTACACTGCCTGTGACATCAACTGGTATGTGTAACCTCTGTTCTGCAGATGAGAAACCAGGAATGGACAGGTCTGATATATCCATGGTCTCAAGTACATCCACATCCAGTCGCCTGCTCCCCCCAAAGGAGTATCTGCGGGAGAAAGCCTTTGAGTACTGCCAGCGGCTTCTGGAGCAGAGCACCCGGCGTGAGTCTTGCCATGAGCCCTCAGTGGAGCTCTCTTGGGCGTGTTCTTGAAGTTATTTCTGGTTCACTGCATGTGTGGACTGGAGTCTCACTCCCTGGAGTCCACAGTCAGGCTCCAGGGATGAGACCTGCTGCAGCTGCTGGTGCAAGTCCTTGACCAGCCCTGAGCTGGGGTGTTGGGAAGGATTTGGAGGCAACAGCCATGTTCTGCCTCCTCCCCACGATGTGCAGGGGAGGCTGTGAAATTTGCTTGTCATTAGCCTGGAATTGGGATCAGTATGTGTTCCTGCTTGTCCTGAAATTTGGGTTAGTGCTCAAACTGACAGTCTAACATTCCTGCCTGGCCTCAAAGCTTAACTTGGATTCCTTTCTCTGGCAGGACCCCTGAAGAAAGATGATGGAGACCTTCAGAAAGCTGTAAGCACACAGAGGTGGGGCAGAAGCTCTGGGAGTTGTAGTTTCCCCCACTCCATTTTGACTCTCTGCTCCCCTGCAGTGTCTCATTGAGGCAGTGACAATCATGGACATCATCTGCAGGCAGGACTCCTCCTTTGTGTACCGCACTGTCTCCCTCCTGAGAGCCCTGCACAGCCGCATCTGTGGGGATGCCACTTATGCCAGGGCACTCCTGCCCATTGCTCAGTTCTTCCTGAACCACAGTAAGTCATCAGATCCCACCCTCTCCTCCATGGTCGCCTGGGATATTCAGCCCAGCCTTTTTCCTGGCAGTTTGCTGGCTGCCAGAATTGGTAATTCCACCTTGGCTGTACTCTGGAATGATCCTACTCTGGGAGACCCAGGAGCTGAGGGGCCTCATGCTCTTTAGAAAACCATAACCCAGCTCTAGCTTAGCCCCTGGAGCCCTTGTTAACTGGGCTGCTGGGTGGACTGTGCTCAGCAATGTGCTTTGTCCCAGGCAAGCTGGCAGCTGTGGATTCGGATGCAATCTACAAACACCTCTTCACTGACATCCCAGCTCAGCTCTTCCACAGTCCATCACTGGCCTTTGAATTTGTCCAGTTCTGCAAAGGCAACAGCCAGCTCTTCATGAACACCTCCAGCCTATTCAGACAAAGCTTCCCAAATCTCTTCAAGGTACAATGTGCTGGAGCAGCAGAGGGGAGATCCTGCTTCACATTCCTTTCCTGAGAATTTGAAAGGGGTCAGTCCTGCTAACACGGACTCTCCTCTCCTTGCAGTTCCTGGCGTGGAACAGCCCACCCCTTATCTCTGAGTTTGTGGACCTTCTCCCATTTCTGCTGGATTCAGGCACAGCCATTGAGATCTTCCATTTGCTGCTTGACCTGCCCTGTCTGACAGCGGCTCTGGACATCCAGATGAGGTATTGCACCTTCCCTCCCTCTCACTTGTTAATCAGCAGTGATACAGAAGCAAGTCTGTAACTCTTGCCTGAGTGCAGGGAGGGTCTGAATTCATCGTCTTCTGTCATCCTGATTCTCTGTCTTCCAGAGGGCCTGGATTAGACCAATTTGCAGTCCCTGTTTCAGTGTTCATGATTCCAGCTATGCCCTGGCCCATTCTCATGATAGTCTCTCTGTGTTTCCTGCTAGGGCAGCTGCTCTTCCTACCTCTGAGAAGGCCACCAGTGACCCAGCTGTGAAACCAGCCACCTGTCTGGAAGCCTTTCGCCATCCCTTGTACAAAAGCACGTTCCAGTATCTTCTCCGCACCAAATCCACTCCAGAGGATGCCCCAGACAGGTAGGAACCTGCCACCAGAGTGTGGTTCAGCTCTGAGGGTTAGCACTGGGAGTACTGGGAAAGGCAGAGCCACTCTCAGCTGTGATGAGGTGGATTTCTCTTCCCTGTGTCAGTTTTGCCAGTGCTCAGAGGGCAGGTGGGGATAGGGAAGGTCAGCCATGAGAGGAGCTGGGAATTAGCCTTCAACAGTAACTCTCCTCTTGTCCACAGTCTGATTCCACTCCGGCAGCTGCTGGGATCCCTGGCCAGCAGCCCAAGGGTGGTGCAGTGTGCAGAGACTGTCCCTGTCTTACTGGAGCTCTTTTTCAGGGTGGTGGCAGAGGTAGGTCGTTTTGGGGAAATTTGGCTTGTGAAGAGCAGTTTGTAGCAGCAGAATTGTTAAGATCCTGCAGCTTCAAGAGGGGGAGGGTGGATTTAATACTGGCATTGACCAGCACTGAGCTGGCGACTTCATACAGAGAAGCAGCGAAGCTCCATGGTGCAGTGTCAGGTTCACTCTGTGCTCTCAGCCAGCTGTAAAAGAGAGGGACGAGAGCAGAGTATGTGATCCTTGCTTTGTGCACTGCTCCCCTCCTGCTACATCAGGCAGTTTCTCTACTAGCTGTCTTAGCTGGCTGGTTGGTTTGGGGTTGGCTGCTAGGAGTCACTTGTTCAAGCCCTTGCTGAAAAAAGGGCTGGTGTTCAGTTTGCAGATGGGTCTCTGATAAACCAGCTGGTGGTGCTGCTGCTGCAGAGGAGTGACCAGCTCTACGAGATCCCAGCATTTAAAGATGACGTGTACAGGTGAGGTGGGACAAGAGGCACAGCCAAGCTCCCAGCCCTGCCATTGGCTGCAGCCTGGAATCAGAGCAGCCCTTTTCAGTTTTGGCCCAGTCCCTGCTGTGACATATCTTTGGAGGGCTCAGAATGGAAACTGCACCTTCAGCTTTGTTGGAACACCCTGAGGGTACAGACCTGGGTGCTGCCAGCCCCTCCTCAGTTCGGTGATGACCACCTTGCCTGTGGTCTGATCTCTGTCCTGCTCTCTGCTCCAGGGTGCTGAGCTCACAGCTGGCAATGCTCTGCAAGCTGCACCCTGCACTCATCGTGGAACTGTCCACAGAGATTCTGGAGTTCTCGGGAACAGTCAGCAACATCCAGAACAAGGAGCCCATCTTCACCCACATGGTGAGCGGGGCCTGCCTGTGTCTGCTCCAACTGCAGAGCAATCTGGTGGTCACTTCCCTTCCATCTTCTCTCTTCCTAGCACTAGCTAACCTGACTTGTTGTTCCCTAAAAACCACTCGATTCCCTCTCCTTGTGCCTTCCCTGAGCACATCTGCCTTTTCCTCAGGTCTGGGCTATCGGGGAGTACCTGTCTGTGTCCTACGACAGGCGCTGCACTGTGGAGCAGATCAGCCGGTTCTTTGAGACCCTCGAGGCCGTGCTGTTTGAGATCACCCAGCTCCGGCCACTGGCCAGCACCCCCAGCTGTGCCCCCCGTGCCATCAGTGTCCTCATGGCCACCTTGACCAAGCTGGCAGCCCGCAGCCAGGACTTGATCCCCAGGTGAGGGCAGGTGGTGGGGACTGGCAAAGGGTTGGAATGTGCAGACCTCTTGGGTCCAAACGTGGGTTTGCTGGTGATAAATAATTGAATTTGGCAACGGATGGAACCTGAAACTGAAAGAGGACAGAGGAGATGAGCTTGGAGGAGCAGTTTGGGGAAGGATTCGTCTGCTCTGTCACCTGATGATCAGCTGTACTAGGCTTTGGGAGCTCACAGGCTTAAGTCGTGACCTGGCTGAGTACAAAGGTCCTGTCAGCTGATGTCTACATCCTTCTCTTCTGCAGAGTGTCCATGTTCCTGTCCAAGATGAGGACGTTTGTGCAGAGCCCTGCTGTCACCTCTATTTACCGTGAGGAGGACCTTGAGGAGCTCCTTATTCGGGCAACTGAGCTCATGAACCTGCTGAAGATGCCCAGTGTGGCTCAGTTTGTGTTCACCCCTCCTGTGAATGGGGCCAGCACACAGTTTCAGAGGGAGGTGAATGACTCCCTCCCTTTGGCCCTGAGGATGGTCACCCATCTCCTGGAGCCAGCTCCTGGCTGCATGCCGGTGTGAGGGCAGGAGCTTTCTGGACACTGCTGAAGCTCAAGGCTCAGACCCTGATCTTGACTGGAAATGAGGAACAAATAATTGTGAATGAAACAAAAAGCAGGAATAAGCAGAGCTGAGGCTGCTCCTCTGCTCTGAGGCTCTTTGTATTTCTGTGTCCTAGTGCCTGTTGCTTTTTCATCTCTTGAGCTTGTCTTATGATTCCCTGGCCAGTATGCATTAAGAATACCCATGGATTTGTGTGAATGCGTGCATTAACACCCCGCTAGCACCCCATGCCCCTTTGGAGATGTATTCCCTCCCTTCCCTTTGCTCTCACTACACCTGGCTATGCACGTGCTGCTTTTATTGCCCCTGCTTGCAGCAGATCAGCCAAGCCAAGGCCTGTGTGAGGTGGAGGAAGCAGAACTGACTCTGTTACATCTGCTGTGAGCCCCCCCCACCCTTCTGTCTTACCATCAGAGTGAACATGGTGAGCTCCACGCGACAGCTGCCAGAGCAGAGCATAGAGAGATTTATTGATCCAGTTTATTGTTGACACAGAGCATTTCTTAACATACCCCAGCCCCGTGTCAGACAGGCGCCATGCTGTGTTCTCTATCTGCACCAGAGGTTTATACACATTTGAGCTGTACAGTATTAACAAACAGGGAAGTGAATCCATCCCCCTGCTCCTCCCAGGAGAAGCCAGCCCTCATGCACACTAGTAAATAACAGGGTTTATTTACAGTCTGTTTCAATACTTGACTGCACTGTGAGCAATGTACAGCTCTGAGGCTGTTTTCCAGCTCCAGGGGTGCTCAGTGGGGAGCAGAGGGTTGAGCTGGTTCTGCTGGAACTTGACAGGATGCAGCCCCAGCACTCTCTGGTGCAAACCAAGCCTCCCCTGGGCCCTTGCTTCCAGGCAGAGGGGAGTAAGGAGTGCATGCAAGTTTTTCCAAGGGCTCTAGGCAGCCCACTGCAAGTTCTGTGGGGGATGACAGGCCAACAGACCTACTTGATTCAAAGTGGAGTGAATCACCAGCAGCCCTGCGGGGCCCTGAGCCTTTGCTCGGCTGCCTGGCACAGCTGAGTCAGCGGCAGGAGGGGATGCACTGCTCCCAGTCCCTGTTGGGGCAGCACCCCAGGCCAGGGGGGTGAGTGTGGCCTAGCAGAGAAGCAAGGCACTAATGTCTCAGTGAAGGTGCTTGGTTCATCCAGCCTAGAAAAGGCAGGCCAGGCTGCGTTGAAATCCAGTAGTGGAGTGTTTCCCTTGCATGGAGTGTTTTGACATCTCGCCCCTCCTGCAAAGTGCAAGACTAAGCACAGGAACCAAAACTACAGCAGGGAGGTGTAATTAAGGCCAACCCTTTTTCAGCATCACAACCCTCGAGCAGCATTGTTGTGAGGTGCCATGTGAGTATCTGATCTGCTGCCAGAGCCTAGGCCATGCAGGGTGCGATGGAGGGCTTTGCTGCAGGCTGTTTTAATAGGGTTCAGTTAAACTGGGTCTTAGCATCCGTCTATATGTGGAAATCAGGTCAGGTTTATCCCGTTCATGTTGCTCAAAGCAGAGGGAGGACTGGGCAGGCGGGAGGTGTGCCGGGGCTGGGGCAGCCGCACGGTGGAGCTGATGCCTCAGCTCTGCTCACACTGTCCTGCAGCTGGTAGCAGAGTCTGGGACATTCAAGACTGTCTTTCCAAACGGAGCCTCCAGCTGCCCATCGTCACTCGCAGGCAGCACTGGTGAGATGCTCCAAGCTGAGCAGGAGACAGGGTGGCCTGACAAAGCTGGAGGGAGAGGACCAGGACGTGAAGCCAAGCTGTCATTTGTCTGTCTGGGCTGGTGTCAGCCACACCTGGGGTCTGGCCCCAGGCTTGCTCAAATTCCTGGTGGTAACAATCCTCTGTGGAGAAATTCTGCTGTGAATGCCCCATGCTGCTGGATCAGTCCTAGGGGCCTTCTGCCAGGATTGTGGTGCCAGAGCCAGGCAGTAAATCTGCAGAGCAGGCTGAGGGAGTCCTTTCCTCCAAGGGGCACTCCCTGGGATTCACAGGAACTCCTGGTGGTGTCAGCCCTTTGCTGTAGCTGCCTTCCATCCTGAAGCAGGTCTGGCAGCACAGCAGCAGAAAGGCACCTGAGCGAGTGTATGGCACCGGGGGAACCTTCCCCCTGGCAATGCATCCTGCATAGAATCCCACTCCTGGGTGCTTGTGCTGCTTTGCCATCCCCAGAGCTGGGCACTTTTCCAGCCTGATGTGCCAGCACCTCAGGTGGCCACTGCCACAGTGTAGCCCAGACTTGCCGCACATGTTCGTCTTCAAAACCCAAAGGTGTTTCAAGCCTTCTGCCTGGCAGCAGAGAATATCACACAGGGCTGCCAGCTTAAAGGAACAGAGGACCCAGCCTACAGTCCCCATGGGGGGAGCATGTCCTTCCTGCCCCCTGCCAGAGGGGACAAAGAACCAGGAAATCTCCTGAGAAGGACACCTCCAGGTATAAGGTGAGGCTGGGCAATGGATCAAGAATGATGCTCCGAGCCCGTGCAGTGGGAGAGGTGAGCACCGTCCTTGCATGTCCTTTCATCTGCTGCAGTGCAGGGGCAAAGTGTCCAAAAGCAAATCGAGGGCCGTTGTGGAGTCCTGGTCCTCCCTCTTGCTCTCCCTCACTCCAGGCTCCCCAAGGTCAGCCTTACCCAGAGCTACACCCACAGGCTGCTGCAGAAGGATCCTTGTACCACAAGGACTAGGAAGCAGAGGAGCTGGAACTGATTTTTTTGGCTATTTCCATGTCTGACTTGGCAACTAGAAACCGCAGCTTCTTCCCTCCGGAGCGGATGAGGTCCACGGCACTGCAGAGAGAAGCAACAGGGAGAGGTGAATTCTGGCCCCCACAGGACATTCACAAAACACTCCCCCTTTGCCAAACACTTGCCCCCTCTGCCCTGTGCCTGCTCAGAGTTACAAACAGGGTCTGTTTCTTTTCTACCTGTAGCTTTATGGAGGGTCTGCCCTCCAGGTTAGTGCTGCCAGGACAAGGGAAAACAATCCCAAAGCTGTTTGGTCCTCTGGGCACCTAGGCTCTGCCTCTGGGCTGCCCCATCCCACCACCTTCAAGAGGAAACCCGGGGTGGGATGGGGCTGGAGCAGCTCTGCATTGTTGAGACCCTCCTCTGGAGCTCTCATTTTGTATTCCCCAGATATGCTCCCCAGTTGTTGCTCCGTGATCCCTCTTCCAAAGCCCCCAGTTCTTCCCCCCTTTCCAGTGTCCTGTGCCTCTCCCTACAGTTTGCTCGTCCCACAGCACCTTCTGCATTGTGGGCCAGGACAGCAGCACCGGGGGCTCTTTGAGCTGGAAACCTGGACCTGAGCAGTGCCAACACCATCCCAGACCCTTTGGCAAGGTGTGACTCACCTCTGGTAGTCTGCCCCGATGAGGCTGGTGCCGTTGACAGCCAGGATGCGGTCCCCGATGGAGAGCCGGCCGTCAGCAGCAGCAGGGCTGTCCTCGATCAGGGTGCGGATGTAGATCCCCGGGGAACACAGAGGAGTGTGCTGTTGGCAGGGAAACGTGGTGAGCAACTGAGGGACACGAAAGGTTTGTTGCTCCAAAGGACTGAGCTCCCTCAGGAGCTCACAGCCAAGTGGGTGCCTGATGCCAGGTGGGACCCTGGGTGTGTGATGGGTGGGTGTGGGAGGTGGTGCTAATAGAAACAGTAAGGAAATGAGATCACTCAGTTTTATATTCATTTATACTCAGAAAGGAGATGTGAGGCCAATCTGTTCTTCAATTCAGCTAAGAGTAAGGCATCATTAACCTGTAGCCATGTTGGGATGGGAACCTGGTGCTCACAGTTGTCCCAGGGTTTGGTGATGCTCTGTTTCCTACTAACAGCACTGCCATGAAAGGCCACTCCGTGGGATGACCCACCCCACTACACGAGATTGCAACGCCCCGTTATGTAACCACAGAGCTGTTCTGGCACCCTCTGAGCCTCCCTGCTCCCCTCCACTTCCCTGCCACCACTGAAGGGTGGAGAAAAAAACCTCGGCTGAGTCATTTTCCTTCTACAAGACAGCTGAGCCTGTTTGCTCTCTCCAGCTGCAGGACAGCTGTGGACTTCGAATGCACAGCACAGCGACCTAGGAGCTCAGATAGATCCGAGAGATCCCTCGGTCTGGTTTGCTGCAGGAGAAGCAGCCTAGCTCCCACCAGAAGCCATTAGCTTTGTATAAACCACATCCCACATGTCCCACTCCAGCTCTGCCGGGGCCATTCGGCCTGTCCCGCGATTGCCAAGAACTCACCACGCCATCGATCAGCCCCATGCCCAGCCCGATGGGTCCTCTCTCCAGCTCCACCACGAAGACGTAGCAGAAGTCATCGGTGGCAGAGCTGCGGCTGGAAGACTCTGGTGTGGGGTAGTCATAGGGGGTCGGCGAGCATCCTGGCAGTGGAGAGACTGCCTTACAGCTCTGGCATCGCCCCAACCCAGCCTCACACCCCCTGGGCAGCGCCAGCGTTCGGTACCTTCGGGGGTGCTGCCCTTGGTGCCGTTCATCCCGTTCCTCCGGGGGTCCTGCAGCCCCTTGCCTGTGCTCTGTGGGGATTCCGGGCTCCCGGAGTCGAAGTTCAGGGGGGTGGTGGGTGGTGTCAGCAGGCAGGAGGAGTCTGTGGGTGCTGTGCCAGCCTTGGGAGCTGGACCCCTGCCCAGCTGCAGCTGCTTGAGCTTCTCCTGGATCTGTGGCTCGTCGGGGTGCTCACAGGGGCAGCCGTTGGTGCCCAGGCAGGGCCGGGGACTCCCCTCTGGCTTCGGCTCGGTGCAGCCCCCCAGGGAGCAATAGTCCTCCTGGGCAGTGCTGCTCCCCAGGGCAGCAGCTGGGCTCTCGCTCACCTGCAGGACCTCTGTTGTCGTGCATGCCTCTTTCTTAAGGAGGAAAATGCTCTGTGGGATCCCTTGCACATGCTTTTCACTCCCTACCTGCACCCCACCATCCTGCTGCTTTCCAGGCAGGATGGCTGCCAGCTCCAGCCAAAGCCTTGGCAACTTGAACACTGCCAGGGCTTGTCCCAGCACAGGTCCCACATGCCAGTTTTGTGGGAAGCTCTGTGCCGTGGACGTTCACAGGCAGCCAGGAAGGGATTCCTGGTCATGTCCCTGCTGGGGGATTCCATTGAAAGGGGACACAGGTGGGAGCACAGCCCCTCCTGTGGCCCAAGTGCTGGTTGACGTGACATCAGGGTAAGGGGAGGAAGCAGCAGTGCCTGTGGTGGTGCAGTAGGTGGGGACAGTGGGAGAGGAGAAGGGGACCTGCTGGAGGGATGTCTTCCCCACAGAGCTGAACGCAAATGGCAGCTGAGCTTAGCACCCACAGCACGTATCACCCTCGCTGTGCTTTACAGGCATTAGCTAATTAGTGCTTCTGTGCAAGCCTGGCTGCTGGGGATGGGCAGGGTGCAGCACAGGGAGAACAGGGAACACACAGCGAGAAGGGGAGCACTGCCTGCAGATACCTCCCTTTCCTCCTTCCTCCCCACTAATGGGATTGCTGGGAAGAGCCTGTCCTTCCAGCTCACCTTCCCATGCCCCCCTAGGCTGGGGGATTAGCAGCACTAATCCTTCCAGCAGCTCTCCATGAGGGCACCACCACAGCTCCAGGCTGCAGGTGAGGGCAATAAACCCTTGGCACTGGCCTTGGAGGGGTCTCCAGAGGGACCCTCCTGCCCACCCAGGAAAGGAATAGTCCCTCTGTGGGATACAGGCTACCTTTGGGGGTGCTGAGCCTGGTCCCTCGCTCGTGTGGGGGCTCTTGCTCTTCAGGCTCCAGAGGAAGTGGCGGATGTAGAGGAGGTGCCGGTAGATGTTGTCATCCAACGTCTCCACCTCCAGGTCCACTTTGAAGCCCCCGCTGGGCAGAAGGATGGGCGGGTGGTTGTCAAAGGACTCCAGCATCTCATCTGAAAGGCAAAAGGGTAGAGGCTTTCATTGGCCTGGGCTGCACTCTGGTCCTGCCTCCCAGCTGGGATCAGGGATTTGGTGAGCTGTGAGACAACAGCATCCCTCACTTGCAACTGCAGGAAATGCCTCATGCCCATCTGAATGAACTTTGCATCCTTTGCAGTATCTGAATCGTGAGGCCATGGTTATTCCCAGTTGCTGCAAACACTACAGGAGACCCAGGGAAGGGAAAGGAAATTGCCTGTTTGGTTTGTATGTAAAAACCTTGGAGGGAACCCATGGGTGACCAGAGCACAATGACCAGAGCAGTGCTGAGAGCAAATCCAGGGGCTCACCGGGCTGGAAGGTGGCCAGGCTCTCCTCCTCGCTGGGCTCCCACGCTGCAATGCAGCCCATGTCCATCACTGCCTGGCACTGGCTCAGCACCCGGTGGAGCTGCGCGGGGCTCAGCGCGGGGAACTCGGCTCGCAGGGACGGCCAGGTCATCTGAGCGAGGAGACAAGAGCATGGGGTGAACGTCAGAGGTGAGGAGCTGCTTCCTCTGAGGAACTGTGCTGGGCACAGGAGGGAAAGGTCAGGCAAGATGGAATGAGCCAGAGCATCCCCTTCCCAGTACTGCCCACCCACAGACCCACCAAGCAGGGAAAGGGTGGCTGGCAGCAGGTTGTAGAGACCCCAAAAATGACTAGCAGGGTCCCTCCTGCCTGTGCCTATCCCAATGCCATGAGCCCCGGGCTGGGCATCCCTCACCTGCACCAGCTGGGAGCCAGGCATGGCCAGCAGGTTGGCCACGCTGGCGAGTTTGGAGAAGAACTGCTGGGCGAGCTGCTCGAAGCCGGCGCCGCGCAGCCAGTCCAGGAGCAGCCGCACGCTGGCCCGCAGCTTCACCCCCTGCGACCAGTGGAAGCAGCCGAGAGAGGAGCCTGAGGAGGCAAAGCATCCATCGGTACATGCCCCTCAGTCCCCCGGCTCCTGCCCCAGGTTCATTTCCCCGGCATCCTGTAGCTGGAATTCCTAGTGATGGCTGCACCTCACCTGGCACCAATAACCTGCGCTGCTCAGGCTTGAAAAGGCAGCACTTTCGCAGGGGCTGAGGATGGGGCTCTTAAAGGATTTAACCCTTCCAGGGAGTGGGGACCCTGCAGCTGGGTTTGTGCTTGCCCCCCTCGTATCAGTGCTAAGACTTTTCCATCTCCAGTCTCCTGCTTCCTGTACCCACCAAGGCATCACTGGAGGGAGTCCCTAAAGTTCAGTGCCGAATGTGTTACCCAGTTCGGGGAAGACTGACCCTTATCCAGGAGCTGGTTGAAGAGCAGGGTGTTGGAGAAGAAGAAGAGGTAGGCGAACATCTGGGAGGTGATCTCCGGGTGCACTTCATACTGGCGGAGCAGGTCCAGCACCGCCTGGTAGATGAGCACGACCCTGCGGAGCTCCTCGGGCAGCGGCGGGGACGCCCTCCAGCTCTCCCGGCACTCACTCTGGAAGGGGTTGCACTCCAGCAGGTCAGGGAGCGCTATGTACAGACACTGCAGGGAGAGCAGCGAGTTCGCAGCTGATTCATTTTGTTCCCTTTTTCTGTTTTTGCATTAGCCAAATCTTCCCTCGCTCCAAGCAAACCCCGGCAGCAACTGCCTCAAGGAGGGGCTGCTCCTGCTCACGCCCTGCTTTCACGTGCTCTGCTGTGCAGAAGCTTAAAAAGGTATAAAAATTAACATGTCAGTTGCTTTTAGTGGTTGGAGGCAACGGCGTGGGACAGCTCAGCTAAAGGGATCCGAAAACTGATGTGAACTAGGGCAGCAGCTCCTTACTTGGGCACGAGGGTGAAAGAAAAGCCGCTGCTTAAACGGGAGAGCAGTGCCTATCACTGCCAGGGCGAAGGGACGGGAAGGGTGCTGGGGAGGAAGGTGCCACTCCGGAGTGGTGCAGGAGCAGCCCCCGTGTCCAACACCAGTGGGCCGGCAGCCGTCCTGCACAGGGCAGCCTTTCTCCTGCCTCACACTGCCCGCTCTGTTCCCTGCTCCCGATGCCGCCCGGCGCTCGCGGTCCAACGGCGACGCTCCAGGGGCCCCTTTCCATCACGCCCTGAATCACACCATTATGCCGCGGGGGCCAGAGCCAAGCAGCTCTCCCCAAACACCTCCCCTGAGCCGCTGCACTGCAGGCAAGGAAACACGCCGCAGTAATTCAATACTTTTCCTGGGCTGGGACCAAAAATCGGGGCACTTCAGCCCAAAGGAAAACACCTCAGCGTGGTGCAACTGCCAAGGAGTAAAAGCTTAAAAAAACTCTCCTGCGCTGCACAGCCCGAGAGCTGCTGGGGATGCTCGTGCTGGCCCCGTGTGACACTGCTGCCTGTCCTGGGGAGCACGTACCTTGGAGATGTAGTAGACACACTGCTGGAAGGTGTACATGATCACCTCCTCCAGCACCGTCATCGCCTCCTCGCTGGCTGTGATGGTTGAGGAAAACAAAGACTCCTTGGAGCCTGTGGGGCAGAGAGGAGGATGGGGAGCAAACTTCTTAGCAACAAGGTGCCCACGTCCCCAGGGTGGGGGTTACTTGTGCTCCCAGGCTGGCATCACTGCCATGGCAAAGAGCCCCTGTGACCCCAGAGAGCACCCACCTGCCATCCCATGTGGCCCACGTTGCTGCTGGCAGCTCAGGGCTGCACCCTCCTTCCAGCACCTGTCTGGCCTACAACCATTTTAAGTTTTTGCATAGACCAGAAAGCTTCTGAGGCTGATTTAATACATTTTTCATTTTTATTTTTCCTTTTTTCTGGAATTAACGTGGGCTCACCAGTGAGCAATTCTACAGGGCTGCCTGCAAATCCAGGTGCCTCCACACCAGCGGGGAGGAGTGGGGGGAAGAAAGCTCTCCCTCCCAAGCATTAACCACAAGCTGCTGTGCTTGGGGGCACTGACCACCACCTCTGGCTGGGGATTAGCAGGAGAGTCTCTCCAGCTGGAAGAGCAGGCAGGGTCCTGCAGCCAGCCTCACCTCTGATGTCCAGCTCCTCCTCCATGCTCTGGATGTACGTGGGTGACTTCTGCTGGACAAAGTAGAGGATCTCGATGGCGTTGGCCATCCAGAAGATGATGTGCTGCAGGTCTGGGAGAAGGTCTGTGATGGTGAAGTGGGACAGGAGGGCAGGGTCCTGGCTGGGGAGATACAGCAGATGTTAGAGCTGCTGCTCCTTGGCATCCCCACTCAGGCTTTTGGGAAGGAAACAGCCAGCCTTGGGCAATGTCAAAGAACCTTCACATCCCCTCATGCCAAACCCCAGTGCTCCCCTTAGGAAGACCCTTCACAAGTAAAAATCTGGTGGTTCCTGCTCTGGGAAATGCCAAAGAGCACCCTGAAGGAACTGCCAAGACCACCTGGCCTTTGTGGGGTGCCACTTTTGAGGGAGACTCTCCCTAACACAGCTGAACTGCAGTAAATACTCATGGCTGAAAAGCAGCTCTCTCCCAGAGGTATGTGCTGCCCCTGCCAGCTCAGGACGGTTAAACCCAGCTCACCCGCCCTGGGCTGTCAAAAAATAAAACAAAATAAATAAAAAGCATCTGGGAAGTTTCTCAACTGCTGAACTTATTTTTCGTGGTATAAGAAAAGCCTGGGAAGCAGCCTGGGAGTTTGTCCTAAAGAAGAGTTCTCAGCAAGCACCAACAGTTTCTCCAGAGGCTGATTTTGAGCCAGGATTTTGTCAGTGGCTGAGAAGCGAGCTCCTTGCACCACTGTGATTGCCCCAGAGTGATGCTCCCCACCCTGGGACACGCTGTGCCAGCATCCCTGGGTGCACACATGCAATGCCAGCAACACCCCAGCTCCACCAAGGGGTCTTCAGCATGAAGGGGGTAAGGCTCCCACACTGAGGCCATCCCTACTACAGCCCTCAGGGATGCTGAAGCCACAAGTCCAAAGCCTTAGCCAGGTCTTGGATCAGAGAAAACCCTGGAGCTGCTGCAGGTCCTATGCACTCTGGAGCTCGCCTACTTTTCCAGACCCACACAGTCCTTGCAGGCATCGTGGTGAAAGGACCAGAGAGAAGAATGCACAAGGTTTAGAAGGAAAATTCATCATGCATCGCTGCCACCAGGCTGGGAGGGTGGTTTTACCAACCATGGACTCCTGTCACTCACAGAGGTAGAACTGGGTTGAATTCTCCCCATTTTGTGTCAAAACAAAGAGGGTCACACTTACTGCTGGGACTGTTTTTCAGCCAGCTCCCGTGTCCGCTCCTGGGCAGGGAGAGAAGGGGAAAGCAAAATGAAAACCAGTGGGATGGGGTGGCATGAGTTATCACCCCCACCAGCACTCACTGCCAGCAGGGACCCCAAGGGAAGGGGCCAACAATGCCCCGAGCCCACCAACACCCCATCCCACTGCTGACTGACCCACACCGTCCTCTGGATCATTTTGGCCGCTTTGAGAAGAAGCTGCCCGAAGTCTCCTGGCTCAAAGTTGGTGGCCGAGTGCTGGATGCAGAGGCACAGGAGGAAGGCAGGTGTCAGCTTGTGGTCGTCCCCCCCTGGCTCAATCAGGGTCATGATGCACCGCAGGAGCACGTCCTCGGCCGCCGGTTCGAACTCCAGCTGCAGCTTTCTGCGGGGCGTCCTGGGGCCGCCGGCAGGTGAGGGGCCCCGCTTTTTGGCAGCAGGGTCCTTCTCCTTCAGCAGGCTGCCACACGCCCCGCAGACAGGGCGACCCTCGGGGACAGAGGGGTGCAGGGCTCGCAGCCTCAGCAGGGTCTGTGCCGGGAGCGGCTGTGCCTTCATGGGATCCTTGTAGAGGAGCAGGTAGTAGAGGCCGAGGGAGAGCAGGTCCCCGTGCCGCAGCACGACCGTCCGGGCCACCTCGGCGAAGTTGACGGAGATGGCAGCGCCGGAGATGGGCTCCAGCACCAGCTTCTCCTCTGAGCGATGCCGGGAAGGTCGGAGCTTTCTGATGGTGCAGTGCAGGGGCAGGATGTCGGGGGCTGACAGGCTGATGCTGGGCTTGCTCGCCTGTGTCCTCTGGCCCACCGTGTGCTGCTCGCGGTTCAGCAGGTAAACCAGGCTGTCCTGCCAAGCGGGGAGACACGGCATGAACCGGGGAGGGGGGAGAAAGGACCCTCCTCCCTGCCATGCAGGGGGTGCTGCAGCCTTCTGCTGTCCCCGGCCGGCCCCACACTGTCCCCAGCTGTCCTCGCGTGCTGCACCTTTGCAGGGCAGAAAGACCTTTCTTTTCTTGCTGCCAAGCAGGACAGCAGCGATCCATGCTTTGGGCACACTAACAAACGGGCACAATGAATTTGGGCATGCAGTAAATGGGGCTGCTTTGGGCAGAAGGAACCCCCTCTTACACCTCTCCCTCCCCCTGCCCTTTCAGCATTGCATTTCATTCCAACTCTGCCCAGACTGCAACGATGTGAACTCGTGCCTCAGTTTCCCCAGCTGCACCAACGGGATGGCTGCAGTGTCGGTGTCACCCTGGTGGAAAGCTTAGAACATAGGGATGCTCAAACGGCACAAACTAGCCACTAACTACAAGGGCCGTCCCAGGCCTTTCCAGTTCTCCCAGTGCCTCCAGCACTGGGGAGAAAGGGCTCCCAGATGCCCTGGCTCCTTGCTGCCTGTGACTCCATTTGCCACCAAGGAAGCAGCCGGACAGGGGACAGGGCAGCTCAGCCACCACCCGTAGAACCGGGGCTCCCTTGTGCAAGCGTTGGGATGCTGCTCCGGCGATTGCCCTGCATCCCCCTGGGGCATTGCTGGAGGGTCCAGGCTCCCGGCTCTGTGTCCCCCGTGCTTGGGGACAGGCTGGAAGTCCCAACCCCGTTTTCTAAAGGATGCTCATCCGTGCCCCCCCCNCAGCTTCCGCGCCTGGGCGTTGATGCCTGCGGGGATGGGGGGGGGAGACAGAGCGGCGTTCAGCCCCCGCAGCCCCTCCGGGACACCCCCTTCCCCCGCCGCAGCACCCCGCGGCTGGAGGGATGCTGCGGCTCGGAGCGGGGATGGAGCAGCTGAAACCCCTCCCGGCACGGCGCACCCAACCCCGGGCTGATGGTCCCTTGCCCTCCCCGAAAGGTGACACCAGGACACGGGCGCGGAGAATTTTGTGCCCCAATGCCGTCGCCAAAAAGGGGGTGTCCCAGCCCTTCCTGACCCTCAAAACACAGTCTGGGGGCAGCCAGACCGTGGCATTCCTCCTCCTGCCCCGGCCACACTGCAGGGGTGGGAGGGAGACGAAATCTCAGCTAAAAAAGAAATGTCACTCGATCTTTGCTAAAGAGAAAAATAAGAGCCTGGATGCTGCCTTCAGGCCTTCAGCACTCGGTGGCCAACAGCAAGCGGGAGCCACAGGGATCCCCCCAAATCCCTCTGAGCATCAGCCAGGCATGGGAGCTGCAATGGAGCTCGGCTGCCCGGCTGCAGCAGGAGCAAGCTGTAATTAACTTCTCCCAAGCATCAATTTGAGCAGAGCTGTCTGTAAGACAAACAGGAGCCGGAGAGAATGAACAGGCCTGGCTGAGCTGCCAAAGCAGCCCCTCACATGGCATCCCCAGCCCCGGGGGGGTTCCCATGGGTCCCCTCCATGCTCCAAGCGTGGCTTGAGCTCTGCAGGAGAAATAAGAAGTAGTGTGTCCAAAGCATGATGCTCGTACCTCAGATGGGCAGCCTCCTGGGAGCAGGTCACTGGCATTCGGAGAGGACGAAGAGAGGGAAAAAACCTAAAGAATTCGCTTGCAGGAGCAGCAGTGCAGCGGTGTCAGTGCAGCACAGAGCCAGAGCCCTGACCATGGCTCGGCCGACCAGGAGCAGGCTTGGACAAGAGAGGTTTGGGGACAGTCACCGGGATTCGGGGACGGAGAGCAGAGAGCCCAGTGCCCAGGGCTGCTTAAAGGGATACTCACAAGCTCAGACACCAAAAAAAAAAAAAAATCTGCCTTATTTGGTGAGGAATGGGCTGCTGGTTCTGAAACACATTTTTTTGTTTGTTTGTTTTAAATGGAGCACTCCCTTGCTGGGAAAATCAAAGAGTTGGGGATGGGGAGGCGGGTGGGAGAGGGAGAAAATAGCCCTTGCTGTTTACATGCCTTGGGATTAGGGCAAGGCACAGTCAAGCCACCCCAAGCAGTCCCGTGCCCATGTCCTTCTTAAAAAGGCAATCAGTCCTGCTCCCATTCCCATCGTGGCCAGCGGCACCGCACGGAACTCCTGCATCCCACGGATGTGAAATCCAGGGATTGCAACAAGCCTGCCCAAGTTATGCCACTGGAGATGCCAAAGGCCGCCCCAAACGTGTCTGCAGGACACCTCAGCTCCCCACAGGAGCCCCGTTCCCAACCCACAGCACAGAAATGGGCCAAAGGGATGAAGGATGGCTGAAGCAATGGGAGCAGCTGTTCCTGGAGCTCACTGGGATGGAGCAGGGGCTGCCGGGACTGGGGTGCTGGGACCCACAGAGACACGACATCACCGCTCCCTTATCAAGGGGAAAGGAAGCTTCTGTATTTATTTTGTGTAGGAAAAAGCTGCTTTTTTACTGCTGATAGAGCCCTCGTCACAGGCTCCCACTAACCCTGGAGCTGTGCTGGAAAGATAAACACAGCTCTTTTCCTGAGCGTAACAAAGTCCCTCCATAAACCCAGTTAGGTTTTTTTCAATCCTTTAGTACTGTTTTCTCTTCCCAAGCATGTGCCCGTTATTCCACCCAAGACTCTGCCTGAGCATCTCTGACACAGTGCAGCCAGGGCAGAGCCACCAGCGGCTGAAGCCACACAGTGATTCAGACGGGAACAGGGAATAAAGAGTTAAAGAACACAGTTGCCTGTCTCAAACACTGTTAAGGCCAAGAAGGAATTTGCCAGAAGTGCAATCCAGACAAAAATGCCCACTGTGCAAATTGTGTGAAACGAGTCAAAGATCACCCCAAGTCATGGGACAAACAGCATCTGTGACCACCAACCACCCAAGCCTCCTGAATACGCCTCCCTGGATACCCGAAACTTGGACTATATAAAGGTGGTACTGTTGTCTGGGGGTTAGGCCTTGCTAAACTTCAGGGCTTGNTCCACTCGACCCCAGCAGCTCCGGCCATGCAAGCAGCCCCGCTCCCCGGGGCTTTTGGGGCGCTGCGAGGGGGGATGGTGAGAGGAAAGCGGGGGGTGCCGGGGGTGCGCAGGAGGCGGCGCGGTGCTTACATGCTGCTGGCTGTAGCCCTGCAGGAGCAGGAGGTGCGGGGACTGGTAGAGGGAGTACCGCATGCTGCCGCCGCTCCGCGCCGCCGCCGGGCTGCCGGGCAGGGTGGAGCA
>WEKX01017334.1:557637-627344 GCA_013390025.1 Pitta sordida
AAAAAAAAAAAAAATCTGCCTTATTTGGTGAGGAATGGGCTGCTGGTTCTGAAACACATTTTTTTGTTTGTTTGTTTTAAATGGAGCACTCCCTTGCTGGGAAAATCAAAGAGTTGGGGATGGGGAGGCGGGTGGGAGAGGGAGAAAATAGCCCTTGCTGTTTACATGCCTTGGGATTAGGGCAAGGCACAGTCAAGCCACCCCAAGCAGTCCCGTGCCCATGTCCTTCTTAAAAAGGCAATCAGTCCTGCTCCCATTCCCATCGTGGCCAGCGGCACCGCACGGAACTCCTGCATCCCACGGATGTGAAATCCAGGGATTGCAACAAGCCTGCCCAAGTTATGCCACTGGAGATGCCAAAGGCCGCCCCAAACGTGTCTGCAGGACACCTCAGCTCCCCACAGGAGCCCCGTTCCCAACCCACAGCAGAGAAATGGGCCAAAGGGATGAAGGATGGCTGAAGCAATGGGAGCAGCTGTTCCTGGAGCTCACTGGGATGGAGCAGGGGCTGCCGGGACTGGGGTGCTGGGACCCACAGAGACACGACATCACCGGTCCCTTATCAAGGGGAAAGGAAGCTTCTGTATTTATTTTGTGTAGGAAAAAGCTGCTTTTTTACTGCTGATAGAGCCCTCGTCACAGGCTCCCACTAACCCTGGAGCTGTGCTGGAAAGATAAACACAGCTCTTTTCCTGAGCGTAACAAAGTCCCTCCATAAACCCGGTTAGTTTTTTTCAATCCTTTAGTACTGTTTTCTCTTCCCAAGCATGTGCCCGTTATTCCACCCAAAACTCTGCCTGAGCATCTCTGACACAGTGCAGCCAGGGCAGAGCCACCAGCGGCTGAAGCCACACAGTGATTCAGACGGGAACAGGGAATAAAGAGTTAAAGAACACAGTTGCCTGTCTCAAACACTGTTAAGGCCAAGAAGGAATTTGCCAGAAGTGCAATCCAGACAAAAATGCCCACTGTGCAAATTGTGTGAAACGAGTCAAAGATCACCCCAAGTCATGGGACAAACAGCATCTGTGACCACCAACCACCCAAGCCTCCTGAATACGCCTCCCTGGATACCCGAAACTTGGACTATATAAAGGTGGTACTGTTGTCTGGGGGTTAGGCCTTGCTAAACTTCAGGGCTTGACACACTTTGATGATCGCAGACCTATGGGGGAGGCTAACAAAGCTTGGGAAGAAGGATGTACCACTGATAGCGGGCACAGAGAATGCAGAATTCACAGGCCACAAGGACATTTAGCAGAACTCCCAAGATAAAGAAGAAACTAATAGAACCAACTCAACAACTGGGCTCAATCAGCTCCATCTGGATGAAAGGTAATTCCAGCACAGGGAGATCACAACCACCAACTTGTGGCCAGTGAGCCAAGAAACCCAGTTCAAAAGAGCTGGGCACCAGGCAGGGGCACCATGCACCCCTTGGGCAGCACCCACCAGACCAAGGTGCTGCCTCTAAACACATCCTGCATCCCAAGGGAAAAACTGCCAGTTGTGGTGCCTGGGATCTTGGCTGGGATCTGCCTCTTTATCAGCCTAGGAAAGAGGTTCCCTTTTCCTGGCTGAGAAATAAATCAACAAAAACTCCTTGGGCCCCAGGAAAGAAGAAATGCTTTGAATTTACCCAGGAGGGGCTAACACCAGGCTAGCCCTTCCTAATGTAATTGCTCCGCAGACTCTGCAGGGACTCTTCCCTGGATGCAGTTGTGCTGAGGTATATCAAAGCCAGATCCTCAAAGGCACTTGCCAGAGCATCTTTTAGTGTAATAGGCTTAACTCCCCAATTTCTGGAGGTGTTTGTGCAGTTCAGCTCCAGCCCCTCTGGAAAGCCCCAGCAAGCTCAGGACATGGGACATGCAAAATGGGGCTATTTTGGAAAATTAATGACACCAAAATGCCAAGCGCTGGATGCCCCCAGATGCTCCATAATTGCTGCTACACCACAAAAGAAGCAAGGCCGGGGGCAGCAGTGAGAGAGGTGTCTGCCTCATTTGCTGCAGAGATGCTCTACCTGCGCTGCTAATCAGTGGCATGAGGAGCCAGCACCATCCTCCCCAGTGGGAAGCAGCTAATAAACTAATTAGGATAATGGATAACTGAGCAGATAAAACTCTTAAGCTATTTGCTAACAGGTCACAGATGGATGTGGAGCCTTTCCCTCAGCCACCAGCTCAGCAGGCAACGGTGTACCTGTGTGACCCCAGTGGTCCCAGTCATCCCAGTCCTGCTGCTCCAGTGATGCCCTGTAGGTATTGCTCTGGGGATCCTGGTTTGAACATCCCTCTGCTTTTCTCCTAGGGAGCTGCAAGCCTAAAGCCCCTTTGTTTTTGCACAGATGTTGTGTTTTCCACGCCACTGCCTCACCACCCTGAGTGGGCAGCTGCTGCTTGGCCAGGGGACCTCTGCCAGCTTGAAGCTGGTGATGAGGGTGACCCTGGTGGAGAGTGCTCATGGTCAGTCCCCGTCACATCAGGAGTTTTGTGTCTTTTTGGGGTACTGGATCACATGCTGCATCACTTCCATTCCTCCCTGGCAGTTTGCAGATGGGTGGGAAAGCGTGGTCCCAGCCTCAGGGCATCCCTTGGGGCTGTGCCACCAGCACAGGGTGAGACCAGTGACAGAGCCCCTCTTGCCACCAAAAGAAAAGGCTGCAGGAGTGAGACTTTAACAGGTGAGACAAGTAGGGGCTGTGTAGTCTGCAGAGCAGACAGCCTGAATGAGTGTGGGTGTAGGTTTTCTGTCTCGGAAGAGCTTGGTCAGCTGGAAAATGCCCGAAGGTTAAAAAATGGAGAATTTCCACCGCCCCACCCAGGAGTGCTGAAACAAATGAAGTGATAACAAAAGCATAATGGGCTTATTTCCAGATCCAGAGCACGCAATCCCATCAAGAACTGCTTCTCCATCAGAAGCCACAGAAGGGTGCCAGTCCCAGGTCAGCTCGATGCCGTCCCTGCCTGTGTGGGAGACTTACCCTCCCCATAGCTGCCAGCCCACCCAGGATCCAGCTCATGGGGGGAACGTTGCTTTCTGCAGCTCAGGGGGAGTATTTGAGGCCGAGCTGATGTGACCTTGGGCTCAGGCAGGGAGCTGCTACATGGCCTTCCCCACTGTGTGCTTTCACCATTGCACTTGGCTCTTGCCCTTTCTTCTGTTCAGCAGAAGCTGTTTTAAGAGTTGCTGCTCTCCCAAAGTGCTCAATGTCCCTCTGATCCTGGCTGAAGAGAAGAGCAGAGCATCCACCTCCCTGGCCCAGGCACCAGCAGCAGCCGCCTCTTTCTCTCAGTGTCCATGTGCCACAAGCTGGGACTACTCTGTGGCATTCCCTCCCTGCCATGGTGAGGATGGAGGGAGCCCTGTCTCCCCATCAGGTGCCAGGTGAAATCACAATTGCAAATTGCAGCTGAGGGGGCTCCAGTTGCTCCTGCTCTCTCTTGGAATGCCCATGGCTGGATTCCTTCACTTGTGTGCCTGGGCTCCTTCCAGCCTTTATCAGAACGGGTGGGAGAGGAGCTGTGTCCCAGCTGGAGTGGGACAGGTTGGACTATTTGTTCTGCTACTCTGGGGAGAGAACCTTGGCTCTCATTTGCCAAGCACCCAGAGTAATCCCGCATCACCATCAGTTTATTGCTGACAAAACCCCCTGACCAACACTTCCAGAGCCTGGTGCAGACCCCTCTGTCAGCTAGGGCACCATGCAGGTAAAAATCTGATTTTAAACCTTCGACCCCTCATTCTCCTGGGACTTTTATCTGAGGGTGGGAGGAGGAAAACTTCACTACTCTGCACTGGGATCACTTATTAACCTGCTGGTTCCTAATGATGCACTTATCTCCTTCTGCCAGCCCTGGGCTCCATCCGGCACTGCCGCAGGGGCTCCCCTGCCCTACATTGCTGTCTCTTCATTAGCTTTTCATTTTCCTTAATTGCTCCTGCAGATTTGCCCAGGGTGTCTGGCCTGGGGGATGCCCAGGGGGAGATGGGGGGGTGCAGGGGAGCAGGGCAATGTTCTGCCAGGCACGAAGCTGGGGATGCCATGGTGCTGATTCTGTGACAGGATGAGCAGGAAGCACTGATGGTCTTGCCTGCTGCTTCCCCAGCCACGAGCAGGGGTTTGGTGTTAACCTCTAGACTAGCCAGGGTAAGTATCTGAGGTCACAGATACCAAATTTATGCAGGAGGGCACTGAGAACTGCCTTGATCCAGGAACCTCACAGCTGAAATGTGGCCACCCTCCCACTGGCACCATCCCCTGTACCCAAACCACGTGTGAAAGCTGCTGGTGTGGGGTGCATGTCCCACAGGCAGCTTGGGGGGGGCTGAAACTCCCTGGACCATCTCCCTGCCCCACACCCAGCTCTGACCTGCAGTGGTGGTGTCCACATCCTTGGCTGCCAGCTCCTCCACCTCCGCCCTCCTGCGCAGCTCCAGCCGCCGCGAGAAGCCCTCCCTGGGCTTCCAGAGGTCCTGGATGAGCAGCGGCTTCTCGTGGTCACCCAGGACCCTCAGCCCCTCCGTCTGCCACTGCTTCTCGGGGCCCTCGAACCTCCCGATGACATCGCACAGCGCGTACTGCCCTGCGCTGAGCTGGCTCAGCCCGTACCGCTCCAGGGCCTCCTTCACCAGCTCCCGCGCGCCAGAACTGCCCGTCACCAGCACGCTCTTGTAGTTGGTGCCCGCACAGATGTTGCCCCCGAAGATTTTCAGGATGCCAGGGGCCGAGAGCTGGGTGGAGAGCTCGGCCGGGTCATCCTCACCGGCGGCCGGGGAAGCGGAGGCTGAGGTCCGGTCCTTGTAGCTCAATGTCCGGTACAAGACCTGGGAGAAGAGCCGGCTCTGGCGCTTCAGCCGGTTCTTGGATGGTGGAGCCATGGTGGAGGAGGGCCCATAAAACATCGTGCGTGAGGTTGTCAAGAAGCACAGCTGGGCAGGGAAGAGTGAAAAGGGAAAATTAGTGGTTTGGAGGCCAGATGTGCAGCAGGGAAGAGCGAGAAGGAACAGGCTGGTGTCACCTCCGGGGTGGAAAGAGACAGATCAAAGGAGGGCCATTTCCCTGTGTAATCCAAAACATCAGTGGAAAAGGCTCATTGGCACCAGCACAGTTACCCCTGGATGGATTTGTCTCTGAAAACGTAGCCCGGAGTGGCCCTATTTTTCTCCATAGTGTGTGTTAAGAGGTCACACTCATCCAGGTAAAATGCAGCAGGAAGAGAGCAGAGCCCAGCAGGACTTGGCTGGGCCCATCCTGGTTAGGATCCAAGGCATCAGGAGTTACTTTCACTAACAAGTTTAAGGAGCAATGCCATTTTTTAGAGGTGAAACTGAAAGCTCAAGTGCAAATTCACTCCCTCTGAGGTCACCGCTAAATGCTTTTGCTCAGTGAGAGGCACAGGGTGAAAATGGGCTTTAATTAGCCTTTCTAAAAATGTCCTGACTTCGGCAAATCTCTTGGCCGTTGCTAGTTTGTGGAGGATGTTCAAGCACAGGGTGCATCTCTGACAAGGCTGCCCTTGTTGTGTTAGTCGAGGCAGCCCTAGGTGGGCAGCAACTGGAGGAATTGTGGCCAAGGCCACGGGACAGCCCCTGGTGCTCCTCAGCCCCCAGCAACAGAGGGGGAACCACCGTGCTCTTCTGGCTTTTGGCAGCTAATGGTCCTGCTCGATGTCACTACCAACATCTGGGAATGCCTTTGAAATTACATCCTGGATGCACCAGCAGCCGGCACCTGCACGGAGCTGATAACCCACAGCTGCACCGTGACCCGCTGGCAGGGCAGGTCTGGAAAGGCAATCTGAGCCTTCCTGATTTGGGCAGGACTGGGATTTCCTTCATCTCCAGATGCCAGGACTCGGAGAATACACAGAGGAGCCCCCAAATGTCCCGTCCACAGCTATCAGAGCACTTGGATGCAGCAGCTGGCAGAATCCAGCTGTGCAAGGTTGGGAGTCGTGGGGTGCTGCAGCTTTCCACATCTGCAGCCTCGTCTTGCTCAGGCACAATCTGCCTCCGAGCAAACTCAGCGTTATCAGGCAGAATGATGTCGGTCCTGGAAAGCCTCCAAACCACCATCTAATTTAGGAAAGAAGAGCGTCCCTGCTGCTAATGGAAGAGGTCACCTTCTAACCCAGAAACCACCTCCCAGCCATGCACGGAGGGTTTCTGCAGGATTGAGACTCATCAAATGCTGCAGACGGGGAAACTGAGGCATCAAGTGCCACGGATGTGCCTGGGAGCTGTGTGATCCTGCAATGCTGCTGCACCCCAAGTCACTCCGTTCCCTTCTCCCAGCCCACCAAGACTGTGAAAATGCTGGGGTTTATCCTTTCTCCCAACCTGCTGCCTCCAAAAGTGACCGTCAGGGTGCTGAAAGTCGGGAGGGGAGACAGCAGCTGCCCCAGCCCTGACATCATTGCTGATTGAAACTGGGCTCAGCGACCAGCCTGGACAGCAGGGCTTAGAGTCCTGTTTTGTGCTTCACCAGCCACACACTGTCCCCAGAGCCTCACCCCAACTCACTGGGTTCAGCTCAGGCTGTCCCTGCTCCCACTTTGCAAGCAGGGAAATTGAGGCAGGGATGAGATTAGGGCTATGGCTGCCTCCATGCTGCTGCGCCTCCTCCAGCCCAGAGGTGCTGCTCTTGCTGAGGACATCCCTGGGGACATCCCTTGATGTCTGCTCTGTGACATCTCCTGGGAGTGCCGGGGCGGACCCAACCTGGGGAGCAGGTCAGGGCACTGGCAGACAGTCAGATGCAAGAACAGCTGCCCCAGGCTGTTAGCACAGCTCAAGCAGCCCTCATTAACATTGACCAGAAGGAAAACTGCCCCAGTGTCCCTACAGGACCTTGTTATCAAAGATGCAAAAGACAAAACTTTGTCACCAAATCACTGTTTTCAGCTCATGGATTTAATCTCCTCTGCCCTGAACTACCTCCACCACAAAATGAGACCTTTTAACATCTGCCAGTGGCAAAATCGCTCCTCCAAGCCCACATCAGACAGAGACTTCATCCTCACTGCTTGCAGGTCCCTGCCTGGTTTCAAACATGTTATTTATAGCTCAGCTATTTTCCTGCTCTTTCTATCAAACACAGCTCCTACAGAGTTCAGAGGGAAAGACATTTCACTGGGAAAAGTTAAGCAGCCTGGATCACAAGAAGTTTCCAGCCTGGTCACCCCATTTTTCAGGATCTGGAACAACACTGGTATGACTTCACCAGGCTGGTCACATGAGAAACTGCAGCCTTCTCCTGAAGACAGCAGAACACACACACACACAGAGTCTTAATCCCCCTGAGGACTCTAATGGACATGATAAGATGATAATGAAATGGGCTCCTCCCACATCCGTGTGCTCAGGCACGCTGTCACTGGCTTCTGCCAGGACGACGAAAGCTGTGGTACTGCTGGGTCCTGCTGCGGGAGCAGGGACAAGACAAAAAGAGCATCAGCTGCTGGACATTCCTTCTTGCAGGTCAGTGGGACACGTGCTCCAGGACATGCCCAGCCCAGGTAAGCCCCTTCATTGCTGCAGGGAGCCCAGAGGACACATGATTCAGATTTTCCAAAGAGCCCCTTTCTCCAACTTTCAGTGACATTGTCCCTGCTAACAACTACACTATTAGTCAAAAGCCTGTGATTGCCTTCCATCGGGATCTGTATCAGGGATCCTTCACCTCATCACAGCTGTGCCTGACCACACCAAACCCAACTATTTTCTGAGGCCAGCTCTCTCTGTGTGTGCTCTACAGATCTATGACAAAACACTTGGAGTATTCACATGGCCACCACGTGTCCTTCCACCACCACAACTGACTCTCCTGCAGGACCTGAGGTTCCTGCTGCCACAACAGGTGAGCAGCTCCTTCCCAGTGCCCCCACCCAGCACCCTGGCAAGGCCTCCCCTTACCTTGCCATCCTTCTCACGTGCCTTTTTGCCTTCCATTCATCCCCCTTCTCAAAACAAGCTTTTCCTCTCATCCTGCATCGTCCTGGGCAGGTGTCTGTCGTGTTTCTACAAGAGGAAGAGGAGGAATGGTCCAGGGCTGCTCATGGTGTGGTGGGTTTGGAGGGCTCAGAGGTTCTGTGAGTACACTCCCAATGTGCATCATATTTGTATGTGGGCTACTGAGACCCATCTATTACTCCCCGTAGCTCAGCTTTTCTCTGTGTTCACCCTGCCCCAAATCAAACAGCCCAAGTGCTGCAGGTGAGAGTTGCTGATGCCTGGGACAAAGGTGGCACGTCAACCATGGGGGCGCGTGGCCAGTGACGTGTGTTTGTACATGTTCATCCTGCCGCAGCCCATAGATGGGGGAGACCAGCCCAGGCCCAAGCTCAGGCGCCATCACAGCAGGAGAACGGAGGCCTTTGGGAAAGAGAGCAAACCCAGCCACAGCAGTGCCACCAGCAGCATCTACCCCATCACAGACAGCCAGAGAGAGAACAGCTGTAGGACAAGAAATGCTATCTGAAATGAGGAGGAGATGGGACCAACAAGAGCCCCGTGACATTTATGTATTTCCTTCTCACAAGGCACATGTGTCTCTACAGAGGCCAGGCTGGGGTCCTGGATTAAGCTCCTTCCCCCAGCGGAGATGTTCACCAGGATTTGGTTTTCTGAATCCCAGTCTATACTGCTGGACATAGGGGAGGGACAAAAGCACCGTCCCCTCGTCCTGTAACCACAGCTCTGCTGGTAACTGAGAGAGATGAAAGAAGCACCTGCAAAGTGCCTGCAGGGATTTCACAAGTGTTCCTCAGAAACAGCCACCAGGGCACAAGTACTCTTTTCCACGGCTCCACCGTGATTAAAGGTAAATGGATCATCTAATTAAATCACCTAATCAGGGCCTCGGTGTGGTTTGGTGCAGCTCCTTTCACTGGCCCAGCACTGGGGTTATGAGAGAAACTCTGCACAAGGTGATGGGTCGTGATGTGAAAGCCAAAGAGCTGCTGACCCCACCTCTGCTGCTCAGCGCTTCTTCTGATGATTAATCACTCTGCTGCTTAAATATTTATGCCTTATTTCCAACGTGTCTGCCCTCAGCTGCCAGACACTCATTCTTGCCATGCTTTTCACTGCCCAATTAACAAGCTTTTGGCTACCAGGTATTTTCTCCTCTGTGAGAGTATTTAGATGCTTTTATCGAGCCCCCCCCCCTTCCTCATTCCTCTTTGATTTATGAGTTGACTAACTGGATGGGCACCTCCTCTCTTGCTGCAAGACATTTTCTGCAGCTCCTTGATCCCTTCCCCTAAGATCCCACATCTCCTCTGCTGAGATGGAGAGTGGATTTAGCTGCCACAGACTCAGATTTGGTTCTGACCAAAAATGCAAACAACTGCTTTTTTTTTTTCCCCAGAGCAAAATTGCCCATTACCCTGAAAATTTTCAATTCTCCAGTCTGTCCCAGAAATTGGGACAGACACGCAGCCACCGCACAGGCTGGTGAACCTTTGTGCTGCTTCTCCCAGCATCTGTGAAGAAGCTCCTGCTGAAAATTTATCGTCCAGGTTAGGGACAGGAAAACACATACAACTCCTGTTGGTTTTTTTTGGGGTGTAAAAAGATTTCTGTTTTCCATTCTGCTCCAGCCAGGATGCCTTTTGCTCGCCCAGTTTACCTTCCAGCTTTATACAAACTATTAACACTCTGCTGCTCTGGGTCAGCTCCAGGTTTTTCCAGCAATCATTCCTATCTCCTTTCTTCCAGATTAGTGATAAAAACACTGAGTGCATGTTAGCAGCTAGCAGTGCCCAGCAGTCATAATCTCCCTGATAACTGCCTTGGAAATAGATCACGTTTATTTAATACTGGCTTTCCTGACACTGTCTAATGTCAGCTCTAAATACTGGACTGGAGTGACTTTTTTAATACTGGAAAGTGCAGATTTTTACAAGAATTTTTACAAGAATATCACCTCCCATAACTCAAATGCTTCACAAAAGTGTGTTACAGCCAGAGAGTCACCTCTCACATTGGAGACTGTAATCATTTCTACTTGCCAGGAGTTATTTTCCATAAAGCCACGTTAGATGGCAGGAATTTATTCCTGGTGCTGAAGTCTTTAATCGATTCAAGCCGGAGCCAGGTTTCTCCCTCTTTTCCCTGGAGGGATACTATCAAGCCAATCAACCTGTAGCTACCAGGTCATCTTAAGCCCTTTTGGAAAGAGCAGCAACACTATTAAACCACTTTTAAATCTTCTGGAATTTCCCCAGGGCTCGTCCCAGCGCAACAGACCCGGCACGGATGGGCGGTGAGATTTCAGCTACACACAACCATCCCAGAACAGCAACCAGAAAAGCTGTTTCCTCAGATCTCTGTTCGAAAAAAAAAATTACTTTTCCCTTTCTTTTTTTTTTTGGATGGAAACCACTGGGGATGGAAACCACTGGAGTCGCCGCCTCAGTCTGGTGGCAGCGGCCGCAGCCTGGATGCTGCGAGCGGAGGGAGAGGCCGCCCGGGAATGCAATGTGGAACAAATTAGAACTCGGAGAGCAAAGGAAATGAGAACACCCTGGACGCGGCAGCTTTGACGTGCGCTCCCCGGCTCCAGATCCTGCCCTTGTGCAGAGCCCATCCCTAGAGCCAAGGCTGCCAGGGCAGAGCCCAAACCCCGCTGCTCTAAACCGGAGCCCCCGCTCCCTTCCACTCGGAATCAAGTCCTGGCCTTTCCTTGTGCGAGGTTTATCCATCTAATCCCGGGATGGACCGGAGGCTGATGATGTCCCTGCCAGCCTCGGTGCCGTCTTTAGCCGGATCAGGGTGGGTAAACTCCTTACCTTGTTATTATTAGCAGCAGGCAGCCTGTGGCAGCAGCCTGGACCCCACAGCCCTGGGACTGCTCAAAGAGGACACAAAGGCAGCCCTGGTCCTGCAAACATGAACAGCTTGTCCCAAAGGCAGCTACTGCTCCACAAACACTGTAACAATTTGGGACCCGATTCTACAAGGACAACAGGAGTCCTTTTAGCACATTCTCTTTTCTTGTATTTTTTTTTTTTTTCATCCTATAATTATTTTGCAAGGTCTTTTGAGCCACCAACGTGCACCAGCTCTCCGGTAATGTGCCAGCACAGGTGCCAGCCCTCTGCCCAGGCAGCTCTATTCACACACACACACAAGAAACATTGCACAAAGAGCATTTGCTCTCTGCCGCCTCCTGAGCTGCAGAGTCTCTGTAGGCTGTCTAATTATAAGATCTTTGCAATAATTTTTTTTTTATTCCAGAGATAATTAACTGGTCCTGGAGAGAGCTGAAAATAAGCACTTCCCAAGCCAGTAGCAAGCTCCCCTGAGTTTTCTCTGCTAAAGTTACAACTCAGCATGAAACTGCTCCCGCCTCCCGGGGACACAGACCATCCCAGCATGTGTCCAGCCTGGGACACCGGGACACTCCCAGGCAGCTGAATACAGGTGAAATGGTGGGTGTGGAATAGCAGCGGGATCCCAAGGGGTGTGCAACCGGGACAAGGATCCCATGGGGTACAGAATGGGTCAAGGATCCCAAGGANCCGGGGCGGAGCGACAGCGGCGCGGCCGCTCCCCCGCGACCGCCCCCGGGAACGGAGGGTCGGGATTGTGCGAGGGGGGGTCTGTCTGAGCACCCCCGTGCCCAGCTCCGGGAAGCACTTGGGGTGCTCACCAGGAGAAGAGGAGGCTCCGAGAGAGCTTAGAGCCAATTCCAGAGCCTAAAGGTGCTCTGAGAGAGCTGGAGAGGGATTGGAAAAGGGCATGAAGGGACGAGATGGGGAGAATGGCATCACGCTGACAGAGGGCAGGGTTAGATGGGATACTGGGAAGAAATTCTTCACTGTGAGGGTGGGGAGGCCCTGGAANGAGGGAGAGGCCGCCCGGGAATGCAATGTGGAACAAATTAGAACTCGGAGAGCAAAGGAAATGAGAACACCCTGGACGCGGCAGCTTTGACGTGCGCTCCCCGGCTCCAGATCCTGCCCTTGTGCAGAGCCCATCCCTAGAGCCAAGGCTGCCAGGGCAGAGCCCAAACCCCGCTGCTCTAAACCGGAGCCCCCGCTCCCTTCCACTCGGAATCAAGTCCTGGCCTTTCCTTGTGCGAGGTTTATCCATCTAATCCCGGGATGGACCGGAGGCTGATGATGTCCCTGCCAGCCTCGGTGCCGTCTTTAGCCGGATCAGGGTGGGTAAACTCCTTACCTTGTTATTATTAGCAGCAGGCAGCCTGTGGCAGCAGCCTGGACCCCACAGCCCTGGGACTGCTCAAAGAGGACACAAAGGCAGCCCTGGTCCTGCAAACATGAACAGCTTGTCCCAAAGGCAGCTACTGCTCCACAAACACTGTAACAATTTGGGACCCGATTCTACAAGGACAACAGGAGTCCTTTTAGCACATTCTCTTTTCTTGTATTTTTTTTTTTTTTCATCCTATAATTATTTTGCAAGGTCTTTTGAGCCACCAACGTGCACCAGCTCTCCGGTAATGTGCCAGCACAGGTGCCAGCCCTCTGCCCAGGCAGCTCTATTCACACACACACACAAGAAACATTGCACAAAGAGCATTTGCTCTCTGCCGCCTCCTGAGCTGCAGAGTCTCTGTAGGCTGTCTAATTATAAGATCTTTGCAATAATTTTTTTTTTTATTCCAGAGATAATTAACTGGTCCTGGAGAGAGCTGAAAATAAGCACTTCCCAAGCCAGTAGCAAGCTCCCCTGAGTTTTCTCTGCTAAAGTTACAACTCAGCATGAAACTGCTCCCGCCTCCCGGGGACACAGACCCTCCCAGCATGTGTCCAGCCTGGGACACCGGGACACTCCCAGGCAGCTGAATACAGGTGAAATGGTGGGTGTGGAATAGCAGCGGGATCCCAAGGGGTGTGCAACCGGGACAAGGATCCCATGGGGTACAGAATGGGTCAAGGATCCCAAGGAGTGTGTAAGGGGGAGAAGGATCCTAAAGGGTATGTAAGGAGAAGAAGGATCCCAAGGGGCATGGAATGGGAACAAGAATCCCAAGGGGCTTGCAAGGGGCAGAAGGATCCCAAGGGGCATGGACTGGAAAGAAGGATCCCGCGGAGCACGCAGTGTGGGGGAGGATCCCAAGGGATGTGCAATGGGACGCGGACCCCCAGGATCAGGTAACGTGGGGAAGGTTCCCCGCGCTCCCGGCCATGGGACAGGGACCCCCGGGGGCTGCTTCTCCCGGCACAGCCCTCCACTGTGCCCGGTCCTCCGAGCAGCGGGGCAGCGCGGCTCTCCCACGGCAACCGGAGCAGCCTCGGCCGCCACCGCCGCGCTCCTCCCGCCCGCGGTTCCCAGGGGACGGGAAACAAACGCTCCCTGCCGAGCCAGCGGGGGTGTCCGGGGACGCAACAGGGGGGATCTGGCACTGCCAAAAAAAAGAGAGGAGGGGGTGTCCCTCGGGTAGGGTCTGCCTCGTCCATCCCGCGCCCCCTCGCCCCGGTACTCACCGCGGAGCGCGGCAGCCTCGGCGCNAAAGGTGCTCTGAGAGAGCTGGAGAGGGATTGGAAAAGGGCATGAAGGGACGAGATGGGGAGAATGGCATCACGCTGACAGAGGGCAGGGTTAGATGGGATNCTCCCCCGCGACCGCCCCCGGGAACGGAGGGTCGGGATTGTGCGAGGGGGGGTCTGTCTGAGCACCAGCTCTGGGAAGCACTTGGAGTGGTCACCTGGAGAAGAGGAGGCTCCGGGAGAGCTTAGAGCCAATTCCAGAGCCTAAAGGTGCTCTGAGAGAGCTGGAGAGGGATTGGAAAAGGGCATGAAGGGACGAGATGGGGAGAATGGCATCACGCTGACAGAGGGCAGGGTTAGATGGGATACTGGGAAGAAATTCTCCCCTGTGAGAGTGGTAAAGCACTGGCACAGGTTTCTCAGAGAAGCTGTGGCTGCCCCATCTCTGGAAGTGTTCCAGGATGGAAGTGTCTTTGATCAGCTTCGTCTAGAGCAAGGTGTCCCTGCCCATGGCAGGGGGTTGGAACGAGATGAGCTTTAAGGTCCCTTCCAACCCAAGCCTTTCTATGAAAATGAATTTTCTATGAAAATGTCAGGAACGAGTCAGGCAGGGCTGTGTGGGCAGTGGCGGCTCACTTGCACAGGCAGCTGCTGGCTTTGGCCAAACAGGTTTTATCAAACCAGCTCCAAAGTTGACCTGGAGACTGCTGAGGGTGCACACGGGCTGGTGGCTGAAACCAGAAAGGAACAGAACATGGGTGCACCAGGGAGTTGTTCAAGATGAGGTGGTCGTGGATGCTCTGCTTCCCTTGGTGAAAATGTCTCCTTTCAGTTAAAGAGTTATCTCCCTGTCCAGTGGTGCTGCGGTGCTTTGGGTGGGAAGGTGGTTCTGCCACCCAGACGCCCTCTGGGAATGACAGCATCAAAGCAAAGCAAAGCCAGGAGGCCTCCCAGTCCAGCCCAATCACCAGCAGCAAAGAAATGATGGGTGAGGTGGAAGTTGTGGGTCAGGTTTTGAGGTGAGTTCAGCTGCCCCTGGAAGCAGGGAACTCTCACTGTTGAGCATCAGAGCCAGAGGGGGATTCAGACCCGTGTAATCATGACAGAGAGGTGCAAGCTAAAGGGCAGCCGACGGGTGTGCAGAGCCCAGGGCAGGCAGCATTATCTGACCAGCAGCCTGGACAATATTCTCTTTCTCCAAGAGGAGCACTGGCTCACCATGGGAGAGGCCGGTGGGAGCTGTTGGATGATGTATTTCCCCTCTGGGGGCCGCAGTGAGCTGTGCTTACCCTCTGCCACAGGTTTTCCTGCTCCGGAGGGTCTGGCATCCCTCATCCCCCTGCAGTGCCAGCCCTGGGGCTCCACACGTCAACTCCCGACTCAGCCACGCAGAAGGGGAAATGACAGGGCTGGAGTGGGTGTGCAGGGCTCTACACTGAAGCCACTTTAGTGAGATGATGATGAGCCTTTCAGCCAGCACCTCTGGGCACAGGGGCAGTGTCAGCAAACTCATCGATTTATTTATTTTAAAGGAAACTCTGCAGCTTGGAGCTTGTCCCAACCCAAATTTCCCCGTGCAGCTGGTGCAAAGGATGAAGCAGTGCTGGCCCCTCTGGCAAGTAGAGCCAGCAGCTGGCAAAGCCATCCCTGCATCAAGGTGAGTCAGTGCTCAGCACCCCATTGCCCTGCAGTTGGTCGAGTGGCTCCTCTCCTCATCAGGGAGCAATGCCATGCAGGATGAGTCAGACAGAAAATGGGTTTATTTCCAGATGCTGCAGAGAAAATAATTTTGATTTAACAAGCAGGCAATAGTGAGGTATCTTGAGTTTTTATTTCAGTCCTACTCCACAGGAAACAATATTCACTACCGTTATCTTCCTTGCATTTGCTTGTATTTGACCCAACACTGTGTTAAATATAAAATACTGATCGAACAAGGATTGATGGTGAAAAACATGAAATGCTAAAAAGTTCCCTCGAGCCCTCCTCCACAGACATCCTGGATGTTATGAGTCATTTAAAATTAGTATAAAATAGGAGGACAGTCCAATAACCTGCTCTGTGCCCCCCATCCTGCTTTGCAGGGGGAGGATTTGGGAGCAAGAGAAGAAAGGGAGCTTCTCAATTACAGAGAAGCCCACTCAGCAATTCTGGGCTGAAGGCAGTGATGTCCTGGATGGAGCCCAGCCACCCACTCCCGCCTGGGCATCTGTCCTGCTCTGGATTTTCAGCAGGAGACTGAGATGAAGTAGCCTCAGAAGGGTCTTTCTGGCACCTCCCTGTGCCTCGGGGACCCCTGGGATAGATTTAGGGCCAAAAGCCACCCATGGCAAAATGGTTTCCAAGTCAAATCCCTTGGGATGAAGCCTATGGACAAAACACAATGATGGTCCTTGGGCATCCTCAGGCCCTTCTAGGGGACCTTTACCATGGCTGGGACTGCTGTTTGCATGGTCTGTTCCCAGGGTAGTTCCCTGTGGATTTAGTGACAGAGGGCGAGGAGAGCCAGGCTCACGGAGCCCTAGCTGTCACCATGGCCTACGGTGGCTCTGGGAATCCAGTCCCCCAGACCCAGTGAAAATTGAAGCAGGTGTTTGTGAAGCACTGTCTGTCTTCCAAGTGCTTCTTCACAGGGTCCTCACATGAGCCCTGTGAGGTAGGTCAGTGTCTTCATCCCCATTTTACAGATGGGGAAACTGAGGCACAGAGAAGGGTAACGACTTGTCAGACAGAAAATATGGCATTTCCCATTCTGGGACCTCTATATCCTGCTATTCCAACCCCAGATACACTCCAGTGAGTGCTGGTTACTCACAGCTTGTCCTCCTCCACCCCTCCATCTGTTATAGGTGACAGGGACCTGAGGGACAGGCAGCAGCAGAGCCTGGGCTCACACCAGTTTATTCACCCCATGTCCCTAAGACCACTCATCATCCCAAGGGGAGCCCCAGCCTAAAGGTTTCTTGGGGGTGCCTTAGGCAGAGACCCCCAGGAGATCCATGCCCATGCCAGGTCTGCCAGAGCCCCTTACAGGAACCTTTTGCCTGTGGAAGTGAAAATGCACTGGATCCCAGCTCTGCTCCCTGCCGAAGGCACGTGTGTGGCAGAGCCTGGGAGCGGGGCCGTGCTTTGGGCTGCCACCAGCACCGAGGCCAGAGAGGAAAGCAAAGCACTCCAGGGAGAAAATGTCCATGAGGGTTCCCAGGGCCCATCTAGGGGGGACATGCCCAGTTGTGCACTTAATACTGGCTTAGAGAAAGGGTTTCCCAGTGCTCGAGGACTGGGACACCCTGGTAGAGATTCAAGTTTCAATCTCATATAAGGCTTGTTGAGTCTGGACCTTCCCACCAAGACCCTGGGAGGGAGCAGTTAATGCTGACATGATTTAGGACCATTTAGTAGCCGAGTTGTGGTGCTGCAGTGGTGTCCCCATGTCCCTCTCTGCCACTGGATCTCTCCTCCCATCCCAACTCCTCCAGTCCCTTGGGTGGCCCATGCTAAGGACTCCAGTAGCCAAGCCCAGGGTATCAGTGCCCAGGGCCATGCGGGTACAATAACCCCACTCCTGTGGGATGCTCATGGCCAGGTGAGTGAGCAAAGCCCCTGGTGAGTGGTCACTCCCTCATCACCCACAGCCCATTGGTCAGTCACCATTTAATGAAACCCTTGCCTAAAAAAATAAACAGTTCCCGAGGTTAAAAAAGAAAAATGTTTAAAATCAACCTCCAGGCTGTCCTGTCTGTGCAGGAGGGGCACAAGTGGCAGCTGCCTGCAGGGCGAGGGGGTGGTTTGGGGTGAGCCCACAGTGCAGGCTGCCTCCCCACTCCCCTCTGTGCCTGTATGTGCCAGTTGGCACAATCAATGTCTTTAAGGCATCTACCGGGATGTTTTAGCTTCCAGTGCTCCAGGCTGGTAGAGGTACCTCCAAATGGCATAGTAGTGGATGCCAGCTCCGATGGCCACAAAGAGGTGCCAGATGGCGTGGGCGAAGGGGATGCGGCCATCGCTTTTGAAGAAGATCATGCCCAGGCAGTAGAAGAATCCACCAGCCACCAGCTCTGGCAGGCCGTCCCTGTTGGGCTGGAAGCAGGGATGGAGGAAGGGCTCAGTGTGGCCACAGTGTGTCTGCCCTTTCCTCACCACCCCATCGAGACCAGAAGGGTGATCACAGCTGCAGGCAGGACCCTTGCTCTGCCTTCTGCTACCCTCTCTCCTCCAGCAATACAGCAGGCACCCAACAGCCCAACTTTACTGGGAGGATTGCAACTAGTTGGTCTTTAAGGTCTTTCCACCCCCAACCATTTTGATTCTGTGGTTCTATGGTTTCAACTCAGCGGAGCCCAGGCAGGAGGTCTGGTGGGGATGCCTGTGGTATCTGCTGCGTACCCAAAGCAAAGCCAACCCAGGCCACATCATAATGGGGATGGTTTTAACCATGACACAACTTGCAGACTGCACCAACCCACCGGAGACAAACCAGCCCTGCTGGGATTGGTCCCTCGTGCTGAGCTTGTGTGCCTCCCAGCAGTAGCTTACCATGGAGAGGATGACCAAGGCAGGGAAGAAGCCCATGATAACGTAGCACACCAGCTCCACCAGCTTGTACCTGCAACAGATAGAGAAGCTGCTTGGGCGCAGGAGCAGAGGATGGTTGAGTTTTATGCTTATAATGTCCAGGGTCAGGCTATAGGAAAAGCAGTGGAAGTGCCATCACAGCAGGTCCCATGTCCTCATATGTGAGTTAAGCTGGTGTCCTGTCCCAGGGAGATGGACTCCTCACCCTGGCTTGGGAGCTACAAGCTCAGGGCCAGGCGCTTGAAGCTTCAGGGCAGATATCGGGGGCCTTTGGCTTTTTATTTGGTGCCACCACGTGGAAGAAGCAACTCATGGCAGCACGTCCCTGCTCCCACATCCTTGATCCACATCCCAGTCCCACATCCCTGCTCCACATCCTTGTTCCACATCCCTGCTCCACGTCCCTGCTCCCACAAACCCACCAGCACAGGGTCAGGTACGGGCACTCACCGCTCATGGAAGAAGAAAACGTAGACAGTCCCAATAGATGCCATGATCCAGATGATCCAGCGCATGTGGGAAGCCCAGGGACCCAACTCCCTCAGGTTCAGCCTGCAAGACCCAGGTCTGTGGTGAGGTGGGTCTAGGGCAGCACCCTGGACGGGGCTGAGGGCTACGGGATTCCAGGGAAATAGAGGTATCTTTCCCTGGTCCTCCCACCAAAGTGTCTTCCCTACTTGTAACTTCAACTTAAGGAGGTTGAAATCCATAGGACAGAAAGGTTTTGTGGAAAGGTGTAGGGAACAGCCTGGAGCAGAGCCAAAGCTGGAGGGGAAATCCTATTTGCTGGAGCTGGGCTGATTTGCTGCCTCCCAGTGGGGTCAAGCAGTGGCCCCCACCCACTGGCAACTCACCAGGGAGCGTAGGACGCTGCGATGAAGAAGTAGATCACCATCCTGTCAAACATGTGCAGGCAGTGCTCCACGGTCCTGCAGGATGGACAGACAGACAGGTCACAGCACTGGTGGCCTCCACACCCTCTCCCCCTTCCCAAGCCCTGAGCAATCAGGGATGGTACCTGAGATGCCTCTTCTTCCAGGAGATAGTGTGGAAGATGGTGGAGACAATGAAGAGACTGGACAAGCCAAAGCCATAGATCCAGGCTGAGATGGTTTCCCACTGGTCATCAGAGAGGATGTAGAGGATGGAGCTGCCGAGGATGCTGGGCAGAATCCAGAACTGGAAGAGAGAAGTAAACCTCCTGTTGACTTTCTGCATTTCCATTGAGCAGCTACAATAGTCTCCACTTTCGTTTTTAGGTGTTTCTTTTGCTTCTTGTCCAAGCTACCACCCACAAAGGGCAGCCTGGCCACCTGCATGGACCAGGCAGGATCCCTCCCTGTGTGGTGCAGTTCCAAAATAGCTTCTCCAGATGGAGGTAGAGAGGAGGAGGAAGGCACAAGGAGGGTGAGTCATCTCCCAGGACTCAAGAGTGGGAGCTGCCAGCTCCCCAGGGAAACTGGTGTGGGGAGAGCTCAGTCCCAGGGCTGTGCAGGCAGCCCCATGGGCACCTGTCACAGTTCCTGCTGTAAAACACTCCATTTTCAGGGATCTTTGCAAAAGACTCCTGCTCCACTAAGCCCACAGCCAGCTTCCCCAGGGATATGGGGCCACAGTGGGTGAGAGCAAGGGAAGTGCACATCAGCTTCCCAGGGCAGAAGAAGGAAGAGCATCCCAATCCCTGGGAGCACCTGGGGCACATCTGCCTCATCACAGCCCCAAGACTCCCAGTGACTGCTCCAGGGATAAGTGTAGAGATGTTTTGGTGTTCCTTGAAGTTCTTCAGGGGATCCCCAGAAAGGTGAGCACCATCCTCCCCCTCCCTGGCATGGGAACAGGCACTCACTGCGTGGGTGGCACAGTTCGCCGCGTGCTCGTACTCCGTTGGCTGGTACCTGCAGTTGGATGGGACTCGGTGATTCATGAACCTGCGGAGAGAAGCAGCGAGAGAAACAGGCTCAGGGGACAAGCTAGGGGCAAAAACCTTTTGGAAGAGTCTGTGCAGTAACATCCCCCAGCCTCCCAGCCTGGGAGCTCAGCTTTGCTCCAGCTGCCCTGCAGAAGTGACCCGAGGGCACAGCTTTTCCATCTGGCTGTCCCCAAATGCCAGGACCCCAGCTCTTTCTCAGCCACAGCTCAGGCTGAAGCCTTTCCTAGGAGCTGCTTTTTCTTGGAGAGCAGAGGGCAGGAGCCAGTTCTGCCTCCTACTATGGCCAGTGAAGGAAGAGCCTCAGCAGTGAAGAGGACTCAAGAGGTAGAGGGTGGACCTGTGCGTCCCCAACCCACCCAGTGGTTACACCCTCATCTCACAGCAGCATGCCTAGCTCCAACAAGGGTATCCCCATGAGGCCTTTGGTTTAAGGGTACCACCTGCATCCACCCCCTACTTGCAGGACTGCACATCCCAGCACAGTTTGCTGTGGGGGGAAACCCTGTTGCCCTCCCCTGGAACCTGTATCTTTGTTTCTCTTAGTCTGAGGTATCACCTTGCTCTTGGCATTTGCAGGAACATATCGATTTCCCCTATTGGATCGACCAACAGTGATAAAAAATAGTGTCAGGCTTGGCTGGTCCATTGCTGTGTCTGTAACAGCAAATTAAATGTGCATCCATGATAACAGCTTGGAGCAACGCCTTGCTCACCATCCTCTTCTGGCAGGAGCCAGCGCTGGAGGCTTAGCAAAGGGAGTAAGAAACAGGAAAATAGAGAGGTATCTTTCCCTGGTCCTGAGAATCAGGGATTTAAAGACGTTTCGAGCCATGGCTCAGGTTAGGATGGCCAAGCTGAGAGGGTACCTGCAGGGCTGCCCTGCAGGACTTGGGCTAATTGTTTTCTGACCCTGTTTGCCCCCAGATCCTGCACCATCTGTGACGTGTTTCACAGCTGAGTTGTGACCAGTAAAGAGGCTCAGGGGCTGGCAGGACCTTGCCACTGGGCACAGGGTGAACCCTCTTTCTGTGCTGCTGGGAAAGGCAGAAAATTCCCCTCTCCTCATCCCTGAGACACCCGTATCCATGTGGACTCCTCTGCCATCTCCTGCCTGCTCGGCCCCACTGCCTGAGCCACTCACTGCTGCCTCTTAAAACTGAGTCAGGATGGATTAAATACGTAGCTCAAATGACAAGGATTTAGTGGAGGGGAGTGTGGCCACAGCGGGCTCTGGCATGCGAGGGGCTCCTCAGCAGGTGACAGTGACAGACCACACAGGGACCCTGTCCCCATCCCCTGCCCTGCCTGCTGCCAGAGCCCTGGACTGTGGAAAGATTCGTGGTCATCATCACCAAAAAATGTCTGGAATTAAGAGGAGAAATGGAGGGGCCAAATTCCCCCTGCTCTTCAAACCAAGGACCCACGCTGGGTAAATTGGAGCTCAGCAAGGCTGTCCTGGCTGGGAAGCAGCTGAGCATCCCTGGGGACACAGCAATGCCCAGTGTCCTGTCACAGCCATCCCAGAGCACACCAGAGCTGCCCTCCCCATCCCAGTGCTCCAGACACGAGGGCTGGCGGGGCTCCCCATGCTGGAGCCATGTGCCCCTGGCAGGAGGCCGATCCTGTCCCCAGCGTTGCCAGGAGACTGTCCCCAGCTCCCCTCCGCTGTCTGCTTCCTTTTCTTTTCCCTTTTAATAATAAGAAGGAGGGGGTGAAAGGGGGGAGGCCAGACATCCCACATGACGTCACAGTTGCTGAGGAAACACGTTCAAGGCCTTTTCCTTGATTTTATTGATCTGAACAAAGCCTGCACCGTCTCCTCTTCGCTCTGGCAGGTGCTGTTCAGAGCAGTAAGGGGAAGCAACAGCAGGAACAGTTTCCAGTGTCCTCTCCCCAGGCCTGTGGGTACCCAGACCCTTTGGGAAGGGGTCCCTGGGATGAAAATACGCTCCCTAACTCTGGTACAGGGAGGGAGAGGCTGGGAAGGGCTATCTCATCCATCCCCATGGGACGAGGTTGAAGAGCATGTGTGTCCCTAAAGCCCAAAGCTGGAATGGAAATGCCTGCTTTTCCTGGAGGAAGAAATAGCCTTGATGAGGAAGTTTTCTGACCTGGGGAGAGACTGCTCTTGTTTTCCTGCCTTGCTTTCTAGTAAACATCATCCTGTGGAGGATTGGAAATAGAGCATCAGAGATGTGGGACCTGTCTGCACAGTGCTGGGCCAGGCTGGGTACAGTGGGATCCTCCTGCAGCAGCCAGTGTTGCTTTTTGGGGCTGCTTGGGGAGATTTTTGTGGTCCTCTGTGCTCTGCAGAAACTGGAACAGCTGGTGTTTGCACATCTCCTGGGCAGGGCAGGATGAGTCCCTGGCTGCCCTGCAGCACCTTGTTCCCCAGAAGTGCAGAGGCCATTTCCTCCCTTCCTCTTCTCACCTGGGACTGGAGTCCTGAGTCATTCCCAGCCTGCAGGTAGTTTCCATACTGATGGAAAACCAGCCTCAAACCACAGCTCCAGCCTGGACAGACAGATGGATATGCCTGGAGAGGCCACTTGTGATTCTTGGGGCCAGGAAGCCACAGGCAGGTGACTACGCACCTCCAAGTGCTTCCGTGCCTTTTAGCAGGTGCTTTAGGATGGCAAAGTCCAAAAGGTACAGAGGAGTTCAAAGCCTCCTGAAGGGCAGGCACAGAAGCATGTTCCTCTCCCAGGATGGTGCATGGGAAGCAGGGAACTGAGGAGTTCCCAGGCACCTTTTCCTCCTGGTGCTGTTTCTGGCAGACTCGCTACAACCGGTTATATGAAGATGGGGGGATGCTGGGGGTCTGAGCAGGGGTTATTCACGGCAGCCCCAGGTCTTTTGCCTGCCCTGCTTGTGCCTGCTTCCCCCTGGCCCTTTTCCCAGGGAGGGACACTGAAAAGGGCCAGTGCAGCAGCTCCAGCCAGGGAAACAAAGAGCCCCTTGTCCCTGGCAGCAGGGGCAAAGTGCAGAGCTGGCTTCCCAGGCCTGTTCCTTTCTCCTTCTCTTTCTCCCACTCTGTTTTTTGTGGCTTCTGGGGGGTTTATTGAGTTTTTAAAAGACTTTTATGCAAGAACAAAATTCCAACCTCAAAAATCATGCAGATCTGCCTGGCTCTTGCTTTGCCAGGGTGGGAAGAAGGTAAAAAGGGGATGAAATTAAATTACTCCTCAGGAGGGCTCATGTAGGGGCATCTGAGCTCTCCTGAGGGCACCGAGAGAACCTGCATCAACCACTCCATGGTCACCATGCACTCACACAAGCAGAGCCGTGGAATACTTCTCAGGAAAGCTGTCCCCTGCACACTTGGTGGGGAGAGCCCTGAAGGAGACTCAGGCTGGACTGCAATTTGGGAGAGATGGGGTTTAGCCCTGCCTTTGACACTGACTCTCTGGCTGGCCTCTGCCACATCACTTCATGTTCCTCTCCTCCAAGTGAAGATAATAGTTTTTACACCCTTTAGGCAAGCCATTGCACAGGTAATGTGAGAAGGGTGTAAAATCACCACTAAAATATGGATGGGGAGGTGTGAGCTGGGCTTCCATCGGACAGATCATCCCTGCGCTTGGAAAGAGCTGGTCTAACACTTGCCACCCCCAACCCTGCTGTAAATCAGGCTGTACATGTGGCTGTGCACGCTGGCCTCAGACTCTTCGGTGCATGGTTTGTGTTTGCCCTGACGAGCCCAGAGGCTGCACACCCAGCACAAGTGCCAAGGCATGTTCCTCAGGCTCGTGCTGTGGTGGCATTCCCCGTAAGCTGGGGCTTGGGGTGTGCTCTGCCTCTGATCCGTAACCTGGTAATGCTCCAGCTGCATCCCTGGTAAGAGGCTTCATCCCCTTGAGCTCCTCTGTGGTTTGTAATTAGCTCAGTCCTGGCGAGCTGAGTGTGATGGAGTAGAACTTGATTGCTGCTTATGCACGGGACACAGTCTAAGGATTCAGGAGGTTGAATAGACCATAAGGAGATACCCGTGGCCCCTCCTGAGTACAGGTCATCGGTTCTGCAGCTCGGTGGGAAATGTTCAGAAGCCCAACCTCCTTGCCCCCCCAGACTCTGCTGCTTTATCCAGTCCAAGAGCACTTGAGAAATCCTGCTTTTCCTTCCTACGCATTGACATGGGAATGTTTGCCACTGGGAAGCAGAGACGCACAGGCTGATGCTGCCCAGCATTGCCATCTGCAGAGCCACCCACGCGGGCATGTGCACGGCTGCGTGGCACCCCGTTAAGAGCTGAAACCTCTATTCCATGCCCATTCCTCAGTTCCTGCACGCTCCTACGCAGACATATGGTGCTCCTGCTTTGGAAAGCTGAGCAGTGCATGCTGGAAGCTTGTGGGTCAGCTCCTTGGACCAGGAGAGATGAAGCAGCTGGGACAAGGCTGTCCATGGGCTGTTCCTGTGGCTCCAGCCAATCCCAGGTGAGAAGGGGCAGGAGAGCTGGATGGAGCAAGATAGAGAAGTGTTTTCTTTTGTACCACTTCCTGGCACTGTGGAAGGAGCTGGCAGATTGAGTAGGGAGCAGGAAATATGTCTTTTCATCTAAACCAGCTTTTCTCAACCTTTCTTCTGGGTAAATTAGCAGATCACCAGATTTCTGGAGTAGCCCACCCAAGTGTCCCTGACGCAAGACTTGCTTCCACAAAATGAGTCAAAACAGGCAGCAGATTAAATCGTCATTCATCACCTCTGATTGCTCCCACCCCAGTGTGCTCATCCCCAGCACTCCAATGGGTACAAACACCTTGGACTGGCCATGGACCATCCCCTGCCACTACACAACCTGCATACCCTGAGAAACGTTGGCCAAGCGCTGCTGCTGACTTAGAGATGCTCCCAGGCAGGGACCATGTGCTCAGCCATGTCCGTGTTGTACCTGGCTCTGAGCCATGGGCACAGATGTCTCCTGTGAAGGGACAGCAGAGAAGGCAACTCCCCAGCACATCCTGCTAGAGGGGACATGAGGGGCTGAGACAGGCAGGAGGGAACATACAGCTATTCCCCCGACCACAGCATTCGTCTTTCTTGCTCCTCATCCTAGTAGGGTCAAGCACAAGAGGATCTAAGCCAGGCTGAACACAGGCATTGATCATTTCTGCACCCATGAGAGCCCAAATACACCCAGCAGGGCTTGGTGGTTGGTGGAAACACAGCGGGTAATTCCCAGCGGGGTCATAACTGCCCGTATTCCCATCCCCTGTGCAGGGATACTATTTGTTTTTCTCCCTGGCAGGCTCTCTGTGTAGATGGTATCTCTAACTCTTCCAAGGCAATTCATGACCCTGCAACCACAGCAGAGCTGTTTGTTTATGCACAACAGATGGGATTGGTGAGTGTTTCCCAAATTATTTTCTGAGCTGGGACTTCTTGTTTCATTTGGTACTCATGAGACCTCCAACAACAGCTGATTAGTCACAAAATGACTCTGATGTCCCAGGTGTTTTGTGAATGTTAGGAGGACTGTTTCTAGAACTGAAAATCCTCTATTATTCATTAATTGCTTGTTTAGAAAGTCATTGTGTATGTTCCTTGCTTCCTTGCCTCGAGCACAGAAGTCAGTGGGATAAATCCTCAGCTGGATCTGGCTGCTTAACTGCAACAGTCCAAGGTGGGCAGGAGTGGGCATGACCACCAGACCCTGAGCTCACTGGCATAGAACTTGGATAGTCTGGGGGCTGGAGCCTTCCCAGCTTCTAACCCTGGCTGTGACACTGAAATACATGGGCAGGTGACAGTGTCCTGTGCCCATAAAGTCCCTCCACAGCATGGCCCGAGAGACACAGCCAGGCTCTCATCTGGGATTCCTGGATGCTGCTCAAGTACAAATCATATCTGTAAATTATTCAGCAAATGCCTCTGGACTGCAAAGGCACAGAAGAAAAATCATGTATTTAACCAGCCAGGCATGCAGATAGTAAGATTTCCATTAGTATTACTTACAACAGAGAGCAGGGCTGTGTCTAATGCTACAGTGCCAGCCAGTGCAGCTCAGCACAGAGAGGAGGGAACTGCTTGCCCTGACCTGATGATCTCTCTCTGCATAAAATCCTTTCCTAAGCAGCAGCAAACTTCAACTCTAAGCTTGAACCGGCACAGTCTGGGATCCAAATTGTCCTGAAGGTCAGCACTGCTTGGCTGCACTCACTCGCATCTGACTCGTACACCAGGAATATCGCGCTGTCATGAGAGGTTGCAGGGCATCACAGAATCCACTGGACTCTGGTTTTCATTGCATGAAAATGTTGAGATTCAGTTACAGATGGAGAACCCCAAAAGGAGACCTGAGGTCTGTGTGTTTGGCCACGTCTCCTCTGCGTTGCTCAGCCCCTGCTCTGAGCACCCATCCCCTCACAGCATCTCTCTGGGTACTCAGCCGGTCTCCTTGTGCAGCTGCAGCCGAGCACCCCCCAAGAGTGATGAACTGGAGTTAAGTTGTGCTCTTTTCTCTTCCTTTCTTTGGGAGTTGTAGTTGGTTGGCATTGCTTTGTCTCGCTGTGGAGCTGGGGGTGTGGGAAGGGAGGAGGAGGGGAGACAAGCCCAGGAGCAGTTCTGGCAGAGCCCCACTTCTCACATTCATTGACCTGCTATGCTGGGCAGTGGCTTGAATTTCCCATGGATTCTGTTGGCCGTTACCTCATGAGGCTGGCCACAGTGAGCTGTGCCAAAGAATCACATCAGGCTGATATCCAACACCAGCTGAAGGAGGGAAAAGATCATTGTGTTTCCCTGGCAGCCAAGAGACTGTCCTTCCCCCAGAAGCACAAGGTTTGCCCACTGATGCAAATCTCCAGTGTGGTGGTCCCCACCTGAGCCTGTTCTGCTGGGTCCCCCAACCTTCCCAGAGCAGCAATGGAGCAGTTTGAGGGATTGCTCCAAGTACTTGTTGCCTTCCAAATTCCTGGCTCCAATTATGCATCTAAACCCACAGGAGATGATTCCTACCACTGCTATTTTAAGGTGGTGTCTTGAGTCAACCTGGCCCCACAGAACAACCAGCATAGAATAGGTCAGTGACATCAGCTGATCCTGATTTTCCCTCAGTATTTTGGGGGTCTTCCATTCTCTTGGAGCAGTGACTTTTGCATCAGGTGAGGGCAGATTGGCAGGTCTTGCTGCAGATGGTGGGATGGGGTTGGTGAGGAGCCCCTGCCTCTCATAGAGCATCAAGCTGAGGTATTAACCCTGAAAGCATTTCCCTTCTCACTGCTTCATCCCACACGGGCTGTGGGGGAAGCAGAGCTCTTGGAAAGCATCTCAGCATGTGTGGGAGCAGGCAAGGGCTGCTCGTGTTTTCATTGTGAAGCAAATGGGAACCAGATCTTCCCAGTGTGGTAGCTCTGTCCAGGCTGTCAGCCTAGAATTGTTTTCCTCTTGTTTGGGGTCTGAGTACCCCAAAGTTTCCTATTCCTGCTGGTTCTCCTCTCTCTCTCTTTCCCATGAATGTGGGAGGAGTTGATGAATGTCTCCTTGCTCTGTAATTACAGATTCAGGGAGCAACAAGGAAAGACTTTCCATCTGCCTTCTCTCAGAGCATTTGGTTGTGAGCGAGTGTAGAGTTCAGCCTTTCATCCCCTCATGCTGGCGAGGGACGTGGCAGTGCCTATGTTGTGGACACAGGGCAGGTGAGGACAAGCCTGGACCATGCACCTACAGAGACCCCCATGGAGCTCACTGCTCCTGGGCTAAGACATTCATGTGGATTCTCCTGGCTGCACCTTTCTTAGTCTGCGCAGGGCAAGACAAGCAAACAATAAGATTTAGAGCCTTTTACATGAACAAATCAAACGGTGCCCAGCTATCAGTCCGTTAGGATGATTCAGTGCCCTGCAGCTCCCAGCAAAGCCCTCTCTGCTGCTCCAGAGATGCTGAAGCTGGCCAGATACAGCAGCTCCCTTCTTAATCATGTTTCCTTCCAATTACAGCTCTTGGATGGCCAAAGTCTGGGACGCATTCTGTTTCCCTGCAGGGAGATAGACTCAGTCCCACGGCAGCTGTGTGGGTGGGAGGTACCAGACCATGTTTAGAAAGTGGGCCAAACTGGGGTCAAAGCTGGTGGTGAGGTGGAGGGAGGGTTTGGTTACAGCTCAGTGTAACCTGACCAATGAGTTTAGTGATGAAGGTAGAATCTACACTGATCTGTTGGTCTGGGGGGAACCCAGCACCAATTTGGTGTTCTGGGAGGAAGAGTGGTGGGGGAGTGGATGAATAATTCTCTGGTAGTCGGATAAAGCAAGACAAGTCACATCTGCTTGCACCCTCACACTCACTGTGTGCTGTGCTGGAATCGTGGCTGGGCCTGGCCTGTCAGGCAGGAGATGGATATTGCTTGTCAGGGTGCAGATTGTGAGTGACAGGGAAAGCCTAGCAGCAACTGTATTTTCAATCTCCCGTTTCCCCATGGTGTCAGTGACGGAAGAGCTTCCCAGACCCCACAGCAGAGCAGAAACCACTGAGTGCCTCATTTATAACCACAACATGCTCAAATGGCATTGTCTTGCATCCGTGCTCCCTTGCTCCTTGCTCCCTCCCTTTGCTGTCTTCCCCACTGTCCCAGCTGTAATGTTCCATCTCCAAAACCCAGCCAGGAGGGATTTGGGGATACCTTGGTGCCCCCTCAGCCCTTAGTTTTATCCTGGCAGTTCAGAGAATGCTCCTACATCGATCGCTGCTTTTCATCTCTTTGTTCAAAGCCTGGTGCCTTGACTGCAGCTCTCACACAACAGGACTTTCATCACCATGCTCTGTTTTAGTTATTCCTTTTGGTGGGTGTATCGATGGCCAAATTTCTCCTTTCTTGGTCCTCGCTCAAAATTAGATCAAACGACATGAAAAATGACACTCTTCCAGACTTTTCCACCAGAAAAAACTTTCTGATTTTTTCTTTCAAGGAAGGCCACAAGCAAGAGTTTATCACTCCTTGAAAAGATGTTGCCAGATAGAGTCATGGAATTGTTAAGGATGGAAAAGACCTCTGAGATCGAGTCCAACCATTAACGCAGCACTGCCATGTTCACCACTAAACCCACGTTCCCAAGTGCCACATCTGCATGTGTTTTTGAAAACTTCCAGGGATGGTGATTCAATCACTTCTCTGGGCAGCCCGTTCCAATGCCTGATTACCCTTTAGATGAAGAAATCTTTCCTAATATCCAACCTAAACTTCCCCTGATGCCACTTCAGCCCATTTCCTCTGGTCCTGCCATTTGTTACTTGGGAGAAGAAGCTGCACTTGGCTTCTACCCAAGCTGCACTTGGGTAATTGTAGAGAGTGAGATCTCCACCTTTTCTCCAGGCTGAGCACCCACACCTCTCTCAGCTGCTCCTCATCAGATTTGTTCTCCAGACCCTTCCCCAGCTCCGTTGTCCTTCTCTGGACATGCTCCAGCACTTCAATGCCTTTCTTATAGTGAGAGGCCCAAAACTGAACACAGGATTTGAGATGCTTCTGTTGCCTTGTAGGACACGTGCCACCATGAGTCCCGTGGCCCCTGGTCACCCTAGTCCCCACCTCAGAGCCCAGCTGAAAGAGCATCACGGGCACAAAGGAAGGAGCAGCTTTCGGGTTTCCTTTGGGATTTGCCACAGCAAAGCATTTCCATGGAGCGGAGAGCTGGTGTGCACGGGGGAGGACGGGGATTAGCCCACTGTTATTTTTAAGCACTAGGCTAAGAGGATCTCTGCAGTGATACGGGAAGCCCTGGGTTAGCCTCACGTGCTGGTGACAGCCTTGGGGTGAAAGCCAAGGGAGCACCCCCCTCCTCCTGCTCCCCATCCAGCCCTGGCACACACCAGTGGATGGAGAATACCCCGTGGATCTGACCCCTCCTGTGCCCCACAGCCCCTGCCCTGCTGCCTCATCCCCATTTAACAAGTTGTCTCCAGGAAGGACCACGACAAGGTTGGAGCACACTGATTTGGGATAAATCAAGCAACAGGTTGGCAGATGGGTTCTGCTGAGGCAGACTGAGGTGAGGAGGCAGCCCTTGATCTGCTGCCCAGCTCCCAAACAGCCTCTGCACCTCTGCTGTGAGGCAAAGCTGTGGTTTTCCTCCTGCTGTGGGGGTTCAGAGCTTTGCTCAGCTCCATCTCCCCCAGCCCTGTCCTCTGCATGCCAGCTGGGGAAAAAAAAAGCCTGGAATTCTGTTTTCACAAAGAATTTTGTACCAGATGCATTGTGCAGACCTGCAGGCTACCTCCTGCCTCTCCCCCAGGCAAAGGTTATCAGGAAGCAGCTACAGCATAAAAATGGTCTCTGAGCAAGTGTCCACATTTCGGGCAGCTTTTGGAGACGGAAGCATGGCTTTTCCCCACGGAACACCTGGAAGGAAATGAGCTGATGGCTTGAAGGGGGTAAGAGGGTGGTCTCCTGTCCTTGCCCAGCCCAGGCAAATGTGTCTCAGGAATCATCCTGCCTGAAGCAGGAAAGAAACACCATCATCACTTCTTCTCACACAAGTTTTCCTCTGCTATCTGCCCCAACAGAACCACCGGGAGTCTGGCAGTGGCAGCACAGAGCTGAGTGCCCCCAGAAGCTGCACCAGTCCATGGGACCCTCCACAGCCAGGAAAACATCTCCACCACAGCCACAGGGAGCTGGGAGCAAAGCCTGTCCTCGGAGCAAAACCGAGCACCTCCAGCATCCCCTGACCCCTCTCTGGCTGTGCAGGACCCAGCACTGTGTGATCTGACTCATTCTCGACCACCCTGCGACCAGAGAGCTGCGAGCAGACGTTGTCCCCATGTCACCTGCCAGCTCCTTCCTAAAGGCCACATCTGATCCCACAGCAGTGCATGTGGACGAGAGCCCTCTGACCCGTGCCCAGCGACCCTCAGGTTTCCTCCCACATAGGTAACACCATGAGGTTTCCTAACACACCTAAGCTTTTAAAACAAGTCCGTGTTGCTGCTGGAAAACCTCTCCGGGAATCTCACGGAGCAGAGAGATGGATTCACCACCGGTCCATCCCATGGGAACCCTGTTGAGCTCCCAGCTCTGGGCTGGGGGAGCCACTCCAAGGGGGTTTCACCTGGATGCAGCAGGACCCTGGACAACATTGGTCCTTCCATGGCCCCGGCGGTAAGGTCTGTTCCCGAGGGGATCGGAGCTCCTGGTCCCCCAGCAGTGGGAAAACCACAGTGAAGTCAGAGCCAGTGAAAGGCACTGAGGGCTCCCAGGGATGCTCAGAATCCTTTAGGGATGCAGAAAAGCAGGTAGCCAAAAGCCAGCTCGCACCTGCCCTGGGGCTTTGGGGCACTCAGAAGCTTTTGAAGGTCTTTTCGGGCTCCAAACCCAGCGGAGCCGAGCCCGGGGAGAGGTTGGAGCTGTCCGGTGGTTCCGCGAGCACCGGGGGGCCGGGGACCGCCGCACCGACGGATTTACCTGGCGTAGCGCGTCTTTTGGAAATCCAGGAGCCGGGACACGAACATCGCGGCGGTGCCATGGGGGTCCTTTCCCGGGGGGCGGCGGCTGCTCAGCCCCGGGACGGGGGGAAAGTGCCGCCCGGGGAACGGCACCAACTCGGAGGGCTCCGGCGGGGCGACGAGGAGAAGGGGCGGCCGGTCCAGCTCAGCCCAGCCCAGCCTGGCACAGCCCAGTCCGGCTCGGCCCCGGCCCCCTCCCGCCCCCCCGGCTGCTCGGGAGAGCGACACGGGGAAAACAAAGGCGACCTCCGAGAGGGGGGAGCCAGCCCCGTTGCCGCCCTCAGATGTGCAAAGAGGAGGAGGAGGAGAAGGAAGAAAGAAAGAAGAGAGGGGGGGGATCCCTTCCAACTCTTCCCGGCCACAGCAACCTGCGCGATCTCCCTCCGCCCCCCGGCAGCTTTAAGCACAGCTAAAAATATCTCCCCCCCTCCGCCGCCACCCCCAGGGGATCAAATAGCAGCAGATTTGAATTGAAAATGTGATTAAAGCATCGGGGCGGGGGGGAGCGGCGAGTGCCGGCAGCCAGCCCCGCTCCCCTCGGCGCCGCTGCCCACGGCCGGGTCCCCCCGAGGGTCCCCGAGCCATCTCTGCCCGCCCCGGGGCAGGGCCATCCCCTGGGATTTGATTTGGTTGGTTGGCTTTGCTTTTATTTATTTGATTTTAATGATTTTTTTTTCCCATTATTTTCCAGAGGCCCCAGCAGGGGTGGGCGGCTCTGCCCCAGCCCCATTGCGGTGGGGTGCCCCTGGGTGGGGACACAACTCCCCGCTCTGAGAAGGGGGAAAAAAGCAGCAGGACAGCAAGGCAAGGACTGAAGACGCCAAAATCTTCACCATACCTTCATCACAAGCTTTCACCCCGACATCCTCTACATCACCCAAGGAGGATCCCACAGGAGATGACATCCTGACATACATCAGAGGTTGGGTGACTCAAAGAGGGCATGTAAAAGGTGGCAGAGGCTTGTCTGAGGGCAGGTGAGCATCGTCCTTACCCACCCTGTGCCAGAAACTGCAGGCACCTTCAGGTCAGCAGTTAAGGGACAAGAAAAGTGAGATACAGTCAGCAAGAACTGGAGGAGGAGAGTCTTGGTCACCACAACACAACCTCTCTTTGCTGATGCTGTAGTAACATTGAAGGTGGAACAGCTGAGGACATCTCAACACGAAGGGTTATGGCCATTTCAGTGGGAAACCAAGTACACCCACATCTTCCAAAAGCCAAAACAGACAAAAATGAAGGAATCCCTAAACTCAAGGCATGACTTAGTCCTGGCACCCTCTGCAACCCCTTCCAGAAGCAGCTAATCCCCCCAGGGCACGCAAAAGGGGTGATGCTGTAGGTGCAGCTGCATTGTGGGGTATCCCCAAGAATGAGAACAAGAAGCACCCCAGCTCCCCAGTGCCAGGAGCAGGCAGCGGGTTCCTGCATGTTTCCCATTGTGGATGGAAGACACCAGTGGGGACCAGGCTGGCGACAGCAGGATCCAGGAGTTATGGGGAGAACGAAACCAACCCCATCTTCAGTAGGACCTTCCCAGTGTTTCTGGGGCAGCTGAGCCCTGGCTGAGAGCGGCAGGTCCAAGCTGAGATGCAGAGTGAGATCATCTCTGAAAACCTCTCCCACGCTCTGCCACTTAGCCGGGAAGATTTTTTTCAAATTCCTTCCCCAGCCTTCTAGATGACGAGCTTTGGCAAAGGCTATTTTGTGATGCCTGTGCCCTGCTGTACCTGTTCTCTGGGCCTGAATAGGGAAAGGAGAGAAAAAGGTGATAAATCACATCTAGAAAATAACCCCCAGCCTCGAAGCCCCCAGCCCACAGTGGGGGCTGCTGGCAAGGGACACCTGAAGTGAACCATCAGTCCCAAAATAGATCTGTCTCAGAGGGCAAAAGGCAAATTGAATGAAAAATAAGTTACTATTTTTGAAGCCTGAATCCAGTTGTTATGGCAACCAAAGCCTCGAGCATTGTACTGGGGAAAGGCTCCAGCCCCAGCACTGCCTCCAAACCCGGCAGGCAGAGAATCACAGTCAGCCAGGGGCTGCTCTAAGGTGGGTTGTGGAGGTGTCCATGCTCACACCACCCATATCCCACTGGGATGTGTCCCCTCCTTGCACAGCAGCCCTCCTCATGTACTCAGGCCATGAGACCACCTTGTTTTTCTTTCCTCTCTCATCCTTGTGCTCTCCCCACTTTCCTGCAAAGACCTGAGTAATTGTAATGATATTAAGGAGAGATTCCAAGATTCGGTGGTATCTGAATGCAGTGGCGTGTTTTTAATGCCACCAAAAGAGGAAGGTCTCACAATGTTTTTCTTCAGAGGAGGAATGGCTCGTGGAGCCCAGGGAAGCTTCCTTCCTTCCTGTTGATCTCCTCTCTGGTGACAGGACCCGAGAGAAAAGATGGAGCTGTGTCAAGGGAGGTTTAGGTCAGACATTAGGAAAAGGTTCTTCTTCCAGAGGGTGACAGGGCACTGAACAGGCTCCCCAGGGCAGTGGGCACAGCACCAAGCCTGACAGAGCTCAAGGAATGTCTGGGCAATATTCTCAGGCACATGGTGAGATCCTTGGCATTGTCCTCTGCAGAGCCAGGCATGAGACTCAAGTCTAACTTGTTGGTCCCTTCCAACTCAGGATATTCTATGATTCTATGCAGGATTCCTACAGCTGGAGACAACTCTGCCCTTTGTCCCCTGCTCCCGACAGGTCCCAGCGGGATCCCAGCCGTGAAGGGTGTGAATATTCACCTTTTGGTGTGATGATGTGGGTGTTGGGCAGGGCACACTCTCATCTCATTTCCCCAGGGGGGACGTTCTACTGCACATTAAACTGCTGGAACACCAGGTAAGAAAAGAGGTAATTGGAGACTAAAATCTGCCATCAGCAGGGAAAGCCTCCCCAAGGGAGAATAAACTTTGGATGGGTGGGAGTTACAGGACACATGGGTGGGTTGGCAGCAGGTGAATGTGGGGGGCACAGCATCAGCTCTGGGTGGCCATGGCAGGATGGACACAGGGCAACAGGGTGCTGGGGCACGGCCACTTGGGTTTAAGCCATTTGGAGGAGCCTCCTTGCCAGCAGCTGGAGGGTGGTTAAATGTAGGGAACCCCAGGGAGTCCCCTTATGCCACAAGGGTCTGATGGGAGAAGAGGCTCCATCACTCCCCACTGCTGCACATGCATCACTCCTGAACCCTCTGGGGTGGGCTGGCCCCAGAGCCACAAACTCAACATGCAGCAGCTCATTTCCCAAGGTTCACTCTTTTCCAGCCCAGTCCCTTGACTTTGATCCCATTCCATACATCCCTATCCCTAGTTCAGTTCTCCTTTTTGTTTTCCCGCAATTTGTGTTCTCTCCTGACAAGCTGCTCCCTGAATCTGGCAGCCTTCGAGTCTCTTTGCTCTGAAATTCACAGAATCGCAGAATGGGTCAGGATGGAAGGGACCTCACTGATGCTCAGTCTCATCCCAGAGCACACGGCTCAGGATGGCATCCAGGCGGCTCTGGAGCATCTCCAGGGAAGGAGACGCCACATCCTCTCTGGGCGTTCTGTTCCTGCGAGCTGAGGGCCCCCAAATGGCCACAAGGCCACTGCACACAGCTGAGAACTGCCTGGAAGAGGCTGTGCCAGGAGCAGAGTCATTGAATCATGCGAAGGGGATGGAATGGACCTTAAAGCTCATCTGATCAGGGACAACCTCACCCAGCCTGGCTTCGAACACCCGGGGTTGGGGCATCCACAGCCCCCCTGGGCAACCTGTTTGCAGTGCCTCACGACCATCCCAGTGAAGAATTCATTCTTTATTTAGAATAGAATTTATTCAGTGCATCTAACCTTTATTTCCCCTTTAAGTTCAGTTCATTTGTATCTCCCCTTTCAGGTCGTGGCTCCTTGTCCCGCCACTGCCACTGCAAAACTCCAGCTCCCCTGTAGCCCCCGTTCAGACACTGTCTGCACACAGCCTCCCCTTCTCCAGGCTCCACAGCCCCAACTTTCTCTTCCCTTTTCCCAAAGCCCGGAGCCCTCAGCTCATCCGCTGAGCCTCGGGGACATCCCGCGGCGCGAAGCGGAACTGCAAAGGCAGCGGCGGGTGGAGGCAGCGCGGGGTGTGACCCTGTGGGGAGGCGGGAGGGGAACCGTGAGGGGACCGTGGCGGTCGCGGTCACTCTGGGGACAGCGGGGACGCGCCTGGCGCCTCTGACGCGTCTCCCATCCGCGCTCCGGCCGCGCCGGGCCCTGCTTAGCTTCGGGACGCGTCCCCGCGCCCAGCCCGGAGCGCGCATGCGCGGTNGGGTGGCACCTCTCGAGGGGCCTGTGGAGGCCTGGTCCCCCCGGTGCCGCCCCTTCCCGGGGCCTGGGTTTGGGGGGCAGGGCTGGGAAGAGCCCCCCCGTTCCCGGCTGGACACGGGGCACTGGGGGCCGGTGTGGGTACAGCGTGTTCCCTTCTCCCTCCCCCGGGCAGCTGCTCCTGATGGTGTTTGAGGGGCATCGCTCGCTGTTCCTGTGGGAGAGGCAGGGAAGGAGGGCTCCTGCTGCTCCTTGGTGATGTCCAGTTCCCAGGAGCCCCAGGCCTTCCAGGAGGTGCAAAGGCTTCATCCAAAAGCTCCTCACACCCGTCTTTTCACACAGATATTTTACTTTCGTCTGCCGTGTTGAAGCAGTGTTCTGTAGCGTTGAGGGTGCCAGTGCTGCGTCTGGGTTTGACTTTGAAAAAGGCATTTCTCTGGTCCTTGAAATTCCACTTATTTAGACTTCCAATGGTTCAAGCTGCGTGTCTTGCAAATTACTTAATCGTTGCAGCATGGTTAGATTAATTAGTGCCTATTAGCTTTTATAAGGGGTATTAAGAAGCAATATCTTTAATTTAAGAACCCCCTATTAGTTGGGATTGGAGCACTGGAGATCATTTAAATAAGCATTTGACTGTCTTAAATACCTCAGAGATGAAACCAAGGGGCAAAACCCCAAGGAACTTGTACTCGAGAGAGGAGGAGGTTTGATTTAGGAAGTGAGTAAGAGGAAATGATCTCAGGTTGGCATCACAGAGGGTGATCCACATGTCTGGTGGAGGGGGTTTATTTTAACACCTTGTGCTTTCTATAACAACAGGTTTTTGCCCTTCTGAGGGAGGTCCGTGAGTGTCCTCAGCACGTCCCGTAGCACATGGGAATTGTGGAGGTGGGAAGGATATTTCTGGTGGCTGCCAAGGTGGAGAAGGGTCACATCACAGTGGGAAATACTGTTTGATTTTGTAGGGATTTTTGGAGGGTGAAGAGATGAGCAAGTGGAGCTGGATAGACTTGGGAGAAGAAACTTTAGCGGTAAATAACTTAGGATAAATGATGGGGGCGAAGCAATTCTGTGTATTTGTAAGTAAATCATTATCCATATATTGATTTGGGCCAAAGACTTTTGCAACTGCTTTTCACGTTTTTTCACTGAGCGCCATATAGACCTCGGCATATCAAACATGCCCAGGTTTTGCTCGGATACCATTCATTTTTTACCTATTACAGGGAAAAAATAATAGCTAGGAAACTTGTCACCTCCTTTTGCAGTACATAAAGGTGATTCTTTAAGTTTTTGAGGGTCTACTCTGCTGTCCCATGTGGCGATCTGAAAGTGTTAATATTTCTCCTTAAAGCACCTGCCCATTTTCAGTTTTAAATGTTATTTTTATATAAATCACCTTGAGATTAGCAAATAAGAATTTTGGTGGTGCACCTTTTATGTGACCCGGACCTGTCCCATAGTTCCTTGCGATTCCAAGTCATGGGTTACTAAATTATTTGTGTCATTTTTTTTTTTTAGTATTTGTGAATTTTAGGTATCCATTATAGAAATGACAGAAATATAAAAAGGCTCCTGTTCATATTTTTGTCTCGGAGTTCTCAGAATAATTTAAAAGGCCACTGACTTTGAGACAAATGAGGTGGTTGATGGTGTGGAATAATCTTTTACTAATAGTGTCTGAAATAAATCTCTCCAAGAAAAGTATAAATCAAGTTTTGCAGATGCCTTTGTGAGTGGCTTCTCAGCGAAACACTCCTCTGATGTGGTAAGTGGCCCAAATATCCAAGCCACATTCAAGTTCCCAAACTGAGTAGCATTTAGTCATTGTGTACATTCTTTAAACTGAAGTTTATTTGATGTTTTTTCTCTTTTTTTCCCCACCCGCGATCTCTCCTAGTTTCTTGTTTGAATAGAGAAACAAGAAGGCAGCATCTCTGGGTTCATAATACATATATACATATTCTATATATCCAGGAGATGAGAGTTTACCAGTTGAGAAGAGCTGAAAAGAACTTATGGGAGTGACTTACACTTTCCCATGCCAGGCCTCAGAAAGCTCACCTGTTTTCAACTTTTACAGGTAACAGGAGCCCTTCTCCAGACAGGCAAGGTAAACAAATGCATTTTCTTTCAGGCAGTGTATGAAAGACAAGCTTTGTTTATGTCTGCCCAGGCAGTAGAGCTGCATCATGCTTTAAGGTGCTTCAGTAATTAGAAAAATTGCTGACAGACAGAACTGGAAAATAAATGACATGGGCACAGTGTTATTACATTTAAAGCTTTTGCCTTCACCTTAACAAGTGCCAGTTCCACTCAGGCTCAAGTGGGTCTTGCTTCCCTACACAGCAGAGGGGAAGAGATGGTAAAAATAAGCATGAAGCAAACTTTTCACTGGTTTTATGAAGTAAAATAATTAGTTATTCTCTCCTGTAGAAGATGAGCTTCATGGAGGTTTTTGATCTTGGGGAAATGGGATTGCTGGTAGTTAGAAGAACATCGTCATCATAAAAGTTGCTGTTGCATTTCCCAGTGTTGCAGTCCCTGGTGGCTGAAGCAAATATCCTCTCTCCTGCTTGTTTTGCCCAGACTTAACTCTCTTTTTAAATGTTCATTCATGGACCCTGGGTGTAGTGACATGGTCTCTTGGCACAAGATCTACATTATTGCAAGTGTTGTCTTGCCTGTTTATTCCACATTGCCCCGAGCTTTATTTACAAGGGAGTTTTGAATTATTGGCTGGGGCTGGAACTCTGCCTGAAAACACTCCACCTCTAATGCAGCAGAAGCGGTTGGTTTGTGGCTTCCCTTTGATACAATGTTTTCATTAAGTGAAAACACGGAGAAGGGTATTTTCAGAAGATGTTGGTGTGCTTGTTTTGGACCCAGCCCTTTTTCCCCAGTGAATCAATCATTGCACAACTCAGCAGGACTGGCATCCCCTGATGGAGAGGCAAGAGCTCCAGCTGCCAGATCAAAGTGGAGTAACCCGTCAGAATTCGGGTGTCCCAGCCAAACCACGCACTGGAAGCTTGTGGGTGACCTCAGTGCTAGGTAGGTTTTGGCAGCTGGAAATCTTTAACAAAGGATATTAGGGAAGAAAAACCCGAGTGCTGTTTGTATCACTTCTGGGAGAACTACTGAGACTGAGCACAGATACGTTTGTGAAATATTAAACACCTCACAAACTCACAGAAGCTTTAAAGCTCATAGGGGAAATGCTAATGGATCAGAAGTTTGTAGCTTTTTAAGCAAAGCATAACCTCAACATTTCAAAGCTTGCATGTGTCTATACAATAGGTAAAACTTTGGGTCTTGAAATTGTTACATGGATACTCCCAGAAAAGTACCTTTGGAAATACTTTAAAATGGTGTTCAGATTCAATTTAAAAACACACACTACTGAAAGAAACCCCCAACAAACAGCCACCCCAGGGAACCTGCTTGGGAAATAATGCAAGTGGACAAACTGTAGAGGAGTTTTAGTCACCTTTTTTTAAAAATAAGTAACTGTATGACAGCATTTGGATGCAAAGTACTCATTGCAGTTTTGAAAAGGTTCTCCTGATGAAAGGGAAAATGAAACCTAGTGTTTGGATTTCTAGGGAAGACACTGGTGTGTGCCTTTGCCTTATTTTCAAGGACTCCTTCAGGCTCTGCTTTCATTTGCATGTGGAGTTACACATCACTGGGATCAATCCATGTATCTCCTTCTGGTTTGATTCTGCCCTTTATTTCCCAAATAAATCATTTTCCTTCTCCTGAAGTTGTATTCAGATTCTCTTACTCTCTAGAAAGCTGTTGGGGGAGGAACAAGGGTTAGGTACTGAGCATCACTCCTCTTTGGGTGGGGATTAGCCCCAAGAATAAGGATATTTACTTGGATTATTCACTTTCTGTTGTCCCAGCCTGTTGCTGTGTGAAGAGATGAGCAGGCATGGTCTCCCTTTGCTGTAGGAGATTTAAGTTTGTGGGTCCTCTTTTAATACAAGAGTAATGGGAAAAATCTCCCGTGGGTTTTCAGAATGTTGCTGATAAAAACATTGGATGTATCTTGTCTTGTCCAAAATATTTAATGACCTTTATTATTAACACACACCCATAGAATGTTACAGCCTTAGTTTCTGCAGACATGTGAGGCAGGAGAAATAAAGCAAAATACATTTCCTCAGTAATTCCTTAGCAGTTTTTCTGTCGTTTAATTGATTTTTTTTATTATTATATTCTCCTTCATTTATAAGCCTTTGTTCACAAAGCGTTTTGTCTGTGGAAATTCACATTGGTTTTGAAATGAGATGGAACATTAGTATAATGAGCCTGTATCACAATGAAAGTAGGCTTAATTAACCAGTTATTTAAAATAGTAATGACTTCTGGAGTCATTTTTGTGCTGCAGCTGCAATTGATTTGAATCTTTGGGAGAGCTACCCTTAGTCGGATCTTTCTGATTAATGTAGAATATTTCTGATTAATAGTTAAGGTCCTCTGCGATACAGAAAGGGAAAAACTGGTTTTCTTCCTTCTGTATGTATATTAAAGAAGCAAACGAACCTGTATGATTCTAACCCAGCTGAAAAAACTTGTTCCTAAGGAGTCAGACAGATGGAAGTGGCTGATTTCCCACTTTAGGGGAGTGCATTTAGAGCCACTGTCAGCACCTTCAGCCGAGTGTGTGAAACACCTCACAGCACTGCTCTCTTGTGAGGCTGGTTTTAATTATTTATGACAGTGACTCTTGAAAATACTATCAAGATTCATGTCGTCTTGGATCAGACCGCAGTATTATCTCTGGAAAAAGCAGGTAAACACGGTTCCATAAGTCACGGCTGCATTGAGGATTTTGTACTGAGTGGACAACCTTGGTGATGAAACAGCTCCAAGTCCACAGTCTAAGGTGTGTGATAGAGGCTGCACATAACAGACCTGAAAAACCACATGTGTGTAGCATGATGTTAGAAGAAAAAAGGCAATTTGAGGAGAATATTTATTTTATTTTCAGTCTCATCAGCTTTTGAAATTCGGTGATAATGAAGCGTAACACCCATGTTGTTAAAGGAGCTCCTGATAAATTACAGCAGCTTCTGGATCCCGCTGTCTGTCTGAGCAAGAGCTGAATGGCTTATTGATCATATCTCTTCCCCATATGGTTGCACATTTTTTTTGGAGGTGAGGTAATTTTGGCTGGGTCCTTGTTTCGTGGATTTGGCCGTTTAGATGGTTGTTGAGTGTCTTAAGGGCTTAAGTGTAATATCAGTGTGGGGGCAGAAGGGAGATTTCAATCATTATGATTATGCTGGTATAACTCAGCCTGGTGGGTTCTTGTTACATAGAAAAAGCCTTTTTCCAGTAGTTTCATAAGAAGTAATTTAAGAGCACATTAAAAAACCACCCCAACAAAACAAACCCTCCGAAAGCAGCAATGCTGTTCTGTGAGGAAAAGGGGTTATTTTGCAGTTGTACTTGTATCCTGAAATGGGTTTAATTATGCTGTTCTGTGCAAACAAATGATTTGTGGCTTCATCATCTTGATCCTGGTAGAAATAACACAAAGCAGTTGCCATGGATGGAAAAGTCTGTTCTGTGCTTCTGCTGATTGACCTTTATCATGTGAACACCTTGGTTTTGCCGTTGTGAAGGGCTGATTTAAGTGAGGTATCAGTGGTTGTAGGACAAGAAAAATGATGGACTTGCTACTGGTTTGGTGATGCTGTCAGTAAAACAGTGATTCAGGTGTGTTCTGTAGGTAAAGCTGGGGGTACAATACAGGGTTCAGTTCTGCCTGGTAACACACTCAGCTGCTGTGTGGAATCCTCTGTGAGGAAATCATCCTGTGTCTTTTGTGGATCATTTCTGTTGCAGGGAGTCTTGTGACTCCATTTATTTTTAACTCAGTGGAGTGCTTGTTTACCTTTGCGAAGTGACAGTTTTAATGTCATTCTTCGTTGAACTTTCTTTTGAGGGAGGCACTAAATGATGGAAGAAAAGCTGATTCATTGCTTTGTTTTGCCAAAGTAGAGTTTCACTTCTTTTCTTTTTTTCCCCACAGATTGTGGGTAGGGACTGAGTTGCACAAACGTAGTTGAGCAAAAACACCGAAGCCTCTTTGGTGACTAATCAGATCAAGTCTGCTGAACACACTGGTTTTGTCTGAAGTGAAATTAAATTCAGTGTTTCTAAGGTGACTTAGAGGAGCAGCAGCAAAATTTTGTTTTATGGTTGCTACTCTATCTCCAAGCCTAATGTGCTTTTTTAATATCTTGGTTATTGAGTCTGGGCAGGCTGACTTCTCTTACCTGTGTGGTGCATATTTTAATTTGAAGGTTTAAACCTTCTCAAATATAATTTCTTACCCAGTCTGTGCTAGTTATATTTTTTTTCTAGAGGAGAAGGTCATGCCATCATCCAGAAGCTGATTTTATAGCTTGGGATCTTAATTTCAGAGGGTAAGACACTTGAGGAACAATTTTTAATCTTCTGGGTATGTTGGAGTTTAAAAAGGGCTCACTTTGGAGCCACGAGTGGAAAATACAGAGAGAACATGAAATCTAGGAATCTGCATTATACTCCAAATGTGGAACTAATTGTTGGTGCATCTGAATTTCAGAGAATCATCTTGCTGAGTTCAGAAGGGCGTTTTGGCAGGCTGAGGGTTGGCTTGGAGCCTTCTATTGAATGACTTGCCACAGTTTGGCATATTGAAATGTGTTTTATTGGAATTTAATTAGTTTTTTTCCCCGTGTGTCTTGGCAGCAAGAAATATATGAACTATAAGCATACTATTACACTTCTTTACAACCGTATTGACTGTTAATTTTCTTTATCTGTGTCATAAAATCTTCCTCCACATGGGGAGGGGAAACAAGAATGGACCATTGTCTGCTGCCTTGATGTGTAGACCTGCAAGACAAGCTAAAGGTTTTTCTCGCCTAAAATTTAAGACCTGCCTTTGACTCTGACTGGAAAAGCAGTTAAATGGTCTGTGAGCTAAGTGTGAAAATTGAGTAATGGAGGAAAGAAGGGTTTGTAGTCAGTTTTTTAATGTTCTACTATTGTTAAAATCTGTTTAACATCAGTGACTAGCATTTTTAAGAGGGTGTCCCTGATCAAAGATTCAGTGTGAGTACTTGAAAAGCCTGAGACCTAACAGTGGAGGTGCTAGAACATCATCACATAAAGCCACAGAAAATTAGAGTTGGCAGTCTTTAATTACTTTTTTTTTTTTTTTTAATATGAAAACTCAGTTGGGCTGGTTTGGGACGGTTACTCTGTAAAGAACAAAAAATCCCCAGACAGCCTGGTTGAAAAGGTCTTGGAGGTCACCTCTAATGATGAGGCAATGATGTAATTGGTTTGTATTACATTATTCAAGCCATCATCTTTCCTCCACACTAAAGCTTTTAGCCTGTGTGGAGAAATCACCAGTGAGAATTGGGCACTCAGCTTATGTTGGGCTGTGGACTCTCATTTCATTAAATGTGGAGCAGAATTCCAAACCTGAATTCTCTAATTCTGAATTCCCTAACCCTGGAGCTGGTTGGCCTTTTCAGACCTGAAGAAGCTGTTTTGTGTTTATTGTGGCTTTTTTGCACAAGCTTTTTATCACTTTTCTTACTGAGCTAAACCAGCTGGCGGCTTAGAACAGGGTGAGGATCTGTCCAAGGGTAATCACAGCTGATGTGGTTTGTGTTCCTGACTGCTTTGTTTCTTTTGCAGGTCCCTTGCAGTTGGCAGTAAATCAGGCTACAAATTCTTCTCCCTTTCTTCTGTGGACAAATTAGAGCAGATCTATGAATGCAGTGAGTATCTCCTTTTTATCCTTCTTTTTTCAGTCCCCTCAGTTGGCTTAATGTGGGAAGAATAAGATGTTTCATTTTCTCTCGGGTTGTTTGAAATTGATGTAAAAGGAACCCTAAGTGTAAATATCCCACAAATACAAAACAATTGCTGGCAGTATAAAACTTTGATGTATCAGTGTTCTGTATTTAAATGTAACAGGGATGTGATGAAATTTGGTAGTAGCTGTGAGAACTCTGCTTTTCTGATTTTGTGCCCAGGTTACGTAGTGGCTGGGCATAAAAATAATCATTTACTCATGTGAGAGAGTGTCTCTTTTGGGTCTTTTTACTCCTTATTGGGGCAGGCAGATGCTGGTGTGCCTTTATCAAATAAGAAAACAAAGCCTTAATTGTCTTTTTTGCATCCTAATATTTGCTGTTAGAAAAGTATTTTTTAGCATCATAGCTTCAGGTTTACTCATCCAGAAGGGTGAATAATTCAGATTCTCCCAACTTCTCAATCCTGATCACAGTTGAGTAAGATATGAATGAAATGGAGGGAGGCCTGGGGGACAAGTGGTATCCCCTGTTTTGCCAGCGGTCCACAGACTTCCCTTTTTTGATGTGCTAATGAGTAAACTATGAATGCTATTCCTGAGTGTCCTTGCTTTCTTGTAAACTCCATGTGAGCAGGTGGCACCGAGAACGATGATGTCAGCATTTGTAGTGGGATCCCGTGACAAGAGTTGTCCTCAGACTCCATTCCCAAAGTGACCTGACCCTGTGGCATCCTCAGTTTGGAAATGGGGTGTGACTCAGATCACCTGTTACCTGCAGTGACCGCCTGGTTCTGTACACAGTCCATGGAGAGAAGTAATTGTGAGGTTCAAATGAGGCACCCGTGGTCAGGATAAATGGAGTTGCAGCTACATCTTCCTCTCTGAGTCATGGTCTGGTTGTACTGGTTAATAAGTGGCTTGAACTCCATTTTCTGCTGTTGAGTTTAGGTACCTGACCTCTGTAGTATGACAGGCACTTACAGTATCTGGCCTGATACCACCCCAGGAGCCTCAGTGGAGATGACTCCTGTTACACAAGACCCTGGATAAATATACTGAGAGGTCGAGTGCACTTTGCAGAGCTGCATCTTCCGGGCAGTCCTGGGGAGAACTACAGACTGGGTAAAGGGCCTTGCTCTAAATCTTGCAATAACCTGATACAACAGCTGGAACTGGAATGTAGAGCTGCTGATTCCAGTCCTCAGAGTGTTCTGGGATGCCTGTGTTGATTTTATCTCTGTGGTATTGTCAGTTTTCAGAGTGTTAAGTTGCATTTAGTGGGATCATAGAGTGGTTTGGGTTGGAAGGGACCTTAAAGCTCATCTCGTTCCACTCCTTCCACCATCCCAGATTGCTTCAAGCCCTGTCCAGCCTGGCCTTGGACACTTCCAGGGAAGGGGCAGCCACAGCTTCTCTGGGCACCCTGTGCCAGGGCCTCACCACCCTCATCACAGGGAAGAATTTCTTCCTTGCATCCAACCTGAATTTCCCCTGTCTCAGTTTGAACCTGTTACTCCTTGTCAGATCGCTACAGAAAATTGAACATTTTGGCCTGTGTAAGCCAGCCAACCTTTGCTCAGAGCCCATCTAAATATTTAGAGATTTATTTTTTTTTGTATGAGTTAAATGATTTTCAGGTTTGGACTTGCAAACCAAGCCTGTTAAAACTTGATACGGGGGTGGAGGGTTTCCTGTGCATTGGGTACCTCCTTTCCGAGAGGAAAGTATCTGGACACAAGTCTCCTGCTTCCATGTTTAGTTTAAACGGGTGTGAAGACTTTGTGTTGCTTTGAGTGAGCACTGATAAGGTCCCCTCCCTCTCTTGTGGAAGATTGATATGCCAGCTCTTGAGTAGGTGTTTAAACTAAACTACAGAGTATGTCCCAGCTGTCTTGTGTTTGAGAGAAGGGCTGAAAAGATGGGAGATTTGGCTGCTCCCATCACTCACTTCTCCTGTGACTGTACAAATCTGACTCCCTGAGCAGTTTATCCCCCTGTAAAAACAAGCATTAGACTGGAAGGTGCTTTAAGGCTTAATGAACGCTTCCAACATGCTTCATGTTCTTGGATTAAAAATGGAATAAAGGCACAGCTGATCATAATCTAGCTGGCTCTAACCAGCTCTTGTCTGGGATGCTACATGCTTGTGTTTATGAAACTAATCCTGTTATGTATTTGCTTGTACTCTTCTTGCTGCTGGTACTTAATTTGTTTTGCAGTTCTTTTTGTTCTTACTGTGTTTTGAACCTGAATTTCTGGCAATGCTCAGTTGTGTAGTGTAGAGGAGATAATACTAATAGGAAAAAAAAAACCAAACCCTGTGAGTAACAGCATTTCTACAGGGCTTTAGTGCTGCTAAACATATGATTAATTCAGGTCAGCTCAACATAGGATGGGCAGTGTAGCCTGGCACTCACTTTGTGAGTGGTTGCTGTTGGGAAGCATAAATTACTTGGCAGCTGTGAAGAGATTTTATCTCTTCTTCCTGTTAGGGGAAGACAAAGGAGCAGAGGTGCATCCTGTATTTTTAAAGTGAATTTAATTAAATGCCCATCACAAATTCTTTCTCTAAAGGTAACTCTCTGTATCATAGTCTTTTTTATGGTGAGACTGAGGGATTGTCAATACCTTTGGAACTGATTGCTCAGTTCTTGATAGTGCTTTGCCTGTGTCCCCTGAGAGCAGCAGAGGGCAGCCCTTCTTCCAGCTGGATCTCTGATGTTGTTCCTCTTCTGAAATACCAGCTCTCATGTCTGGGAGAGTGACAAATCCCAGCAGCTGTGTCTGAGCTGTCCCTGAATGGGGAAAGAAGCTGTGCTTGTTTGGGAGCTGGGAGCAGTTTTACTGTGCTTTTGGGGCCTCTGTGTGCCCGTCTGCTGACTCTTGTAAAAGGCTGTCATCGTTTCCAAGGACTCCAGGCTTAGATGGAGAGCTGATAACCCATCCTCTAAAATATTTGAGAGTCTTTCATGTAACTGGTCTGATTCAAGGAACACGGAGGTCTGCATTTCAAAGCCTGCACATGCATTTATTGAAGCAGATTTTCATATTTCTTTTTCATGTGTTTTGTGTGGTATCAAGAAAATGGAGAACAATTCCTTGAAAACAAAGTCATTACTAAAATGCATTATCCCTATTGCATGAGAAAATTGAATTTTCAAAGCCTCTGTGAGCCGTTTTGTCTTCTCTGGAAAAGCACCATATTAAATACAAGATGTAGATAAAAGTCAATTATGTTGCATAAAGTACTGAAAATTCGTAGTACAAACCTGCTCCTCTTCCATAAGGAGGCCGTTTCTCTAAAGGATGTAGAACATTAAATATTTTGTGTTCTTTCTCTTGAAATAGCTGCCCAGAAAAAGCACTTTGAAAGCAGACGTGTCACACAGCGATGGCAGCGTCATATGCTGGGAATGTTGAACAGAACTTTTTTCCTGGAATTTCTGTCACTGGTGATGAGAACAGTGCAAGTTAATTATTTAATGTGTCTCTTGGCCGAACAGAAGCCTTCAGAAACAAACTCTTTTGGTTTGGGGGTTGTTGTTTGGTTTTTTTCTGGCAGTTTTATTGTTTGGAATGTGTTAAGCCTTGAGCTAATCCAGAGCCTGACTCCTGAAAAATTTGTTTTGATGGATCAAGGCCAAAGGCTCAAGTCACTTGTCTTGACTGGGCTCTGTAATGAAAGGGCAGGTGTAGCTGGTGGCTGTGAAAGAGCTGCAGAGTGTGGTAAAACTCTCTCCAGCCTCTTCCTGCTGCCAAAACTGTATGCAGTGTGTCCTTGGGGACTTTGGAGAGGAGCTGCAGGGGATGGGAGTGGGAGCAGCAATGCCAGGGGAACTGCTGGTGGGACTTGTCCTCCTGCCAGCTCAGTCCAGGGCTGTGCTGTGATCAAATGCTCTGAAAGTGCTTCATTGCCACAAATCCTGGGCTCTGCTCCCTCCTGCTCTTCCCCACATTCTGAACAGGAGCTTGAATTCCTCCTTTGCCTCCGGTACTTCCATAGTAGAACCTTTGGCAAATGTTCTGCTGGTTTAAGGCTCAGTGTAAGTGCTGGGCTTCAGTGATTCCTGCACAGATTGCTTTTAGGGACTGGCAGGTGAAGGGTGGTATGTGTGAAAATACCAATTGGTGGCTGCTGCAGCCCTGTAACAATTGAGTTTACCAGCTTCTTTCAGTACAGTAACCTTTCTTTGTTCATGGAAGGGTATGTGGAAATACCGAGGGGGTTTTGTCATCAAAACCCTCCCATGGATATGTATGGCTTTAAAAGCAAAACCAAAACTACAGACAGTCAAAATGCCAAAGAAACCTTTTATCTCTGCAGGAATCTAGGAAAGCCAAGAGTATTGTGAAATTCTGGAATTTGATAATCTGCTGGATTTTGTATCTTTGGGGGTTTTTTTCTCCTGGATTCTGGGCATGGGGGAGTAGCATAAACTTGCATAACACTTCAGGCTGGGGAGGGAGGAAATCTTTGTAAATCAGCACTCACTGTGTAGGTTTTCTGCATTGAAAAGCTGCCCAGTGTCCCACCTTGGCTCTGAGCTGTTGTGTCAGAAGGTCTGTGGGGATAGACTGTATTTTCACATAGACTGACCCTACAATGGTATTATTTTCTTAGACAGTATTTGCTGTTGATGTGCATCATTCTTCTTCCTTCAAATCTCTGTGTTTCTCCCTCATTGCTGTGGTTGCTCAGCTGACACAGAAGATGTGTGCATTGTGGAGAGGCTCTTCTCCAGCAGCCTGGTGGCCATAGTCAGCCTTAAAGCTCCACGCAAGCTGAAGGTTTGTCACTTCAAGAAGGGGACGGAGATTTGCAACTACAGTTACTCCAACACCATCTTGGCTGTCAAACTCAATAGACAGGTGAGTAGTGATTTTGCCTGGCTGAAAACGTGGGAAAGGAGTTGTGGGCGTAATTCTGGCACTTCCTCTGCTGGTTGGTGTCTCTTCCTTTGGCGGCAGAATTGCTGTTTGAAATTCACTTGTACTTCTCAAACGGTGGCTTCTGTGTGGCATCTCAGTGCTAATATTTGTATTAGTATTTTTGGTTCTGTGTTTGTGTATTTACTTAGGAAAATCCCCTGAGTAAGCTGGGCATGCTTTGAGGAGTAGGTTGGGCTGGAGACCTCCTGAGGTCCCTCCCAGTGTGAATCGTCCTGCAATCCTAAATGTGAAGACTGACAGTTGCTGTTCAGGCCTAAACATCGTTATCTATTCACTTCTTATGTTTTTAAACACAGCTTGCTGAATTCTTTTTGAAAAAAAAATATCACTCAGCTGGTGAAATTTTTAAGTACCTGGAAGTGTAGTTTGCTTTGCTACTAAATCGTTAGTGTGATCTTCAGCAAGCAGAGACTTCTCTGTCTTCAGCCAACTCACAGTATTCACAATATAGATAAGGCTGGAAAGGACCTCAGAGATCATCTACTCCAACCTTTCATTCAAAGCAGAGAGAATGGCATCTGAAGGAGGAAGTCTTCTTAATGTTTGTCCTTGCCCCCAAAAATTGAGTGTGGGAGAATGGGATCCCTGCTTAAAATAAGGAGGGAAGCAGTGGCTAATTTAATTTCTGGCATAGTGTTGAATAAGTAACATCCAGTCAGTCATCCAGAGGATGCCAGCTTTTTGTCCTTTTCCCCTTTTCTAGAGGCTGATAGTATGTCTGGAAGAGTCTCTTTATATCCACAACATACGAGACATGAAGGTATTACATACAATCAGGGAGACACCTCCCAATCCTGCAGGTATGTTGTAGAATCCAGCGTGACTTTAGAGTGTGTTCTGTGTCAGTGTCTGATGTTCCCTACAGGGAACCAGAGTGTTGTTAATTCCACTTTCAAATCAAAGTAACAATTAAATACATGAGTGTTGTCTTAGACCCAGCGTGTTTGATCCGGGTGAGGGTTTTGAGAACAAGCAGCAGACTCTGCCTTAAACTGCATCTTCCCAGTGTTCTGGTCTCCTGGAGAGAACGTGTTGAAATGTTAGAAAGAAGCAGTAGAGATAAAAACTGGATTTTGACAGCACTTGGTATAGTTAAAGGCTTTGTCAGATTAATGCTTAAGGAGTCGTGGCAGGCATGGGGAATTCTACTGTTTAATCAGTTATTTTAGCTCTGTTGGTATTCTTCCTTTTCTGTTTTATATGAAATTTTAACGTATGATAAGTCGTTGAATATGTTGCAGGTTGACTGTGAGATTACTCGTCCTCGTTCTGTTCTGCTCATAACTTGAGTTATCTTTTGTGACTGTCAAATGCAGAATCAGAAGGTTTTGCTGCTTAAATCTTGGGATTTGCCTCATTCTAATTCTGTTTCTGGGTCCTTTCTAGGGTTGTGTGCTTTATCAATAAACAATGATAATTGCTACCTGGCCTATCCAGGAAGTGCAACTATTGGAGAAGTCCAAGTCTTTGACACCATCAATCTGGTAAGGATCTCTGGGTGCTGTTTCCGCCTCAAAAGATGCAGATTTGGAGAGAAACTTAATTTGCTCAGAGAGGGATTACTGGACTCTTAAGTTTCTGTGCATCCGTTTCCTGTGTTTCTTATAGCCAAGCTTTTCAAAATGTCAGCAAAGAAAATACAGGTGCTAATATTAAATATAATGGGTAGAATTTGGCAGCTAGGTGGAATAGAGTAAAGTAATTTCTATTTGAGTTGTCTTCCTACTGCTTACGCTCTCTGTGCACGTGATTCTGTGATAATTTTATGTACTTAGCAATTACAGAAATAAAATTTGCAGCTTGTTGTCCGTAAAGGAATATTCATATTTGCCTTTAATGCTCCTAAATATGCAGCCTTAAACTGCACACTTGTAGCTTTTACCCTGTCCTGTGCTAACGTTCTCTTTTATTGGCTCACTGCAGAGAGCTGCAAATATGATCCCAGCCCATGATAGTCCCTTGGCTGCTTTGGCATTTGATGCAAGTGGGACTAAACTTGCCACTGCCTCAGAAAAGGTAAGAGGGCTTCTGATTGGCTTGCCAGCAGTGATAAAAATCAAATTTGTATTTTAAGAAAGTTAAGATGTGCACAGTTCTCTGTGCAAGTGCCAAAAAAGGAGGTTTAGTTACAATGGGAATTCTAAGTTAAGAACTGTTAATGACTTTTGACACAGTTTCCATGCTGTGAAATAGTGGATAATAAGGTTATTTAAATAAAACATTTTAATCTGGCTGTAATTAGGGCAATCCTTGAAGTCTCTCTCCCTTTAGTGCAGGATACTTATTAGAAATTACTTGTCTTGTGTTGATGCTGTTTTCCTAATGAAAACAAGACAGTTAAAAGTCAGGATAGAGGGAAGTGCCTTGCTAGGCTTTGGCATGTGATGACAAATCGTTCATGTAATATGTATAAATTAGAGAGTCTGAAGCCTCTGCTCTTTTGATTAATAATCTTAGACTAGAAAGGTGCAACTGATTGCATCTGATAAAGGCACAAAGACATCCAAGTCTCGTGGTACTTGTCTCGTGTGGTCGTTTTCATGATCAAATATGATAAGAAGGGCTGGTTTTGATGCACAGCTTGTTCTCCACATTAGTAGCTCCCACCTCGTGTTTCTGTGCTCTTCAAACACATCCTGCAAACAAGCTCCATAAATATTTCATGTAGTATCTGGGGTGCATCACAACAGTCAGTTAACAGCAAAGTGGTTTGCTGCTTTTAGTTGTACTCTGCTTGCTGGAGCTAATACACCCTGAATCAGCTTCAAATGGAAAATGAGTCATTTATTTCTTTCTTTACAGGGGACAGTAATAAGAGTGTTTTCCATTCCAGAGGGACAGAAACTCTTTGAATTCCGAAGGGGAGTGAAGAGGTAAAGTTTAACTGGGCTTATTACCCAAAGCTCATTCCTTATGGTTGATTTCCAGCGTGCTCTCCAGTTGAGCTGCCATGCTGATCTTGTGGTTTGGGGTTTTTTTGCCTCTTTTCATCTTCATTCATCCTTACATCTATGCTTGTAACAGTTTCAGCTTGAATGTCTTCCAATTTCATTCCTTTGGACTCGACTATTCTACAAATCAATCCTGGCAGAATTGTACTCCCTCTTGCCTTTAAAAAATATATTGGTGAGGGAGCTTGTTTAAAGTGGGTCACCTTTCGTAGGAGATATTGCATTCTTGTGGCAATTGGAGGCAGTACATGGAATATTCTCCCTCTCTTCTAAATCCTTCTAGTGCTGTGGTCATTAGCAGCCATGGTGAAATGTGATTTGTGGTAGTAGTTGAACATTATTAATTAACCTTGTGCTTGCATGGCTTCAAGAAGGTCTCAGAATTCAGAATGCTTATTATGGGAGGTTTGGGGGTTTTTTATCGTACTTGCAAAGTAGTGGTGACTGAGAAATCTGCTTAATTAAGCCAAATACTTTGACTTCATTGGTGCTCGTTTCTTTTTTTTTCCCCTCAGGTGTGTGAGCATCTGTTCGTTGGCCTTCAGCATGGATGGCATGTTTCTGTCTGCGTCCAGTAACACAGAGACAGTGCACATCTTCAAACTTGAGACTGTGAAAGAAAAGTAGGTTTCAGATATGGCTTAGATTTTGGAAGGAAAAGGCTTTAAAATTGTTTATACTCAACAGGATGAGTTCTCCAAAGTGTGGACAGACTCTTTTGAACACTTCTGTGAAGTAAAGGGCATAAGAAGTCACTTAGGAATCAGCAGCTGAGCTGTGTGCTGTTCTCCCACTGAGTAGAAAAGGTGTTTCTGCCAAAGAGAACTTGGCCATCCTTGACAGGAATATGGAGCAGTTTTAACATTTTCATTTTTGAACGTTTACATTTGTTTCACCTTCTCTGACGTCCATATGGGAAGAGCCATCTCGGCAATGCCTTCCAATTGCATATAGGGCTTTAAAAGGCACCAAGTTGTGAAATGTTCTTATTTATGGTTTGAGAGGACAGTCTTATTACATTTCTGTGGGAGTTGCTGGAAACAATGATTTGCTTAGTGATAAAGAGATTAATAAAATCTTGAAGCACAGCACTCTCCAGTAGATTCTGCTCTTGTGTAATGAACGTTATGAAATGCAGTCTTCTGTGCAGGAGTATCAGGTTACAATCAAACATGCTTAAATAACAGCCTGAGGGTATTGTAGGACACATTTTGCCCTGTGGCACAGATGAAGTGTGTTGGAGTCCTCAAGGGTGTTACTTATTTCTGAAGAGAAACAAATAGCTGCTTAATATTTTTTCTAAATGTTTCAAAGTGTTCACAGACTTTTCCAAGGTGAAGGCAAAGTCGGTCACTTTTCTCTCCTGACTTGCAGACCTCAGGAAGAACCTACAACCTGGACAGGATACTTTGGGAAAGTGCTGATGGCCTCCACGAGCTATCTGCCCTCTCAAGTAACAGAGATGTTCAACCAGGGCAGAGCCTTTGCTACAGTCCGTCTGCCGTTCTGTGGGCACAAAAACATCTGTGCACTTGCCACGTGAGTACAGAAATGGGACCTGCATTCCCAGCCCTGCTGGGTTGACTGTGGTCATTTCAAAGCCTCTTCCAGTTTCAGAGCAGCGTGTCAGAGCTAACGCCTCAGTCCCGTGAGGGAAGAAGACATCATATTTGGGTGGGAATAACCCATTTCTAAGTGTTGTTTAAAAAAGGCCTTTTAATTTTGGAAGAAAAATATTGAGAACAGACCCATGGGCTTTTATGGCATTTGCTTCCATTAGTGCTGAGAGGAGTGATCCTGTGTGTTGTAAGCAAATTGCGGAATTAAGCAATCCAGGCTAACCATTAAAGAAGTCTTTGAAAGCAAGTTCATATAATTCTTGTCTCTAAAACAGCGTAGCATTCATTAAAGTTAATTTTTGAGGACTAAATCTAATCTTTTATGCTGTCTTCCTCAAAGGCAGGTCCCATTTGGCACAGCTACCAAAGCAATAAGCTGAACAGTAGTAACTTATTTTGTGGGGGTTTACAGTTTTTATGCTAAATTGAGTTCATGTCTGTGCTCTCACTCCTCTGATCTCCAGGCACTCCTTAAACAATAATTAAGCTTTGTAACATTTCTGAAATAAGTGAGTCCTCCCCGTTAGAATATTTGTCTCTGGAGTTGCACAAACTTTGATAACAGGATGGTAACTTCTGAATTTGTTTTAATGAGTTATATAATTGTTTGATTCCTGTGGCGTCCTGTTAGCCCCAAAATGTGGTTAAACCACGATTTTTGAACACACTCTTCTTTCCTAGTCACTCAAACTGTTAACAGCATTCCCTGTTTAGGAGAAAGGCTGTGGGAAATAATGCCTTGAAGTCATAGAATTGTTTAGGTTGGAAAAAACCCTCTAAGATCAAATCCAACCATTAAATCATGGGAAGGGAGGAGAGTGTCCTTTCTTATGTTACCTAATAATCTGTTATTTATGTTAATCTCTCCCCTAAACGTTTCTAGTATCCAGAAGATCCCTCGTTTGTTGGTGGGAGCTGCTGATGGGTATCTCTACATGTACAACCTGGACCCCCAGGAAGGAGGCGAGTGCACGCTAATGAAGCAGCACAAGTAAGTCCATGTTAGCGGAGGCTGTTGTGTGCTGTATTTTATTTCTTTTCAAAAACCACTTTGTTCTTAAGCTTAGTTCTGTTCTGGAAAAATGTAACTTAGAGCAGCTCATTTCTTTTTAAACTAATCCCTTTCCAGACCTCTGACATGAATGAGTAACTTCAGAATCCCCCTGAGCTTTCCCTCCAAGTATCCACTACACTGAGCTCTGCTCTACCATCAGAAACTTAAAACTGTCTGAGTGCAGTGAGGGATCAATCGCTGTTTGCTCTGTGATCCTGTTTCCTCTTGGCAGTTTGAGCTGAGTTACTTAAACAAGAACCTGAGACGACTGACACCACCCTCTTCATCAATAAATGAAGTGGTTGCAAACATGAGAAAGGGATGTTACTCCGACTTCACAGAGGGGAATTGGGCCTGTGAAATCATCTGTATTCTCTCTCTGCTGGTGTCCTTAATAAAATTCCTTGCATATAGACAGGTCAGCCTGTAGCAGGACAGTAGAACACTCACAGAAATATGACAATGCACTGTGTTTTTCAATAAGATTTGGCAGGGAAAACGAGGGTAATACAGTCAAATTATTTGAACAGTCACAGAATTCAAGAGTTAAACTCATTATGGTAATTCAAGTTTGCAGCTTTGGTCAATCTATAGTAATGCTGGAAAATCACACATTTATCAGGACATTTTAAGGCATGATGTCTGATTTCACTTCCAGATGAAGTGAAGCCTCAGAGGGAAGCAATTATCAGACTGTTAATCTCTGAAGCTCTAAAATACTTTTCTAGAGGGTTTTCTAAGTATCTGTGTATGAAGCCACCACTTCTGTAGTGGACAGAGCTCAAGACAATCTGTAATATTGCTGAATGGAATGGGTTGTGCTTCTTATCATGCACTCTTGTTTTGATTCTTTTTTCCCTAGTATTAGCTACTAGGATTCATATCCTGCTGCTGTGTCGGGAGCCAACATGATGCTGATGAGTCTTGAGAGTTAAGCACAAAATGTTGTCAGGTGCCTTCTTGACAGGCCCCTGGAAGAGAGGGACCAAGTTGGTTTTTGTGTATATTATTCTTGCCCATCTGATGAGATACTTTTCTCTAGCTGCCAACCAAAGCTGCATTAAATCCAGGTAGGTCCCCTCTCCAGATAACCTCTCTGTGCCTGGCAGGCTGGATGGCAGCATGGAGCCAGCCAACGAAATCCTCGAGTCTGCATCCCACGACCGGCCCTTGGTGGCGCAGACGTACAGTGCCGCTGTCACTAAAGGTACATATGTGCCTTCCTCACCCACAAGGCATGGTAAGGAGAGGGCTGGGAGTGGGGCACAGAGCACCTCTGCGTGTTGCTTCATTCTAGATGGCTGGGGGAGCTGGTCCAGGGCAGCGCGGAGCTTTGCGTGACTGCGTGTGCGAGGTGCAGCCTTGGTGAGCAGTAGGAGAGGAGCGCTCGTGGTGTACAGTGGCCTTCTGTAGATGGAGCACTGGTCTTTGCTGCTTGCTGCATAGGATTTTGTCTTGAATTGTGGTTGATTGCTGTGGTGATAGTTCTAGTATTTGCCATATGATTCTTGAGATGCCCTCAGTTACTTCATGCAGTTCTGCACCAAGACCTGGTGCAAAGCATTTGAATTACAGCCACTATCCTTTGTATTTTTTTTTTCAGCAAGGTTGATAAATGCTGCTGTTGTTCCTTAATGGGAACAGTGACCTTTTAGGCTGATTCACTGCTCTGTTAAACTGAGAGGATGAGAACTTGGTTAATGCTGCAGCTCTCCAAGTCAGAGGAGCTTTTGCCATGTCTGGCACTCAGGTTAGAGCCTCACTGCAGAGGAGGGACAATCAGCACATATCTCATCTGTACTGCACCTGCAGCTGTAATGCCTCTATGGAGACCTAAAAACAGCCTGCCCAAACCACCAGTGTGCATTGCACACACCCACACAGGAGCTTAGGTTCGATCATGAAATGCTCTTGGCTTGGAGAAACACAGTCATGATAAAAGCAAACATAGGGTGGCAGTGAAACTATTTCAAGTAATGCCTGGTACTTCAGCTCTGCTCACTCACTCTGGATCCAAGCCTCAGTTTGTTGCTGCTGATTCCCCAACTCCTTGTTCCTTTTTCTCCAGCCTACACGGATGACCTGGGTGCTGTGGGTGGAGTTTGCCTGGAAGATGAAACCAACTCCCTTAGATTGGACGAGGACAGTGAGCATCCGCCCATGATCCTTCGGACAGACTAAACTCGAACCTGTGAACTCACTCCTGAAGCAGAGAACACTGGCTTGATGTTTCTTGAGGAACCTCGTGTTATGCTGCTATGAACTTTGACATGAGTTGGGAGAGAGGATGACAGACTCTTACAGTTTTAAGTCGTAGCTGTAGTCCTAATTCTATACAATTGGAAAAATATATGGTTTTCAATTCAGTGGCTTTTAATCTTGCTTATCTATTTTAGCTGTGTCTATTTTTTTTTTGTTGTTGCCAAAACCTGCTGTCTGTGCAGCCCTCAGAGCCTACTAGCTTTGCATGCCTTCATGTGCCAAGCAAGCAGAGGAGGGGGAGAGAGAGAGAGAAGCCACTTTATAACAAACTCAAGTTTGTATTTTTTTTATATATGTACATAATATTTAGCCTATATAAAGAAGGAGTAGAGAAGTGGTTCTGGAAGCTGAGACTCGTTCTGCACTGACAAAGCTCCAAATGGTTTCCTGTGCATGGGCTTGCAGGCATACCTAGTGACTGACATGCAACCTTTCAAATGCAATGGCCTGGTTTTTTTGGGTTCTCCCTTCCCTTTCCTGGACCATTTTGTTAATTAAAATTCCTTCTGAATGTTGTGTATTTGTGGGACTGTTCTGTTTGTTGGGATGGAAAACTGGAAGTGTTTCCCTGCGTAAGGATATAGAATATGGGAAGTGCCTTGACAGGGAAGGAAAGGAATTGCTGCAGGAAGAAAGATAGATTGAGGGAAGAATTGTCAGAGAATCTTGTTTGTACACCTTTAGTACTTGGCTGATGAGCATGTGGGTTTTTCAGGAAAGGCTTGGAAAGCACTTTCTTTCTCTCCTGTTAGATTCTCCTATTTTCTTGGCAGAGAAGCAATAACTTTTTTTATACTTTTTTTAAACTATCCAAAGCAAGGATTCTGTCAGGCTGGAGGGAAGTCCCCGTAGAGTTTGGCAGCCCCACTCTATAAACAGCCTTAAAGTTTTCTGCTGCAAGGCACAGCTCTCAATTCCTGCTTCTCCTCAGTCTGAGGCTGAGTGCACTGCTCTAACAGTGACAGTTCATGACTTTTTTTTCAGATACTGATGTAAATATAAGTGGTTAAACGATGAATTTTCTTCTGAGTTGTCTTCTGCTGGGTAACAATGCTTTCCTTCCTGTTTTTTTTTTTCCATTTCCCCTCTCATCAGAGTATCTCTTGTGATACACTCAAAGACTGGTTGTCTCTTTGGCAATTTTGGAATAAATCCTTAACTGCCTTGATCCTGGCTAGGGCTTTCCAAGGCTGAGCAGTTCTGCTATTTTTAGGGTTGTAATGTGCCTTCTCTTGAGTCTTGGATAAGAGTTAGTGAGTGATCAGCAAAGTACTTGGTGAGTGTTACTTTCCTTTGCCAAAACGAGCCTGCTTTGCCTTTTGTGTAGCAATGAGAGTTGCTTCCTTTCCCTCCACTGACTGCTTGCAAAGAAGTAAAAATAAAACCAGACAAGGAAATTGCAGATCTTGACAGGAGGACAGAGGCTGAGTGTTCAGCTGTGCATGAGCTCCCTACCACAGCCAGGCACTGATGTGCTTTCAGGGTTTGGTGACGGTAACACTTGTCTGGAGCAGAGCAGGCAGCTTTGTGCCCAAAGCCTGTGTGAGTGGGGGGTGCTTTCCCTGCCTCAGAAAATACAGAAGGTGGGACCCCCTGTCAGTCCGTGTCAGTGGAAGGTGTTTGCACACGAGCACGTGTAGGAGAGAAGGGATCAGGCTTGTTTAGTCGCTGAAACCTTGACAGACCTGAGAAAGTTGGAGTGCCTTGTGGTGTCCTCTCCAGAACCCGCCGCATTCACAACAAACCCTGAGTCATGTTGAAACCTCTCCTGGTCTCTCGACTCTTTAAGATCTGACTGACAGCTCAGTTCCATGGTCTGGAATTACTGTTTCTTTTTTTCCTCTTTAACTGCAAGTGCTCTCAGCTTTGCTGTGGAGCTCCGAGCTGCAGAGTAAAATACGAATCCCCAAGTAAATACAAGCTCAGTGAGTTTTAGCCAACTGAACCACCCAGGAGGTGTTGGATGTCTGCTCATTCCAGGCTAAAGCTGGTAACATTCCTGATACCATCCTGGGAGGCTTGGCCTGGACTCTACAAGCACAGTTAGCAGTAAACATGCACCAGCAACACAAGTCTGCTAAGCACACAAGTGTTACAACTACTGAGTGTAACAAAGGCCATGTTACATAGTAAGAGACACCCTTAATGTGATGGCTGACTCCACTGCTAAAAATGGGTAAAATTTATTGTACTAATTTTACCCTCTTTTTAACTAGCACAGCTTATTTTCCACAGATGAGTTTGAGATCCAATATTTACTGTATCTGTGTCTTCCATGTGCTCCTGAGCCTCACTCTGGAATTGCTGTACCCAACTTGGTTCACTCTTAAATAGAAGCTGGAAGCCAGTTAAAGTATATTTTTAAAGTATCATTTTGGAGAGGAGAAACATTAATATTTTGAAGTTAGTGACCAGCACAGAGCTGGGAGGGTGGAGCAGGTGGTTTCTGGCCTCACTGGCTGTGTTTTTGAGGGTGGTGACAGTAGTTTGTCTTCAGTTCATTGCATGCTGGTATAAACTTCTCAGATAAAACATGACTAATACAATTTCCCTGTTGTGGTGTGCTACCAAAGTTAGAAGTCTGTTAGGTTGGGAGTTCATCCCAGTGACACAAAGATCTTTTGGGGTTTTTTTATTTCTTTAGATATACCAAAAAACGTTTGCAGCTGCATCCTCACCCAAGAATGGATCATGTGATTGCACTGTTGTTCTCTGTGGATCAGGTGATGTCTAAACATTTCTGTTCTGATTTTCTGACAGCCCAGGGCAAGCCAAGGAGGCTCCAGCCCTGTGCTGTGGCCATGGGCTTCTAGTCATGAGATATGGGAACACCTGTACAGCCCCTCTCGGTTCAGCCTGACTTTCCTTGGAAGGACAGGATTTGTTCTGTACAGCCTGACTCTCTCTTGATTCAGGCTGCACTCCTTGATGGCTTTTAACTTAGTGAAGGGGTTGGGGCAGACAGAACTGAAACAACCAAAGTTGGGGAGGGGGAAACAATGAAAAACTTGGAATCCTAAACTCAGGTCTTAGCTTGCAGTGGGATCAGTTCCCAGTGAGTACCGTAGGGAGGGAGCTGTTCCTCTTGATGTGCAAATAGGCAGCAAGTGCAGGTACTCAGCTGCTGTCTCAACATCTGTCTGTTTACTCTGTATTTCAAGTTCTGAGGCACAAAGCTTTTATCTGCTCTGGTCTCTTCTTAGTCGCTGTTTCCAAAACACAAGTGATAGAATCTAGCAGTTAAAAGGCAGGGCCAGGCAGAGGAGGAGGAGGAAGTAAAAAGCATCAAGAGCTAAGTAAAAGCTGTTTGTTCTGGTGCCCTGTTCAGGCAGACACTGGCAGGAGTGCCCCCTCTGGGATCAGGTGTGTGCTTGTACCTTTGCTGCTTCGGGTCCTGCACAGCGAGTTTCTTGGCTCTGTGTTTGGCAGAGGGTGGGTGTAGAGATGGTGGATTTCCAAGTCTGCCTGAATGCAAATAAATATTTGAGGAGAATTTTAGTGCAGTGACAGGTGTCTGCACAGAGGAAACTCTGACCTGTGTGTAATAGGAGAGAGGAGTGAGCTGAGGAGCCACAGGCCTGGGGAGTGGGTTAGCACAGAGCCCTCTTCATTGCATCCCATGCTGTGCCTTCTTGGCTCCAGTAGTGGCATTAGCACCAAAGCAACATGCAATAGGATGGTAGAATTTCTTTCCCTGTGGGTTGCTGAGCTATTCAGTATTCCACTGGTGTGTGCAGATGCTCTGCTGCTGTTTGCAGGGCAGCAGGAGTCTTTGTCCAGAGAGTGGGTGGGGATTAATCACTGCAGAGCTTGGGAAGTTTCATTCTGTGCTCCAGCTGTCCTGGCTAACAGTCAGCTTTAGTTAACCTGTTAACATCTGAGAGCAAGGCTGAGTGTCTTCTCCACGTGTGCAGAGCAGGCCTTTCCTTTTTCTGGAATGTGCTGCCCCGTGAAAGGCTTGCAATGAAGAAAGCATGGCTCTGACTGTAAATAAATCAGATTCCAATTGTACAACCAAAGGAAGTCAGCAAATTCCTATTTTTCTAATCATGACATGCCTACATTTTAATGCTCTTCCAACTGGCAAATCTCATCTTACACTGCTTTGAAAATAACGGGCAAGAAGTTTTAACCCTGGCTTGCAAAGTGCTGCCTTTGTGCTTGTTCCAGGCGTCAGTGCTGTGGCCACAGGGATCTGCGCTGACTCCCCTGCATGTGTCCCACTCAGGTGTGGGCAGTTCTTCCTGAACCTGGAGCTCTGGCTTTCTGTGGGGCCTTCTCTCAGCCCTGTGTCCACCTGGATCTATTTGCTCTTGCATTTGCTTCCTTACCCGGAGAAAACCCTGCCCCCTGCAGTGCTCACTGACTGTGCGGTGTATCTGTGTCGATAAGTGGAAAAGTCTGTCTAACATTCCACCTCACCAAGAACCTGCCTCTCACTGCTAGCCCCGTCGCTCTTTGTAATTTTATAACTGCCTAAGAAATTAAATCTGTGTTGTGATAAGTATTCTGTGTCTTCTTCCTTTTGTTTGCTGCTTGGAGATGGGGACAGACAAGATCAGGGTGAGGCTATGTGGCCCAAACCAAGACACCAGCAGTTCTGAGCCTTTAGTCCCAACTGTGCTTTGTAGCTGCTCTCAACAGACACTGTCAGCTTGGGCTTTGCAGGGACTGGAAGGGAACAAGCTGAGATTTTCCTGGCACATTTTGCTTGCAAATGTAATTTTCCCTTTTGTTCCTCTTTAAAGCTGTTCTTCCCAGGACTTTCATTTGTGCACTTTTCTCCTGCTGCTCAGGTGAGTCTGATAACTGCCTTTGTTCCTTTTTTTTTCATGGAATGCATCTCAAGCAGCGCTTTCATACCCACCCCCGCTCCCTGTGCTGTCACTCCCGGCTTGTTGCTTCTCGCCTCCAAGGGAGATGGAGCCTGTGGGGATGGGAGAGGAGGCATCTCCTGCTTCCCTGTGTGTCCTTCCTTCTGCAAACCGGCGGCAAGCACTTTGATCGGAGGGACAAGAGGAGGAAAAGCCTTTCTGCTCTTGCTGGCAGCGGTGGAACGCTCGAGGATGAGATGAGGTTGAGCCTCTCCCTGTTCTCACGCGTGGCACTTCCATGGATAAGCCTCGGCTGTTTAGCTGCGGGCGCCTCCTCTCCTGATCCAGCTCTGGAGGGCAATGCTGCCCCGTCGCTGCCACTTTGTGTCTCCCTTTGCTTCAGGCGAAATAGGCTGTGTTAGCTCAGATGAGTGTCTCTAAACTGTTCATTCGGGTGCTGGTGACGTTTCCTGTCTCCTGCCTGGGGCAAACTGAAGATCTGGGAGGAGCTGCTGGTGGATTGGGGAAGTGGCAGCAAGTTCCAGCTGCAGTGGAGATGCCAACAACTCTGTCCCACACACCGCAAATGGATGAGGTCATCCGGCTCCACTGATGCTTTGGGAGATGCCCTGCCTTAGGGGGAGCAAAGCAGAATATTCTCCAGCAGGCCTGGGAAAAATTGTGAATACATAATGGGTGAAACCCAGCTCTGAAGTAGGCAGCCATGGTGGTGCTCAGACCAGCAGTCTCACACCTGTCTGCTGGTAATGAGTCTGAGTGTGAACTCCCAGGGAAAGAACTGAGCAATCTCATCTCCAATTATTTATATTATTGCAAGAGTGAACATGGACCCATACCTGTGCTCCTTCCTGGCATGCTTTGTCTTGGTACTGGGTAACTTTGGTACTTTGACTTGGCTTTTGGGTCTAGCTGTGGTGATCTACCAAGTGATCAGGCACTGAGACCTTTTGCTATGCAGGACTCAAGGCCAAGATGAAAAAACCAAGCAGCAGCACAGTCCTGGGCATGTCAGCTGCTTCTCAGCAGCTCTAGATGGGGGCTGATAACTTGTCTGTGGAGGGCTGAGCAACCGCCCAGCTGAAGCCTGGGCCTTCAGCTGATAAAGGAGAGAGGGCTGGGGGCTAAGGTGGCCTTGCTCTGCTCTTGTGCAACTGCTGGGTAGAGGTGCAGGGTCTTAGGGCCATGGAGTGTCTCTGTTCCTTCCTTGAAAGCCTCACAGCCTTCTGTGTCCAAAGCACCTGTGTTCTTTCTTCCCGTCTCTGTGACCATCCCAAGCTTCTGGAAAACCCATGTTCTTTCCTTCCTTTCCTGGCCCAGCCTTTTCCTCTCCAGAGCGTCCCTGCATCTTCCCTAGCATCCTCATCATCTTTTTCTTCCCACGACCTCCCTCCTCTTTTGCTGGCAGCATCTCAGCCTTTTCCCTGCTGGAGCATCTCTTGGAGCTTTTCTCCTTGGTATTTCCCTGCTCCTTCCCTTGTTTACTCCCTTAACATCCCTCTACCCCCTTGTGCAACAGTGCTCTGCAGCACCTTCCGTGTGTGCTCTGCAGTGGTGCTTCAGGACTCAGAATTGAACATGAGATGGAGGAAAAAACTGGTCTGTTTGCCCTCCCCCAGCTGCTCAGAGAGGTAGCGGGCTCTTGGCTGCTGTGTGTGCCACAGGCTCCTGCCTGGGAAAGCTGCTGGGAGGCTGGAGAAGGAGTTTAATCCAACTGTGCTGGACTGAGGGGAGCGTGGTGGGGCCGGAGCAGAGCAAGGCTTTGCCTGTGTGGCAGTGCTGCTGTTCTGAGCAAACAGTACTGCGGCTTTTGGAGCTGGGCCAAAAAATCGAGTGCTGGCAGAAGGAGGCAAAGGTCTGGGCTTCACCTGGCCCCACAACCTCTGCTGTTGACTGAAACCCGCAGCAGGGCTGGTGTGTAGGAAAATACAGACCCTGGGCTGTGTCCCCTCCCTGTGCACCCTCGGGGTCTGGGCCACTGCTCCAGGTGCCCCCTGAGGACCCTCCTGCTCTGTATGGGCACCAAGCACGGTGCAATCACACAGAGCATCTTCTCACCCGAAAACAATTTTGAAAATGAAAGCAGGAAGACTGAGCCAGGCGACGTTATCTCTCCCCTTTTTAACGTTTCAAATAGGAAGCTGCCTTTCATCTCTCCAGGGCGAAAGGCAATTTGCATTTCAAGAGGTCAGGACAGAGCGTTTTCTCTTTACCATCTGAAATTAGTTATTAAAAGTCTATTTGGAAACAAAACAACGTGTTCACGGAAAGATGGCCTCTGCAGGCTCGAATTAACTGCTCCTGTCATCCCTGATTTCCCTGGCTGCTGCTGGAGGATGCTGGATCGAGAAGGTACGGGCACTGCTGGAGATGCAAATGCAGCAAAACCCTGAGCTCCTTGGTGTGGCTGGAGCCCCTTCAGGGCGCAGAGGTCACCCCTGGGAACCGAGGGGCTTTGCACCCCCTGCCCCATCCCGGCTTGGCTCTAGACAGAACTCTGCAGCGAGGATGAATCCATACCCATCTCCCTGCAAACCTTACTCCCAGCTCCCATGCTCGCCCTGGGCTGGGACCTCAACCTGACTCCGACAATCCAGCCCTGCCTAATAAAAAGCCTTTGGCGGCCTGGAGCTCGGCCGGGTTTTGCTGGGCGCTGGTGTTTTGTTTTCTCAGCTGCTGCCTCTGCCCTCACCGCTGCTGCTTATTGATATCAGAGTTTGCATTAGCAGGTGCACTCTGGGATATTCAATTACCTATAAAGAGCTGTAGCAGCACAGGATGTTGCTGGAGGGATCAAGGCGTTTGGTTTGGGGTTTTGGGTTTTTTTTCCCTCGGTTTTGGGTGTTTTGTTTAGGTTGTTAACTTGCTTTTAAAGGAGACTTGAGGATGCCTAAAGTGGTAGCGTTGAATAAATAAAAAGCATAAGTAAAATGTGGAGTGAAGGGGGGGAGAAATAAATAAATAATCCTGTTTATGAAATGAAACAGCTGGGTAGAAAAAAAAATGATCTCCGGGAAGAAAGCAGCTCCCAGGGCTATTTTTAGCCCTTTTGTTTCTTTCCCATCTCCCCCCCCCACCTCTGCACAGGCTGAGGGTTGAGTGTATGTCAGTCCTGCTGTTCTCCCTCACCTCCTGAGTGCCAGGTGATGCGCTTTTTTTTATTATTCCTTTTTTTTTTTGTTTTTCATCTTATTTATAGCGGGGAGCAGGGGGCAGGGCAGCAGCAGCATCAGAAGAGGCCGTGCAGGCACCACCCTCAGCCCTGGCTGGGAAAGCAGGGGGGTAACTGGGGCCAGGCCTCTCCTGCAGCTGCTGTGCCAGCAGTGGGGGTACCCCAGAGCTGGTCATGGGGGTCCCTTTTTGCTCCTCAGCAGCTGCTCTAAGCCCCCCAAAATTCCCTTTGCCTCGGTCCTGGGGGCTGCAGTTGCTGCGCTCCCAGCACCTCCAGGGCACGGGGTGCATTTGTTGTGTTCTCTCCTTTGTGCCCCCCACGCTGCGGTGGCAACGGGATCGGAGGAGCCCCGGAGATCCATCGGGTTTTCTCCCCTCCACGGGCACCGTCATTCCTCAACCCATCCCAGCGAAACTTTCCTCTGCTGCCCTCGAACCTGCTCAGCCCTGCAACCTTCCCCTTTCCCAGGCATCCCTCCCACCACCCACATTCTCCCTCAGTCCCAGATTTCCCATCCCATCCCATCCCTCCTGGCTGCTGCTGCCGCAGGACCCCTCTCGCTCCATCTCCCTTGCCCACAATTCCTCCCTCAGCGAGCATCCCGTCTTTGTGCCTTTATGGAAGAAATACATAATTCTTTTATTATTCAATTAGGAATTTAACACACAATCAGGTGATCGCTTTAAGAGGATTTCCTATAAGGCAGGATTTGAATAACGGGCCTATGAGTAATATATTCCCTTAACTGGTTTATTCCTTTATCAGATTTTTTTTTCCCCCCTTAAGCACTTTAATGCATTTACTTTCCCATTGTCGACGCTTTTCTCCTCGCTCTTCCTCCCTCCCCAAGCTTATGCAAATCCCCGTAAGGCGTTTAATGCGCCGTGTGTGTCAATAGTGCCCAAATCTTCACGACAGCATTAGGCTTCATGCATGCCCCGGCTCATTAAGAGGGGCGGTGGGGCCAGCCCGGCTGCCCAAACCCCCTTTCAGGGGCCAGGCACGGGGCCCCCGCGCTGGGAGCTGCATTTTTCTAGAGAAAAGGCTGGAGCTGAAAGTAGCTCTTTTCTTTTGCAGGGCAGAGGGTGAATAGGGAGTGCAGGGCTGACCTGTCGGCTGTTGTTTGCTGCCCTGTCACTCAGCTTTTCGGAGGTGTGAAACTGGGGGTCGGGGGCGGTGGGATGCGAGTGGAGAGGCAAGAGGGAAGTAAAATAACCCACGAGCCAAAATCAGCATCGACTTGTGTGCACGCTGCCTGTCCCTGTGCCAGTGCATCCCTGGGTGCCCACCTGGCCCCCAGAGCCCTGTGGGAATGACTTTGGCATCACTGTCAGGAAAAGCGGGTTTTCCCACTTCTTTTGCTCCCAGAGGCTTACTGGTTGGCTCAGCCCATCAAGGGGCCTGGCCTGGCCTCCCTTACCCTGCTGGTTTCCTTTCCAAGGCAGGCCTGGCTGGTTTTTAGTGGGGGGAGTTTAACAGCCTTCATGAACATGGGGTCTGATGTACTTGGTCAATGGGGGAAAGCCTGGAGCCCTGGCTCTGGGGTTGTATTTGCCCTGCTCACCTTGGTGGAGCTCTCCCTCTAAAACATGCGGACAAACACTTGGACACTGGGGGAAGAGAAGTGTGGGGAGAAGGTCAGTGTGTGGTAGCATAATGGGAATAGTGAAAAGGGCTGTCCTCTAATTCCTGGTTTTCACATTGCCTGAGGTTTATGCGGCTGCTGGAGAGGCCTTTTGTGAGCCCAGTATGGGGGAAAACACCCCCTCAAAGGGTAACCATCACCGTGTTCCCCTTCCAGTGAAAGATCTCTCTCCACCTGATCTGTAAATAGCTGGTGAGTGGGAGCGAGCTGAGCCGGCCCTTCTCGGTGTTGTTTCTTCTACACCCACCACTGATTGTCTCCTTTTTTTATCCTGTCCTGCTGCTCTGCCTGTGCGCGCAGCAATTATGCAAAGTTGCAATCAAGGAGATGAATTAGGAGCTCATCTTGGATTAATTAGTGATGGATGCAAATCTGTTCCAACAAAGAGGAGTGAGGGGAATGCAAAGGCCATGGGTATCCTCCCAGGGTTTCTCCAGCTCTCCCAGGCTGGTTTCAGGGCAGGAGGGATGCACAGAGTAATGCCTTGCAGAAGAATTGGGGCATCCACGTGGAAGAATTTGGTCATTGGCCTTGGGATGAGGGTTGGGTGCCCCAAAGCTGATGCTCAGCTCAGCCCCTGCATCTCCCTGGAGCTTTTAAACTCCGAGCTTTTGGCTTAGAGAGTCTCCTCCCACCCCAGTTCTGCTGCAAAGCTTGGGGAAAAACCATTTAATCCCTGCGGCCTCCAGGGCTGAGCTCCCGCCAGCACCAGGGATTTCTGTTCGCCTGCAATCGGATTGTGACAAACCCCTCCACTTGCATTGAACAAATTCCCTGGCTACTCCCCGCTCCTCACAGGCCCCAATAATCCCCCAAGTGTGACTCCAGCCAAGAGGCAACATCCCTGATTAATCCCCGCCGTCTCTGTGCAAAGCCGCTGCTGCCAAGGATGCTCCCGGTGCTGGCACGACACACTCGGCCAGTGCTGGGAGCAGATCCCGGGGAAGGATACGAAGGACGTGATGCTATTTAAAGGAGCTTTTCCAAGAGGGAATTTGCAGGCTTGAGAATGGGCCCCTCTTCCCATGAAGTGCAAAAGATGGATGTGCAACGCTCCCGGAAGTACGGAACGGGGGAGTGTGGAAGGGGGAGTAGAGTTTTCATCCCTTTGCCTGGTCACCTCTGCTCAGCAGTCACAGGGAAGGTGTCACCCACCTGGCTGGTGCTGAGGGGGCACTCATTGGGCAAGGAACACTCAGGGCAAGAGCATGGCTTGGGTAGGAAGCTCCTTAACTGAGAGATGGCTCATGGCTGTGCTCACAGGGATGGGGACAGTAAGGAGGGCACATCCCATGGCCCCCAAGGGTTTAAAGCTGCAGCTCAAGGTTTTTGACAGTGTGGTGGGGGCAGATATCTGGAAAGTCTCTCCTTCTTCTCACCTGGGCACTAGCAATGATTAATAAAATTTGACTCTGGTGGAAGGGCAAGGAAAAAACCCAATACTTTGTGTTTCTGGAGACCATCCTAATCCAGCATCTTGGAGCCAAATGAATCAGCAGCTTCCTATTCTGCTGGTGGGATTAGTCAGTGTTCACCGAGGCTCCAGGAAAGCGAGGTGAGGTTCTGCATAGCAAGGAGCCACGGCAAGGCAGCCACAGGGTGTTGGCTGGTTCCTGCAGCCAAGAAAATCCCTTCTCATAATCCTCCAAATGCTGTTGGGATGCTCCTGCTCATGCTGGGAGCTGTGGGATAGCAGGGAGAGGCAGGAAAAGAGGAGAAGGCAAAAATATCTTTAAAAATCTGTGCTGTGAGTGAAGGATGGTCTGTGGCTGTTGGATGTGGGGTACAGGGGAGACTCCAGGATGGGTCTGTGTGGGGCAGGTCTCCCTCCAGCCACAAGGACCCCAATGCCTGGGACCTGGCTGGTTTTCCTGACTGTTGAAGTGGGTCAAGCAGAAACCCAGGGAGCATCCAAGCTCACCAAACTCGAGCCAGCTATATGGAAGCTGAATTATTCAAGGCCAGCCTGAAAAATTGAAGAGCCCAGCAAAATTCCAGGAGAGCGCAGCCCCTGGGACCCTCATATCCCTGTCAGGCAGAGGCAGTTCAACCTCCCCATGCTCAAGGGGCACCTTGGGCACTTCGGGATGAGGAACAGTGTTGTTTGAGTCTAACACATGCTTGGGACCGGGGAAAGCAGGGAGAAAGGACTCAAACAAGTTGACCCTCATAGATTCATCTCCCCGTGGTCCCTCATAGCCCTCCAAGCTGTAGCAGTTGCCTCAGGTACTCCAGCATGGCTTTGTTGCACCCATAGGAGAAACAACTGAAAAGGAACACCCTTGTCTCCCCAAACAGGGATCTCTTGATTAGAGATGTTAGACAGGATGCTAAAAGTCAGGGGCTTGTTCTTTGCCCCAAGGTGTTTGCTTGCAGCATCTCCCCATGGCTCAGACAGCAGCAAATCCATTTGGGAGACGTCGTGTCCCCTCAGAGAAGTCGCTTTTAAAGGACTCCCCTGGTTCTATTCCTGGGGCTTTGGGATGGAAAAACCAGCTCATGGGGAGAATCCCTGTGGTGAGTAATGCTGCCTGGCGAGCGCCGGGAAAAGGCTGGTGCACATATGCTCCAGCTCATCCTGCTCTTTTCACGGAGCACGCGAACTGTCTGGGTGCCAACCAGCAGCAGCCACAGCCAGGGAACCCCCAGCACAGTCACTCCCTTTTCTTATGTTTCCAAGGTACCTGGAAGAGGATGATGGAGTTTGGTGTAAGGCAGAGGGATCTACTTCAAGGAGGGGGTGGGGGGGTGAGGTGTTTTGAGATTTTACAGTGATCCTATGAAATTAGAGCTGAACAAACCCAGACACAGCAAGCAGGCCAAAAAAATCCTCCCTTGCACCGGAGCACTGAGGTGTGCAGGTGCTCAGCGCAGAGGGGAGTGGGGCAGGCTGAGCCCTGGCTCCAGGCAGAGCTCAGCACAGCAGTCGGGTGTGCTCTGAGCCAAACTCTGGCTATTTCAGCCAAGGAAAAAAGATGGAAATTTCCACCTGGCCTGTTTTCTTCCCTGCGATGAATTTGCAGGAGACCCTTTGCTCAGCCCCACTCCCAGCACAGGCAGTTTTGTCTCTAATTTCCTCTGGCGTGAGCAGCAGCAGCAGCACATCCCACCGGCCCCGAGCACTGATTTACACAACACAGCATTTATTGACTGCGAGATTGTAATTCACAGCCCAGCGCGGTGCAGCCACAGTGTGCGAGCAGGGACGGCTCCTCTCCTCCTTCCTGCTGCCTCCATCCTCCCGTGCCCCATGTGGACAGAGCCCAGCAAGGGCTGGTCTCCCAGGGCTCTCACTCAGTTCAGTGGGAGGGGGCACCTGCTGAGCCCCCCCCCTCTGTGCCTTGCTCCTCCTGCAAGAAACCACAGTAGCATCAAATCCCAGTGATGGATCCTGCAGCTCACCCAACCCAACCCAGGATGGGGAAGGACACCTGCAGGGTCCCTGCCTGGATCCCCCACCTCAGGAACACGTATCAGCTCCCTGGACAGATATCCCCATACCCCATGCTGCTGGTTCCCTTCCTCCTCTGCTTCCACCCTCTGATTATGCTGTGGAGCAGAGATCTCCCAGTGGATTCCTCAAAAAGCTGGGGGATTGCTGTGTTCTGCCATCCATCCCTCCATCCCTCCATACCTCCATCCATCCCACCATCCATCCCACCATCCATCCATCCCACCATCCATCCATCC
>WEKX01017335.1:1090-183891 GCA_013390025.1 Pitta sordida
TTTATCACATTGGTTTGCTACTTTTAAGCCACCTTGTGTTCTGAAATGTGTTCTGTGGTTTGGCAGGTAGTCTTTATGAAATCAACACCTACAAATTGGCCCATTGCAGAAAATACTCTCAGTGATTCACAGGTCATTTCTTAATTTCTGGGGAGGATCAGACTGGAGAAGGAAATACACTTATGCTTTCAGAACAAGGTACCTTCAATCATTTCTAGCAAAACAGGAATGAGGTTGTGTTTACTTTTAATGCTGCGGCATTGTCCTCATTGAAAGGATGATCACAATATTCAAGCCATCCCAGCTTCACAAAGCATAAAATAGTCTAATGGCTGCCATTTGTCATAATGCTCATTGCAACAATATTCACTCATGGGGCAAAGGTGTCATTACCCAGAATAATTTGGGAATGTGACTTCTATCAATTTTGTTAAGTGTCAACAGTGTCTTTATATAAATTCAGGCTTTTTCCTTATCTTACTCTTCGTTTTAAGGATCTGGGTAAGACCAGGTCAGCCATCTGAGACCATCACATCATCCATTCTTTTTTATTTCAGGGTGGCTGGACACACTCCATACATGCACATGGAGCTTCAGGAAAGGCTACATTTTTCCACGAACCTCATGCCAGAAATTATCCGAGTTTTAACATGACTGCTGTACTGTCATAAGGATCTCACTCCCAAAGCAATTACTGGATAGAAATGGCAGTGAAAATCTTAGTTGAGCTCTGCACCTTCTCAATAAGCTTTACAGTAGGAAGTTTCTGAGGAATTATGTTTTAAGCAAGGACTGGTGAAACCAAGACAAGAGTTTTAACATTTTCTAGATGTCCCTTTCTCTTTTCTAAGTTGTTTCTCCTTGAGACTTTCACAGTCCCAGGGACAGCTTCAGACTCTTCCCCGAGCTATGTTTATTCAACACAAACACAGTTGCAGCATTGTGTGACTTATCACAATGAACCCACAAGACTTGCATGTTAAATATTGACTACCAAATAATCACAACAAGCCATTCACTGGGAAAAGGGTGAAATAAATGGAAAAAAAATAACACAACACTCAAAAAAACAACTGATAAGCTATATGAAAGCATTATCTCTTCTCAAAGGACTGTTCATAAACAGAAAGCTAAATTCATCACTTGTTCCCTGAATTGGTGGCTCAGCTCCAAGAGATAAATTAATCAAATTATTCTAGAAAGAAAATAATGAGACTCATCTCAAAATTCAGACAAAGGATCAAGAGGTTGTTAGTTACGGATTTCTCAGCTTTACCTGGTTTCACAGTAATTTCCTGAGTTAAAACTCACTAAGGACAAAGACTTTCTTTTATTTAAATTAACCTTGAGACATAGTATAAACACATAAAAACTAATCTTGTGATCAGTTAGCTTCTCATTTCCTTCATATCTTTGTACATCCCTGGCACCAATGGTATTTGAGTGGTATAAAACAGGTTCTCAGTGGAGTAAGGCTGAGACTCTGAAGGACATTGTTGTGCTGGTGTTGGGGGCTCAATTCTGAGCCTGGCACCTAAAGCTGAAGGAAAGACACATTTTTGCCTATTAGGCTAAAAATCCATTTAAAGACTCACTAGTGCTATGACACACATCAGAAATGTCAAGGTTTAAGTAGAGGGAAAAAAATTGTAAAAAGCTCAATTTTTGCTCTTTCATCCNCTGGCTATCCCTGCTCCTGTTGGTGCCTTTGGAATTCTTTTCCAGTGAATCTCTGCTCAAGTAATCACTCTGCAAAATATCAGTTGTAGAAGAGCTTGGTTTTTCACAAAAGGTCAAACAAAATTGCAATGAAGACCCAGGGGATACTTGCAAAAGGTCACTTAAGACAAAAGGGATTCCCAGCTGAAGCACAGGTTTCACCAGTGTATTTATTCTGTGGGCTACCTTTTCAGATGAAAACTTTGATTCACGGCCAAAATCAATGCTTATAATTTTCTGTGCACAATCATCCTTATACCCAGTAAACGAAACAGTCACATCCAGCTCAGGGATCTGCAGATTGTTACTCAGGCCTCCAAATAAAACACTCTCTTCCACAACTGTATTGCTTACAATGGCAAACAAAGTTACAATGTGATGGTGCAGAATTGTATTGGTCTATTTGGTGCAGTTTTCTAAGACTTGGCCTCAAGAAATGTATTTTCATTTCTATGTTTGTTGAATGGGATGAGCATTTCATAGCGAATAATATACTTCATTAACTTAAGGTCATCACTGCTTTACAAAATTTCTTTGTGCTGACTTCTTTGGCCACTTTGTTCATTATTTGAAGTTGCAGAACAGATGGTTTGTTCACACATATTTCTGCATAATGATCGCTCATAAGCTCTCCGTCCTGGATAGTGCTTTGAATACTTGCTATGTAGGCTCTGTGACTGGATTTTTAACTCACACAGCACATGGGCTAGATTCCCAACTCACTTGTTTTCCCTGTCTAACAGCTAAATATTTTCCCAAACCACATAATATCTTCAATAAACTGAGGAGGGGTTCGATTCCCGCCAGGGAGGCAGTGGTGTTGTTTAAGAGTTGGACTCGATGATCCTTGTGAGTCCCTTCCAACTCAGAATATTCTGTGATAACTCTGTGAAAGTGCCTGGTTTAAAACAAAGCATGTTAAAGACACATGCGGCTTTCAGCTTCCGAATAGCCTGCCTGGAGCTATGAAAATCCAGATATTTTTGTACAGATACCTAAGCCTTTGACAGGATGTAAACCTCTATACAAAGGGATTGATGAAAATATATACTAAGAAAAATGAGACGCACCAAAACATTTAGGAAAAGTAAAATAAAGGAGTTAAAAGATGCCCAATGAGTAAGCAAAAACTGACAAAGATTTTACTATTGTTGCCAACAGAGAGTCAGAGGTGGTCCAACACAATGCCATGCTTTTTGATGGAACAATGGCAGCTCTCCTAGATGATGAAGATGAGGTCATCAAGTGAATGTCAGGTAAGAATCTGGGCAAAACTGTGGTTGTTGAACCGTATATAAGTCTGGTGTAAAGACCCTATCAATCACGATTCCTAAAAAAATCCAGATAAGAACAAACGACTGTGAGCCAATCAGGATCATTCTACTACTAATGATGTGTTTATAGATATTTACCTCTGCAGCAGTTTTAACAGCTGTATCTAGAATTGCTATTAATGCNACGCCATCCCTTTCCCCAGGAAATATCCCCTGTCCCCACTGGTTATGTCCAATCTTCTCACTTCACTGTGGCGGGGTCTGCCTTCAGCAGAGAACCACTTCTGCCTAGAGCCAGATCATAGCTGAGAAACATCTTAGAGAAAAAAATGAGCATTCCATGTATAGCTGATAAGTTTCTTAGTGCAGATTGAGTGAGGCAACTGGGACTTTGTGAATTTTTAATCCATCCACCTTAGCTGGTGGCTGCATTAATCTGACTTATTTTGGTCTTTTAAGGAAAAAGCTTATTTTTTTGAGTGGTATATAAAAACTAGATACAGCCTATGTGTTGAGTCACAACATAGATCAGCTCTGTGTCCTACTGCTGGCTATCCCTGCTCCTGTTGGTGCCTTTGGAATTCTTTTCCAGTGAATCTCTGCTCAAGTAATCACTCTGCAAAATATCAGTTGTAGAAGAGCTTGGTTTTTCACAAAAGGTCAAACAAAATTGCAATGAAGACCCAGGGGATACTTGCAAAAGGTCACTTAAGACAAAAGGGATTCCCAGCTGAAGCACAGGTTTCACCAGTGTATTTATTCTGTGGGCTACCTTTTCAGATGAAAACTTTGATTCACGGCCAAAATCAATGCTTATAATTTTCTGTGCACAATCATCCTTATACCCAGTAAACGAAACAGTCACATCCAGCTCAGGGATCTGCAGATTGTTACTCAGGCCTCCAAATAAAACACTCTCTTCCACAACTGTATTGCTTACAATGGCAAACAAAGTTACAATGTGATGGTGCAGAATTGTATTGGTCTATTTGGTGCAGTTTTCTAAGACTTGGCCTCAAGAAATGTATTTTCATTTCTATGCTTGTTGAATGGGATGAGCATTTCATAGCGAATAATATACTTCATTAACTTAAGGTCATCACTGCTTTACAAAATTTCTTTGTGCTGACTTCTTTGGCCACTTTGTTCATTATTTGAAGTTGCAGAACAGATGGTTTGTTCACACATATTTCTGCATAATGATCGCTCATAAGCTCTCCGTCCTGGATAGTGCTTTGAATACTTGCTATGTAGGCTCTGTGACTGGATTTTTAACTCACACAGCACATGGGCTAGATTCCCAACTCACTTGTTTTCCCTGTCTAACAGCTAAATATTTTCCCAAACCACATAATATCTTCAATAAACTGAGGAGGGGTTCGATTCCCGCCAGGGAGGCAGTGGTGTTGTTTAAGAGTTGGACTCGATGATCCTTGTGGGTCCCTTCCAACTCAGAATATTCTGTGATAACTCTGTGAAAGTGCCTGGTTTAAAACAAAGCATGTTAAAGACACATGCGGCTTTCAGCTTCCGAATAGCCTGCCTGGAGCTATGAAATTCCAGATATTTTTGTACAGATACCTAAGCCTTTGACAGGATGTAAACCTCTATACAAAGGGATTGATGAAAATATATACTAAGAAAAATGAGACCCACCAAAACATTTAGGAAAAGTAAAATAAAGGAGTTAAAATATGCCCAATGAGTAAGCAAAAACTGACAAAGATTTTACTATTGTTGCCAACAGAGAGTCAGAGGTGGTCCAACACAATGCCATGCTTTTTGATGGAACAATGGCAGCTCTCCTAGATGATGAAGATGAGGTCATCAAGTGAATGTCAGGTAAGAATCTGGGCAAAATTGTGGTTGTTGAACCGTATATAAGCCTGGTGTAAAGACCCTAGCAAGCACGATTCCTAAAAAAATCCAGATAAGAACAAACGACTGTGAGCCAATCAGGATCATTCTACTACTAATGATGTGTTTATAGATATTTACCTCTGCAGCAGTTTTAACAGCTGTATCTAGAATTGCTATTAATGCCTCTCTTCACTGATTAATAGCGTGAAGGTATTGAGATGCAGGTTTTCCACTTGTTTTTATCCCAGTGTAACATTGCCATCTACAGGAAGCACTCCCTTACTTGGAGACTAATTTTACAATCGAGGAATAGAAACCACCGAAGATGAAAATGTAAGTGTCCAAAATTAGACCTGTTTGATCAGCCTGACAAACTGCTATTTTAAAAATTATTCAGTAATAGTATGGCTCACCAACAAAAGCAGTATATTAAACTACTCTCTGGCAAGTTATTAAACTGAGGGATTTCCATTAATCTAGTTGAATTATGCATAAGGACAAAAAGAAACACTTATTAAGAACAAGGGGCTTCTGATCTAGTTACTCATCCTTAGCTGACGCGTTACGTTTTCATAGAAAATTTTGTCATACGAAAATTTTATAATTTTCTCTTTTACAGACGATTCAGAGAAGTATTTCTCCAAATCTGTCTGTGTTCTCAGCTTTGTAAAAGGATTTATAAAACCCAAATCATTATTCACCACACTAGACACTGGATATCCCTTCACAAGTATTAAATATAGTGCCCAGAGAGTGAAAAAGGCATATATGCAAGAACTTAATTTTAGGCATTTGTTGAATTTTAGCTTATTTAACATCTGCCTAAAAGGCATAATATCCGTGACTTCAATATGGCATTGATCCATTCAGAGATCTTTGTCTTCTAGGGCAAACTTTGAAGATGGTTTCACAGCAATAAGTGTCCTTCAAATGGACAAAAACATGTTTGGGGCTTAAGTGCTGTGTTACCTGACCAAATACCCCAAGAAAAACACAAACAGGGTGATGTTTTATGTAGGAACACTGAATTAGGGCGACCTTGTTGAAATCTCTTAGTGAGACAGGCAAGAAATACAGAATTAAACAGTGATCAATAAGTACTAGGGAAAATCTGGGGAGGTCACAGGAGGCAACTTGAATGAAATAATCTGATTGAAAATGTGATCTTTGATGTCAGAAAAAGTGGTTATTGACTTTAATTCAAGGAAGACAGAATGCTGCAAGACATTTTCATTTTTGAGAATCCAAGAAAAAAGTAAATCAGAGGGGAAAAGCACCAGCAGCAATAAAAAACCAGACATGAGATCTCAAATCTGAGGTGGACACATTCTATGTATGCAGATACGTCATAAACTTGCACATTAGTGCATCAGAGTGGCTCCCTAGTTGGGAATCACTAGATGGATTTCGCCTCCTTAGTTTATACCTAGGACAAAACCTCACAGCCAGAGTATATATATATTAAGAAAAAAAAAATCACATTGACCCAAACGGAACATATTTTCATTTCTCAGTTCAGTGGCCAAACTAGAAAATCAATTACATTCACAGCTCTATCTAGACACCCTTAATCCAAGAGAGACATTTCTGGAGCAGAAGAGGGAAGAAGGGGTAGTTTTGTTACATGTAGAGTCACATTCTTGTTTCAGGTTTCTCTTCTGGCAAATTCACGCTGGTCTAGTTGAGATAAACAGATGACAGAAAAGTTGATTTATTGCTATTTCAAAACTGTCATTCTCCCACACTAAAGGATGATAATAAGGTTGTTAGCAGGGGATGTCAGCATTTAGATATTAAGGCCATTAAGAGCGTTTCCAGACTGAACTAAAGTTGGTTAATGCCTGAAGCCAGCACTTGATCTGTGAGCAGACAGCATCTGCAACAAGGCTGAGGATGTTGAGTAGGACACAGACTTATATTTACCTGCCACTTAGCTTACCCCATCTGACTCCATATTGCTGGAAGGAGCTGCTATAACACTTCAGGTTTCAGGGAATGATACAGAAGAAACTGAGCTACAGCCAAGAATTAACGGCATGTTTGGAGAGCATCCCCCTGAGTGTGGAGTCCTGGGAGCTACAGCAACCATGAGATTTGTCGCTGCAGCTGCTTTGACCAGGACACTGCCAGTAACCATCCTCCTGCTCACATGAAAAGAGGTAAGTGACGATCTAGACATAAATCCTTAGACAACCATGGTGGTTGTCTAGGTCACGGTATGTAGAGGATGGTGGTGACCGTGTTCCTCTCCCTTGGTGAGGCTCTGCTGTTATTAAATTAATAGTTGAAAAATAATATAAAATAGTGTCTAGAGAATGCTCATTGAGCATTTCAGGACCATTTTATTGTCCTGCATAAAATATCAAGCTCCTATTACTAAGAATGTTGATACAAAACAAAATTTAATTTCAGGCTTATTTTGATTACAATAATTACAATTGACATGGTGCTTAAGAATCACCAGTTGCCCAAAAATTATTTGTGCATGAACTTACATATCTTGCAGATGGTATATCTCAGAATTTTGAAATTTTTTGCGGAAGAAAAACAATTTAAATTTTATTAAACTTCTCATTGTATGGCATTGTTTCATTTTTACAACATTTCTCGTTAAGCTGTAGAAGTACTGTATATTAACAAGGGGATAAAAGCCTCTAGGCTCCTGTTTGCACTGCTGTAAGCACTTAAAAATAAGAAGTCAGAGACAGCCACCTTCCCTGCCTCATTAAAATCTCCCACCTTGAAGAGATAATTCCTGGAGCCCTTATGTGGGATGTTTGAGCTCAACAGATGCTCAGAGGCACATGGTCCACATCACACCAGTGCCTACAGCAACGCCCCAGAGATGTCCAGAAGTCTGCCTATGCACCTTCCCCAAGTCACCTTCCCTCTTTTGTGGTTTTTAGAAACATTTCAAATTTTATATTTTAAAATGTTAAAAGACCCTACATCCACATGTACATCTAGATGTCAACATGTTCCCCAGAATTTAAGGCACTTATAGAGTCAATGGATATAATACAGAAGGGAGAGGAGGTAATTTAGAGCTATGAGGGAGGGAGGGAAAAAAAAGGCAACAGACATTTACACCTCCAGTTCCCTGAGGAAGCTCATGAGATGGAAACAGCCAGAGGTCAAACACAGTGGTTGGCACTGGAGCAGTGAGAGGCCTCACAGGAGAAGTGGCAGGTCTGTGAGGTTAGGCGGGAGCCTGGAAAAGGAGATGAGGGAGAGAGGTTGGACCCAATATTTTGGGGCTTAGACAGGAGCACACACTATGTTTTTTAATGACATGCACCAGGCTGGCAAGGTCAACACCCTGCCCTTGCCTACCTTGAGTAGCTGTCTGGAGAAATGACTCTGCCATGGTGTGCACTGCTCACTGCTCCACTCAGCTTCCCCTGCACTGGGTCATCTCCAGCCCCTTGCAGCTTCCTGGAGCTCAGCTGACAGCAAAGGAGACCCAGCCTCCTGCTGCCCATCTTTGTTTGGCATGTTAGATTTATCTTATGCAGTATTTCTGATGTGTGACGTCTTAAGCACTAGGTATGTGATACCAATTCAATCCAGCACGTAAAGGTGTTCAAATTTTCACCCAAATCTGGCCTCTCTGAATATTACTTTAGTATCTACCAAGCAGATACACTAAACTTATCATTGAAAATGTCCTGTTGAGGCTGACTGCCATGATTTAATACAGGCTGGATCTCATAAAGCCCATGGAGCTCACACAATTTCGGTGAGTTAGAGGCAGTGAGATGTCCTTGCCAATCTGTTGCTGCCTCTGCCCTGATCCCAATTCAAGTGCTTATAAGTCACAACGGGGAAGCAGAATAATGATGCTCTGACCACTGTAACCTTGGGCAGTTAGACTGGAATATAGGAAAATTACAGTAGTCAAGGCTGTGATAAATGCCTGTTCTTGAATAGGCAATGAATAACTCTGTATTACAATTGTAAAATAGATGGTATTTTACAATTTATATTTTACATAAAATATGAACTTCTACTGGGCCTTTGGGAAACACTTGCAAAAGCTCGGTTGGCATTCACACTGCTGATCCCAGAGATGGATTGGACTCCATTAAATAGAACAAAAATGTTACTGAATAAATAGTTAAGGCTAATGGCTTTCCATGCTAGAGATGAAATAAATTATCCAACATGAGATGTTGTATTGGCCATATCACAGAACTGTTAAATAAAATAAGGGACTCAATAACTGTTCTAGGGAAGTAATGTAGTATCTAGCTGGTTTTTTGAAAAGAGAGAGGCTAATTAAAGAGAGGGGGGAAAAAACCAAAAAGGAAAAAAATCAAAACAAAAAACCTCCAAGAAATACACATATTTTTTAACTGATTGCTCTTACCAGGATCAAAGACATCCTCAGATGACGAGCAAAAGGGCAGTCCTAAACTGAAGCCCCAGGGAGCCTAAAAGCAGTGAGCCAAAGGAAACCTTTTGGTTTTATAATGCCTGTGGGGAGCAGAACCTGCTCTCTAACAGATGGTCCCTGTCTGCCTTCCGACATCTTTAGCAGTACTGATCTGAGGCACCTTTGTGCTCAACTCATTCTCTGCCTGAGGACCACACCACCACCACACCACCACATCGGAATAAAGATTCATTCACACGGATGTCCAGGTACATTCCTAGCACACGAGAACCCATCCTGGTATGCTTAAAACATTTGATTTACACCCATTCAGAGATATTACAATTTGATAAAAATAATAGCAAGTAATTCTCATGCAGGCTGTTTGCACATTCACAGCTGCTACATGGTCCTGCCTTGTCATGAATGAGCAAGATGAGCTCCTATCACAGACTGAAGCAGCAGCAGCAGATGGGACAGTGTAGTGCCGGAGCATCATAGAATGGTTGGGTTAGAAGGGACCATTAAGACAATCAAGTTCCAAGCCCCCTGCTATGAGTAAGGACACCTGCCACAAGATCAGGTTGCCTCAAGCTCCACCCAAGCTGACCTTGAACCCAGGGAAAAGGCATCCACAACTTCTCCAGGCAACCTGTTACAGTGCCCAGCCACCCTCACTGATTAAGGGTGGAAGGAAGAGGCTACAGCAAGATTCCATGTACTGCAGTCTAAAAGATTTCACTGTCTTTGTCTTAGAAGGTTTAGGCTTATCCATTTTTCTTTGATAGTGATGCACTGCACAACTATGTAGTTTTCTGTCTAATCATTGTCAGTTCTCAAGAAATGTTAGTCTCCTCAGCAGCCTTCAAGGTGGGTGATTTCACAGTTTTAAGTGTAGGAAGTGTGATTTCAGAGACAAAAAAGAGCCATTCCTTCTCTGTGCCAGACAAGAGGAGGAATGTTCAGCCTTAGGCAGGTCTTGTAAGCAAAATTTCTGGAGTTCTCACCCTAGTCCATCTCCTTCACCACACAGAAAAATCTACATTTACAGAACTAACCATCTGAGTGACTTGTCTGAGTACCTGGAACTGTGACTTGAACTCATCCTTTGGAACAAACAGCCCAGAATCACAGATCCTGTGCCAGGTGTGAGATCTCACCTCTCCTGTATTCCCTTGCTCTGCTGCAAATTGCAACCAATTAGAGATTATTCTGTCTTCATCTTTACAGTCTCCTGTCCCACCTCTGAGCCAGTAAAGATGAAGTCTGTCTAACCAGCATTTACCACCCTCCGGCCTGGGGAGAATGTCAAATCTCTGGCTCACAACAACTCTTGAAGGTAACTCATGCTCAGAAACAGCTGCACATACCAGACACCTCAGAAAAATAACAGCTAACTCCATTTTTGAATAAAAGGGGCCATAAAAACTGGCCTCTTAGAGTGCCTCATTAGTCCCTGCAGTAACTTGATGTACTTCATATAATACCAGGAAATACACCTGATCTGCTGTGACAGTACCCAGCACCTATGAAGGATGAGCATCGTGCCACCCATTTACGTTACGCTGTGAAAAGCCCTTCAATTTCCAAGTGTCCTGATCTCAACACAAGGACAGTGTCAAGGGTTACATTTCCAATAAGCCAGAGCTCTAAGTTGACCAGCGCTATAATATAATATGCATGAAGGTCAGAAGCAGCTGTCACCTCAAATGTGTATTTTGCACAAAGTTATTTTCTTAGCAAAGAAATTCACTAGAGCAAGTTACTAAACTGAGGAAAATAACATGAGAAAATGGGAAGAGGTCACGTAAAAAATGAGATAATCAGGCCAGAACCCCCAGTTCATTTTGACTGCATTGGGATTCTGGATCCAACTGCTAAACCAGCTTTAACATAGAAGGCTTTTCCCTGTTTGAAATGCATTAAGAAGTTGAATTAGCTTTATAAATATAAATCAGTTAAGTATAATGCAATATTTATGGCATGGTATCTGATTTTTTTCCCCTTCAGGATTCCATTTAAAAGGAAACAACAAGAAAACTAAGCACTCTCAGGAAGAGAGTGGGTTTGCAGTTTATGCTAATTAATTTTCATTGACACAAAACTAAACCCTACATTTCATTTGATTACAGCAAGAAAAAAAAAAAGGCAGATTGAACCAAACAGATTTTTTTTTTTCTGGAATAGATAGTACTGTAAATAAAAATCTCTGTTTTTTACCTAATGTGAATTCTCATTCACTCATTTTTCTACTGCCCAGCACGCAGGTCACTGTGCTCAAACCAGTGCAAATTGCTCTCCCAGTTCCCCAGACACAAGGGCAAAGACATAAGCAAGAAAAATGGTTCAATTTATTCGAAGTCCTGAAAGGCTCCAGTCAAGATCAAGAAGCCATTATTCTAGGAACTATATATAAAAAGAGAAATAGCCCATCCCTGACCTGAAAGACATCCAAAATTTTCCATGAAATCAAATAACATATTCAAAGTTGGAAGAAAAAATTCTATTGCTATTAAATCTAAGAGAAAATGCACTATTCTGTTGACAAAAAGGCTACTTGGAATTCTCAAAAAAACCTGTCAGTTGGTAAATTCCATATATATTCATTGAAGAGTCTGTGCCAAACTCATAATTGTTCTAATTTGCTGGCCTTTACTGGTGCTATATCAAAAAGAATCCCAGGCCACACAGGTCTATTTTCTATTAGAATTACATATTCATCAAGGATCTGCAAAAGTCTGACTTGAAGTTTTCTTCCAACTTTGGCTGAATCAAATTCTATTTAGTGTTCAAACAGAATCATTTTCCTCTTCTCATTTCCCAGACCTAAACACCATCTCATTTGGGCAAGAGTGAAAATTTTTATACCTCTGAAAGTGATAACATGCAGTATTCTGTCTTTGATTAGAGAGGCAGAAAAAGCTAAAGGACAACAACTCAACCACACTGGCCAACTCGGGCTCTGCCTGCTTTGTTCCTGTCTTCCAAATATTTACTATTCTATGCTATACTTTAATTATTCATTCAGGTTTTTTCTACCGTTAATAGAATTTGCCCATCATATTGGTTAGCTTACTTAGTTCAGCTGGACTCACAGTGTAAATAAGATTCTTTTTTTTTTTCCCAGTTTAATAACCTCTTCACTCCAAATACTCCATTTTGGGTTTTTCTCCCGCTAATTTTAATAGAAGCAGCATCACTAATTACCTGCCCTCGTGTCAATGTTTCCTCAGCAGCATCCTCCAGCATTGTATTGCTGGTTTCCTTATTGTCATTAGCACTGAAGTACTCTTATAAGGAACATTTCACTCAGTCAGCCTGAGGTTCTTATTTCTGCAACAGATCAAGAATAATTTCTCAGTTCAAATCAGGATGTTGTCTATCCTTAATGAGACAGAAGCATGATTAGAAATGGAGATGTTTTCCATTTCCAATCCACCTTAATTTAAATCCACATTTCACTGAAGTAAATACAGGCTTGTCCGTAGATGCATGTTGTGCCCATTCAAGAAAAAGAAAATCCTTTATCTCCGGTTTCCAGCTTTCTCAAACATCATCAAATCCTCATTCAGTTTTCCTTATTTTAATGGGTTTCCCAGTACAGATCTCAAGCAGACATGGAAGCTAGATTTATCAACGTGTGGCAAAAACATGATGCTATGGACCTCAACTAAACATGCAGTGTGTGAATTATGCAAAGATATCTACAATATTAACAAAACAAATGAGGTATGACGTATGATAGAAAATCTCTCAGCTTAAAATCTGTCTCCCACATCTTATTTCAGCATAAGAATAAACTGGTTTTTTTTTTTAATTTACCAGGATAATGGTTTAAGAATTTTACGTGATTGAGATAGAAAGCAACTCTATTCCACTGCTTTTTTATTTCAAATATTTACTTTAGTCCCTGTGTTGACTTACATGTTGCCCATTAGTTAAGTCGTCTTGGATATTTGCAGATAGTTGACTTTGCTAATCCCTGTACAAACTTATTTTTAAAATAGCTGCCAAATGACTTGGGACAGGAATGCTATGAAATATATTTGGCACCAATTTATTACTGAGGAGGGCACTGTTAGAAATTTCAGCAGAAAAGGGAAACACTATTCCTCCAGGGAAAGGTGACACTTTGAAGAAGGTGACACAGATAGACACATGTAAGTGGGTTAGAGGCAGGGTAATCCCACCTATTGGAGGTTTAGGATGACAAATTTGAAGACATAAAACAACACACGAATTCTGTTTTATCCTGTAAATAGGTGTTGTTGAACTGAGGACAATGTACTGCAGAGGCATTAATCAGCAGGGACAGCTCAAATGGCCAAATTGAAGAACCCCTGAGCTTCTGAGGGAAACTGAAACCTAATTTAAACCCAAGCAGATGTGTCCTGTGTGTTGCCAAGAGCCAGTGAGCACTACATGAGGCGATTTAGGCTGAGCTTGTGGGGTAAAACCTGCCTCCTAAAGCTCAGTTTAGGAGGTCAGCCTCGTACTCTTCCCTGGCACATCAGGCAAGTCTTGTGAGGTTTGAAATCCTAACACAGAGATATAGACAGACATTTTCACCTGAATATCTGTACAGAATTCATGATTAGTGCTGAAATTCTTCAGAATTCTTGATTACCAGCCTGTTAATAACTTTATATGAAGAAAGTCCATGGAGCATTCTCTAAGCTTGTCATCATGGGAGGAAAAGGGTTAATGCCAATGAATTTCTGAAGTGGTTTAGCTAAATTGCATTACATTGTTATTCAGTTAAAAATGCCTCGATTAAATGTTCTTTACCTTCCTAAGCCGTTTAAGTTAAAATCAAATTGAAGACACTTTATTTCTGACTATTAACGTAGGCACAGAATTTAACAAAGTTTAACTAAATCTCCTTACAAGGGACTGAGGCAGAAAAAGAATCCTTTACAATTGTCACAGCTCCCAGAAAAAATCAGGGCAACTCTCTCTAACAACACTTCATTCCTTCAGACAGTTGAAATCTGTCTCTTGCATTTAAAGGGGGAGGAGGAAATTTATATGCTTCATGCTGTAACATTATATAATGCCATCCAACATCAGAGGCAGACGTTGGACTATTCAGTCTCATCCCATATGGCAAGACAAATGTTCTCCCAGTTTATTATTAATATTGCTGTGACAACACCGTGACTCAGCATCAAAAATCATTATTTTAAATATCTTCCACCAGAACTGACTTGGCACAAATCGTTTTACCACAGAAGGTTGGTCCTGAATAAAACCTTCCATCAGTGCTGAGATTAGCACAGTGATGCAATGACCTGGTGATCGACTTTCACATTAAAATGAGTGTGCCCTAACCTTCAACGGGTTGATATAGCATTTTGAATTATAGATCAAGAACAAAAATTTAGTGGGTAAATGTTAAAATCATTAAAGTAGCTTCCCATTGCAAATAAAGAGTGAATGCCTAATCCCGAAACAGCTGTCAGATGTATCAGTTTAGGTTTTTAATCCCAAAGTGTGCATAAATCTCTTCAGTATCATCTTTTGTCATCATCTTGTCAAAGGAAATTTCATATCACTTCCCCGCCATCATCACTCCCCATGATTTCTGAAAACACTCCACTTTAAAATTTTATCATGGGAAGGGAGAGCTCTCTGGTAGGTTTCGTGGAGGGTTAAACTATGAAATCCACAGAAGAAGATTCTATTAAATACAAAATCTATAAAAGAGGCTTAATATAATTAGTGAAAATATAGAATCATAGAATGACTGGCAACAGGTTAGGTTAGGTTAGGTAACAGGTTTGACTAGATTAGATTAGGTAATAGGGGATAGGTTGGACTTGACAATCTCTAAGGTCTTTTCCAACCTTACTGATTCTGTGATTCTGTGATCCTTGATATTTTTGAATCTACCTCTATTTAATTTCCAAAGTTCAAGAGAAACTGCAGAGTTTGATGTGTATTTTCCCTCATTAGTTTTTGTGTGTGATGCCTTTAGAGGAGAACACAGATGAATCTGTCACCCAGGAAACTCCCAGGGTCTGTTTCCTTGTGACATCCCTTCTTCAGCCACAAACATGTTCATTAGTTCACAACTACAACAAATACCTAAAGGCTGTAAAAAACCCCACATCTCCAAATGAAACTAATCCATTTTAAAGGACTTGATAGTTTCAGTTAATTTCTATATTTTTCCTCCACCTGATTTTTTTGCATAAGGCAACACACACTTATTTTCTGCCGTAAACAGGTTGATGGGAGATCAGGAGTAACTTGACTTCATAAAAGCTAAATAGGAGCTGGCAGCACAAGAAAAATCTTCTATGTTTATTAGAGCAGGCATGACACATGCATAAGAGATAAATATAACCAACAGCTTCTTTTCAGTACCTGCAGTTGTTAAATCCCATTGAAAGATCATTTCCTACTGCAGATCCAGTCGTGTGAGCTCCAGCGGATGGGATGTACTCTCCTCACAGCTGCACCCACCCCTCACAGCTGCATATAAGGAGCCAGTTCACTGTACAAGGTGACAGAGAAATAGAATGATCATCTTCTAAATTTTTTTCAGCAGAAATCAAGTTTTAAGGGATGAGACCTCAGATAAAAAGTTGCCTGTCAACTGCAATTTTTATAGAGTGCTAGAAAAAACGGGAAAAAATTAAAGGGAAAAAATAACAGAATAGTTTTACTCATAAGAGAATCCTAATATCCATATGAAGATGGACATTAATTTGGCATTCTATAATGTCTGTAACTTCAGGGATCATTTAACTATTTACTAGGATTATAGGGTTTTTAAAAATTCTTTGAAATTAACTCTCAAAAGGGGATGAAAGACAAACTTTGCTTTTAGATTTCACAGATACTTGCAGACAAAAGAAACAATGAACTTGGTTCCCTTGAGCTCCCTCAAAGCTTTGGAAGGACCCTTTAGTGCCTCACGCCTCACTTTTCATGTCTTTCCCTCTTCCTTGTTCTCATTTCCTCCCTTTAGGATTTTAAAGCCTATTTCAAAAGCCATTGTCAAATAACATTAATTCCCAAATTCACACGCTATTTAGATCTATTCCTTCTCTCTGTCTTCACATCCCAATCATTGTCCCAGGGTGTTATATAACCTCACTTTCTTCTCACAGCCCCAAACTAATCCTCTGTTTCCATCTTTGGCTCAACCACTTGCAGGTTCCCTCTGCTGTACCCGAGCCTTTATCAGATCAATAGCTGTTCTCCTACCTTTTGCCCTCTCATTTCCTCTCTTTTCACCTTAATCTCTCATCTGATCTCAGTGCCACTCCAAAGAATTGGCTTCTCACTTCTCCCTCTCCCTTCACTTTGGCATCAGATCACCTCTGTACCCACTCCTGCTCAGAGCTCTCCTGCTCCCTCCTTCTCTATCCACAGTCCCTGTCCCATCCCTTTGAATTTCAGTGCGATGACTCCTTCCCATGCTGCCTGTCCTGTGGGATGAAAACGAGAAGAATCCCATTTGGATTGCACTTTGTCACTTGGTAAATGTAGCCCAGGAAGCTTCATTGCTTTTCTATTTTTCTTGAATTTTTTTGTGACACTGATTTTGAGACAATTTTAGGAGTAGGCGTGTTGTACATCATAAGCACATAAGAGCTTCTGGCTGCAACCCAGCAGAAACCTCCTACATTTCACAGGTGGTTTGTGAGCTGCAGATGGAGAACTGTGCAAAGAACTTTAAAAAAACCATCCAGCCTTATTCGTCCTTTCATTACAGTTGGTTTTCACCACTTCCTTGCATTCTCCGTTTTTCTAAATGCCACAGAAACACATTCGACTTCAAGAAAGGTTCTAAAGAACAATAAGCTCTCTTATTTTGCAACACTATTCTGATTCCTATCAAACTATTTGCTTCACTAATTTCCATCTTTCTTATTCTCCTTTCTGCTCTTGCAGAGAGAAACTCGATCCTTGGCTGGCAACAGCCACACACACAAAATAGTGCCCCGTGGGGGCACCTGAAGGGAGAAATGTAGTTTGCCAGGGACAGAGCAGAAAAGTAAGGGTATAGAATCATAGAATAATTAAGGTTGGAAAAGACCTCCAAGATCATTGACCCCAGCCTTTGACCGATCACCACCTTGTCAACTAGACCAGAGCACTGTGTGTCACATCCAGGCATTTCTTGAACACTTTCAGGGTGGTGACTCCACCACTTCCCTGGGCAGCCTGTTCCAGTGCTTGACCATCCTTCCACTGAAAAAAGTCTTCCTGATATTTAACCTGAACCTCTCCAGCTACAGCTGGAAGTTACATCTTCCTGTCCTGTTGCCTGGGAGAAGAGGCTGACTTCCACCTTGCTACCACCTCTTTTCAGGTATGAATGAAGGAGCATGTCTTTGACAGCTTAATCACACACCAATTCAGCAAATTTTACAATATGAATTCGCAGTGATTTTCACAAGTCACTGACCTGTCAGTTTCTCTTGCCCAGGATAAATTTTCTCTGCTGAGGCTCTTCCTCGAGGAACAATTCTCTAACAAACAAGTCCTTTTACTATACCAGTTTTAAGCTTTTGATCTTGCTACCCAGCTTTGCCAGGTTTTCACATCTAAATAGTGCATTAAAGTAAGAGCTGCTGAAAAGCATAACATCTATCATCGAGTTAATCATGATATCATAGCCTGTAGCACTAATTAAATAAATAACATCATTTACTTAATAAATAACACCAATTAAATAAACTCCTCACAGCACTGAGGAAGAGTGTGACTAAGGTTCACAAAGTCAGGGACACCACTGACAATGTGAATGCAGAATCTTTATTCACGGAGTTCCTATCAGCAGAATGAGAAACACTCAGTCTAGCATGACATATGCAGATAAAAACAGGTACTTTTTTACACAGCTATAATTTGTAGACACAGGCTTATCAAAGCAAGCAGTAACAGCGGGCTTAAAAATGGATTGGGAAAGTCCATAGAAAATATTTTTTAAAAAAATAAACTAGGGGGAAAAATATCAGTGTTTTCCCAGACAGCTCTTATGCTAGTTTCAGCCAAAATTAAAGGTAAGAAGAAACAAACCATTTATCTTTAAACTGACTTCAAATTTGCTTCTAATAAACTGGGAGCTTTGTATGCCACATTAAACAAAAAAGAGCTAAGTTGAAAGAAAAATAAAAATGTTTCAAGTCCTATTGCTTTTGTTCATTTTCATCAGACTCAGGTACTTAAATTCTCAAAAAGACATAAAATAGTGAAAACAGTACGCATGGCAGATGAAAAATGCACTTACTGCAATTATTTTATAATTAAGCCCTGACAGTTCAGCATTCACAGAATCGCCCTATCAGGTTGAAATCCAAGTCTATAAACACAGAGTTAGATTTGCAAGTGTTCAGCTTCTACTATTACTGAAAGAGAACTCAACTGAGAATGGGAAGCAGAAGCTTTATATACCTGTACCTTGAACATTTTTCCTTGGTGATAACATACTCCCCACTTAAGGAAACAGCTTAGAGAGACAGATGTGCAACAATAGAAAGGTAACAGTACACAGGCGTTTGTTGCTTTGGTTTCAGGGTTCAGACATGTTCTAGTGCTTGCTTTCCCTTACTGCTGCTTCCTGAACCAGTATTTGTGTCCCTATCATTCCTGACTGCCCAGATAACAAGTACAACACAGAACATGGTCTGGGCATCTCACAGGAAAACGAAAATAATAACATGGGCACTTAACCCAACCCCATTCCATGCAGCTGTAACCTCTCATTAAACAGCAGCCTCAAACAGACTAATCAAGTTTTGAGTCACTGCAGTGTCCATGTTACTTGGGAGGCTGTGAATTTGCTGACTGATCCCAGAATTCCTCGCTGTTAATAACTATCGAGTTTTAACAGAAACAGCTCCAGCTCTCACTAAGGATAAAGTAAAAACAGACTTGCAAAGATCTAGAAGACGTCAGCTATTGTTTAGAAGTAACTCAAAACCAGTGTCAAATAAAGTTCAAAACAAAATACACAATGATAATAGCACAGGCAGTATCTTCAAAGAAATTCTAGAGCTGGAGCTCTCAAATGGAGATGTTTAAAGTGCCCATTTTGCATATGTTGTACATATCAACTTTTTAAAAACCACCCATCCATGAGTAGCTGTCTGGAATATTGACTTGATATTCTTTTTACTTATATTAGTAGAAAGTAAATTGAAACAATATAAAGGGAAAACATGAACTTTAAAATCACCATTTCCTCCACTCCAAAGACAGATTTAAACAGCTTGGAATAAAGATGGAGCTAGTTAATTTTATACTCATATACATGAAAAATTGATACAATGAGAACCTCAGCAAACTGACATGATTTGAAGAGTTTAGTTAACATTCATTTACACACAGACCTTGTCTGGGTCCTATATACAGGGAAATTTCCCCTTTAATGCAAATACAGAGCTAAAAATACTTTTAATCCAATTCTAATTTATCTCGCCAGACAAAAATAACATCCAGCACAATTAATATGTATGTAGCATAAACTCATTAATGGACTGCTTTTAGGTGAGTTAAAGGAAGTGAACTAAGACCATCATAAATCTTCTTATGTGCTTTTGGTGATCCATTGACAGGTAGGAATTAAACATGCAAGGAACTTTCATTGAGCTGTCCAGGTCCTGTTTATATTCCATCAAACTTGCCCACTTTATCATGCTGCTGTTGACATTGCTGAGGAATAGATAACAGCTAAATCAGAGATTGTCAGACTGAAGTAACTGTCAGGAATTAAATGGTTTTGCTGAATAAAAGTCATAATTGAAATTCACAAAAAAAACCCTCTAAAACAATGTGGGAAACTTTAGATGACATTGCAGAGACATCAAAAGTCCCTGATACAGCAATAGAATTGAGCAGATTGTTTGGGCAAAATGTCATCATTTGAGCTTTCTTGTGCCTTATTACACACAGACATAATCTGGGACTCTGCACAGAGCTGAATTACTATTTACAGCAGTTTGACCTTGAACATCACAGTTGCATTAATACATTCCATTGAGTGGAACAGATAAATAGTTATGAGGTCAGTGAAACTGTATAACAGAGTTTGTATTCAAATAGGAATAAAAAAAAAATCAATGACTTGTATAGATCCTGAACAGAAGCATCTGTTCATAAAACATGTGGACTAACAAAGAGCAATCTTTTCTACACAACAGTTAAGATGCAATACATTATTGATCAAGCATTGTAAGAAGTTTAGCACCCTTTCAGAGCCCTCATGATACTCTAATTATGGGATGTAAATTAGAGTCTCTAAAACATGTAAGTTTCTTGAAGATGAAATTTAGCCACCCTCAAGCGTGCCCGATCAACTGAGTGACAAAGAATTGCAAGTAGGAGTTTAAAATTTTTTATTCATTCTAAAGAAACCAATTTGAGAATTTCAGATACTCCACTAACAGCAAGGGACTAGCACTCTATAGCCTCATTATTTCACATACTAAAGCTTTTCTCACCCCTACATTTATAGAGACATCTGCAAAGCTAATAGACTTTTCTCCAGGATGGGAATCATTAACTCAAAGTACTCTGGCACAATGGGCAATGAAAGATTGAATTGATTAGTGCTCATAACAATTGACAATGATGCTAATATACATCAGCACTTCACTGAATTTGAGCTGTGTATTCAACATCTGGAGACCCTTCCCTGGATTTTATGCAATCAGTATGACTTTAACTAAATACTCAGTAATGCACACATTTCAAATATATATCTGTAACCTGCTTTTTGTTATCTGGAATTGCCCATGAACAGCTTTTGGAATCAATGGGAGAAGAGAATAATGAGCATTTTTCAAACTGTGGCCAGCCAATAAGGTGGTACAGTGAAATCTCTTCCTGCATGTGAATCACCACCATGGCCATTTGAGACTCAATTCAACACCACTAACATTAGTGGGAGGTTGTCACTCACTTGTAACAAGTTCAAGAGCTCGTTCCTTGAAGTATTTTCAGTAGGGTGGTGAGATCCTGTGAGGAGAAAACACTCTCACTCTGATGCTATTTGGTCACACTCGAAAAAAAAAAAGCACCAAAGGGATTCAAGTGGAGAATAAGAGCGAAGGTTCACCTCTCACCTCGGGTCTGAAAGCATCCTGCAGTAGATTCCCGGGGAACTAAGCAAGGTCCAGTGCACCATTCCATCTGTTCACGCTGGGAAATGGCACCCTGAGCTGAGACTAAAGAATTCATTGTATGTTAATTCCATTAACAAAATGCCAAACAACATTTCAAAGAACTTCCAAAAGCCTTCCTATGCAAGCAAAACTCTTCTACCCGTCTCAAGGACCAAGTGCCAAGTTTTTCTCTACCCTGAGGAAAATATAACCTTGACTACAGATACAAATAGTATTATGGATATCTCTCATACCTATTTGCCTTCAAAATGCAAAACTAAAATCCAAATCAGATTGCACTGCAGGGATTACGGGTCAAATTCTGGTTTGAGCTAGAGGTCATAATTGGTTCATATATCTACGTATATGGAATTAATAACTTTCTTGCAAAACCCTATGATATTTGTTTCCAAAATGTGCTTTTTCATGAATTTGCATCTGAATGGACTACTGACTGTGAACATTTCACTCATCTGCCCAGGAAATTTTGGGGCACACAGCATTATGCATAAAGATGAGTATAAAGAGATGGTGTGGTTCTGCTTCTTTGAAACATCTATTTGTATTTCTTGTAGTAAACAACATGAGTATAATCCAACATATTTAGTGAAGAAAAGTGGTGACCCACTCCTCTTGCAGGAATCTTTTTTGTTTAAAATCTGAATATTATTTGCACTGATTTAAATGATTAAAAAAGAGCCCTATTTAATCAATATAAATAGCATAAAGCAGGGTTTATGGTTTACTCTTGTATAAATACATTCATGTTTGCTTTTTCTCTTCAAAGTACAGAACACAAAAGTAATATTTTTAATAAAGTATTTCTTTGTCAGCCTTCCATACCATCTCATATCATTTATCAGTAACAACTGCAGCAGAATTAGACACCCTGAAAGACAGAGGACAGGCTTTATGGCATATGGCAACAGACTCTTTTATCTGTTAAGAATAAATAAAAGTATAACCTACTTCATCAGGATTTTTCACAGGTTGTGAAATTATGCATTTCTTTTCAGCCCAGCAAAAAATTTGGAACATTTCTGCTCTATATATTGCTGTCTTTCAAGATCAGCATTTATTCTTTTCACAATGTGATGGATGTTACACTGGATTATAGAACTCAACTACATCTGCTGTCCTGTTTCCTCGATATTACATTCATTGTATTCCACAGCATGAACTCACAGTCAAGATTCTGAATATTGTTTCATGATAAATATCACAGATGATGAAATGGTCCAGGGCCAATGTGGGGGGTTTTTGTGGTGCTGGCACATCTCCTGAGCAGTGCATTTAGTAGTAAACACTATTTTAGTTGCAAGAAGTTCTCAGGCACCACTGCAGCATTCAGTAAGAAAACCATTTTTATGAGCATTTTAATATGTATATTTCATGCTGGTTTGTTTTTTTGTTTTTCCCTTCAGCAACTCTTTCTATAAATCATTATTACTCTTTCCTTCCTTGAACATTTGTAGGAGCAGAGCTACTTGCACTGCTGAGCAAGTTCAGCTGCACTACTGCCCTGTTATACTCAGTAGCACTGCACATACAGTGAGGTGCTGGCAAGAATAGTAGCCTTGATATATCAACTCAGTTCTTCCCTGAAATACAACCATCTCTGGGGTAAATAGTGATAAATATTCAACACCACACAAAAACACTACCCTGCAGATTTAAGACTCAGTCTGGCAAATACTTACGCACGAGTATATTTTCCCCACTCTGCTAAAAAAAAATACTCGTATACATAAACGTATTCATAGGCACAGGATTGCACAAGAGAGGAAGGAGAAGGAAGGAGGAGGATAAAGCCTTTTCAGTGCACCCCAGGAGGCTTCAGAATCTATTGAATCTCTTGCCAAAACATAGAGAGGACATAAGTTGATCAAGGTGGTGGCAGCTGGAACCAAGACCATTCAGGAATGGCCCATAGCAGGAGTAGGGACATCAGCCCAGCACTGCCAGTGTCCAGTAAACCCAGGAACCTGACTGAGCATTGTTGACAGCAAACCAGGCTGTGGAAACATCTGTGCATGAAGATGGAAGGCAACAGACAGGATCAAAAGCCCTTTTGTGACATAAGTTGCAGGATCTATCTCAATCACGTGCCTCTTGGTTTTACATCTCTCCCAAAAGTTGTTAATTTTTTAAAAATAATCTGAAGCATCTAAAGCACTTCAGAAAGCTCTGCTCATGCAGATTTTCACAAATCAGACAATATTTTGTGTGTGTAATTGCTAGTCTTTGGACACCTGATCAAATATATTTTTGATTTTTTTCACAGGATATTGCAATTTAATCTCCAATCTTCCTTCATTTCAGCGCTATAAAAAGAATCCAGTCAAAACACCTCTCTGGCACTGCTTCCCAGAGAAATGCTTCCCTAATTCACTCTTCATAAAGGTCTGCAATAAAGAGATACTTGTAAGCCATCCTTTCTAAAACTGTATTTTCCATTTAATAATTCACACAGAACAAGAATTACAGGAAACATTTTAATGAATTCCTTCTTTTCATCACCTAGACTTAATTCTGCCTCATCAGTGCATAGAAATGGGGAATTTTTCATCCTCTCCCATTTGTGTATGTGGCTTAGTGAAGTATGAGATAGGCTCTTCAATCTGCAGAAACTCACTGACACAAAAAAGATAGATGTACAATATTTGGTGATCATATATTAGATTTACATTACCCACCTTGCACAGGCAGATATTCAGCAATAACAGGCTGAAGTCATCTGAACCAGTCTGAAAAGGATGCTTATGTTTTATACTTAAGAGCAGTGATGCCCTTTTCTATGCCACTGACATCAAGTTTTTCTAAATTCATAGTGGCTTGGCTGCAATATTTACTCTCTGAGGGGCGTTTTTTGTTTGTTTGTTTGGGTTATTCTTCTTTAGGTTTGCTTCTTCAATGCACTAAGTTGGGGTACCCATTTCTGTCTTTTTTGAGACTGGATTTTTTTCCATAAAGGGACAATTATTTCACATAACTGAAGCTTTAAAGAAAGTAGATGTCAATTTGATTTGTCTTTTCAACACACACCGAGTGAGGAATTTTTCATTACTCTGCTGATGAAAGTCCTTCGGCCCTCTGGCAAACTAAGATTAGGAGATAACTGATATTTCCAAAGCTGCATGCAGGTCTTAGGCAGACAATTTCCATATTGCTCTTGATGTATCTGAAGCTACAGACATGAGAACAGGTAAAAAACCAACAGCAAACCACAACACAGCATAAGCTTCTTATTTGTAAGACTTTGTAAGAGAAAGCAAACCTTGATTCATTCTGCCGTAAATACCTTGCTACCAGCAAGGTGCTAAATTATTTTGGGGCTATGTCACATACGTGGACCTTGAGAAATGCAAGGCTACTGCTAAAAAATATTATTTCTGTTCCTAGGAAGAGAAATGGATGGAGGCTTTCTATACTTCATATATAGTTATCCTCAAACTATCATCATATTTTGGGTGGAATCAAAAATAAAACTATCCTCTACTTTCAGGAATTTTTTGTTTCATTTCTCATGTCTGAAGTTCTTCTGACCACCAACTCCTTAATAATTCTACTAATCATTTATATTGCTAAGGAAGGTTTCTAGGACAGCTCCCACCCCCGTCCTTTTGCTTGTATAAAGAAAATGAAACAATGAAATTGCAGGACAGACAAGACTTTGAAAAGGGCAAGTGAAGGAGGAAACCTCTAATCTTATACAAACTTTCCATTCCCAGTCTAATATATCTCGACAAGCCCAAATTGAATAAAATCTCTGAACTTTTAGACACTTATGCACTAAGTGTATTGAAAGTGTTCTTTCTATAATTTTCAAGCACTTTGAAAAATATTAGCCACACTTACCATATTGAAAATGAATGTTCACTTCGGTTTGGTTTTTGCAATACTCAATCATGGGATTGATGAGCATTTCCCTTAAAATTGCCTAAATGTGTTTCTTCAGCCAACAGTCTGCAGATATATTATAACCATCTATCATTAGAGTGACTCACATTACACAGTAAAATAATGGGGATAAAGGAAAATCCAGCTCCTAAAAGTATTTGACACTGGCTCAATAACTCTTAGATCTCTTGGGGTTCAGCTTGCCTTTATTTTTGTGCATAACTACCTAAGACATTTGGGTCATTTATTTTGGAGTTGCTTTTGAAAAGAATGAATATTAAACACGAATTGTGCCTCCTTAGGATATAAATATTCACTTCTAAAAGTAAAAGCTATGAAAGATAAGCCGCACATTGTATAAGGAGTAGTGCGACTCATTCAATAAAGGGACTATCACCTGCTTCTAATACATTTTGACAAAGAAAAGATTTGATTAGCTAAAAAAGTCCCTTGTAAACACAATTTCGAATTAATAGAAATTCAGACCTTTTTTTCCCTTTTTACTCCAGTTAACACAATGGCTTCATGGGATTAAACCAAATACAAACTCTCCAAAGGTCACAAGTTTTTGGTCCAGATTAGCCCAAATTAATCAATGTATAAAGGTCTCTCAGGACTCCAAATGAGACCTAATATTCCCACGCTGTTAAATTTCAGGACAGCCTCGTGGGTAAGGGTGTAGCTGCTGTTGGCATGCTTGAAACACTAGAGATACACATTTTCAGACACCCACATGCCAAAGGAGTGTGAAAACTATCTGGTGGCCTGTCACTCCCACCAAAGTCTTCAGCAGTGCTATGGTAACCCAGCAACTCCTTTAGATTTCCTCCTGAGGAAAAAGTTTGTGGAAAGCCATTATGCACAGGTACTGAAAAAAGAGAAATCCTTTTAGTATCCATACACATCAAAAGATATAAGTCACTAAATTATTGGCTACAGTAAAACCTAAGGGAAAAAATGCCACAGACCATGCAAATACTTCCATCTCTAAATGCAAATTCTAGACAGCATTGATTGGCATGGCAATTATCCCATGAGCATTCTGTTCTTGTCCCTACAGTCTCAAAAGATTCACTGTAAGGTTGTGACCCCATTATATGCTGCTAGCAGAGTACATTGGTGAGGCAGAACTATTCCAGCTGCTCATGGAGAGCAGTGAAACTGTGATTAAATAATGTGTGTTGTTTTGTCCAAAGTTTGAAGCCTCAGACATAGCAGGTTATACTTGTGCCAGGCAACTTTACTGGTTTGATATATTCTCATATGTATCTTCATGTAAAGTGCTCCTTGTTAGACCACTTTTTATAAAAAGAATAGTGGCAAACAGTGAGGTGGATCTTAGGCAATTATGTTTCAAACTAACAATAGGTGTTAGCTTTTTATTTTCTGGGTGAATCGTTTTCCTCACACTAGGAAGGTATGGCATCATCTGCCAGGAGCACACTTCTGAGGAAAAGGCCTATGCTTACACCTTTTTTATTTTAATTTGTTTTACAATCTTTTATTTTTCAGGTATTGCAATTATACATTTGAGATTGCACCCACAGGGTGAGTCTTCACATGCTTCCAACTCAGCCTAGGAAGCTTTACCTCCTTCTCCTGTTCCATATAAGAATTTAAATAACATCCACTGCTTTCACCTAGTACATTTTTGTTAGCTGAAGAAGCAGAAAATATTGAACTTACGCAGGTTAAACTCCTACTCTTCAGATAAAGCCGTTGGTTATATGACATATACAGAAGAGTGCCTGTCCTGGTTTCAGCTGGGATGGGTAATTTTTTTCCTGTTAGTTTGTACAGTGCTGTGTTTCAGATTCAAGAGGAGAATGTCGATAACACATCCATGTTTTAGTTAAAGCTGGGCAGTGTTTACACAGAACCAAGGCCCTTTCCGCTTCCCCACCCCACAAGCGAGGGGACTGAGAGACACAAGGAGTTGGGAGGGGACAGCTGACCCCAAGTGACATTCCAGACCATATTGGTGTCATGCTCAGCACATAAACTAGGGAAAGAACTGCCTGGGGTGACTGCTCAGGAGCTGGTTGGGCATCAGTCAGCGGGTGGGGAGAGACTGCATTGTGCATCATGTCTTTCATACATTCAAATTCCTTCATAATTATCATCATTCTTCTTGTTGTTGTTATTTTCCCTTCCTTCTGTGTCCTATTAAAAATATTAAATCCTTATTTCAACACACAAATTTTACTCTGTTTTCCCCTCCAGCTCCCTCTCCTATCCCCCTGCAGGGGGGAGTGAGCGAGTGACTGCGTGGTGTTAAACCACAACAGTACCATATATTCTCTTTTCACATGACTGTAACATTTTTTTGCTGGAAATTTTGTTGGAGTAACATTGTAGGACTGCTCTCCATGGGTAGCTCCCTTCTGCAAGCATTCTGAATCCTGCTTCCAGAATTAATTAACTCTAAATCTCCATTCTGGAACTCAATATGGTAATTCAGTTTTAGCTGATCCTATGTAACATCTATGGGATTGATGAGTATACTTCCACCATTCCCTCCCAGCCCTTGCCCCCCACCTAAATTTATTCTCAAAAATTAATTTACCCATTAAAAAACCTTTTTCTTTGTGCTTTTGCCACTTCAGTGTCATGATATAATAGCCTATTTCTTTTGCTGCAATTGATTACACTATACAGAGTAAGGAAAGTTGAAAGCCTCTGATAATAGCAATACTTGTCTAAAACCATGTTCATAAGAGGTCCATCATCTGAATACTAGATATTCTCATTTTCTAACAAATGCTGGATTCGTTCTCATATTATAGTGAGGGGGAAAATATCTCCTGAGAGGACTTGTAGTCTAATTAAATGAATATATTAAAAGTTTCTGATTTTGACAGGTAAGACGTAGCTGTCATTCTTCTCAGCACTTTGTGAACTAAGCTGCTGTCCTTCAGAATCCCATTATTGCTCTGTTTTTTGTGAGTGTAGTGAGCTAGAACAGCAGAGATAATAGGTTATTATGGGAAAATTTTGCTTTGACATTTATATGATAAATTTGAAGTCAATTAGAGGGAAAATACTCCATTAGATAGAGTGAGTGTACCAATTACTGCACTGAAGAGTTATTGCTAATGGTATAATTGAAATTTATAGAGTGGTGGTCCCAGCACTGTACAATTAGATTGTATAAGTGCTGTCAACAACAGGTATGTAAACATTTTCGTTCCTAGCCATTTACAGGCTGAGGATGGCGTGAGTTGGTTTTTATTCGGAATCTGCTCCCATCTTGATGTTAAAAATACACTCCAGAATTACCCTGAAAGCGCTGATGTGAGACACTTACCTTTCTCCGTAATTTCCAGTAGAAATAAAGTTTTCCACAGCAGGGGAAGGGTTTTTTTAAGTGCCAAGAGAATTAAACAAATGTATAACTTGATATGAACATAGAGTTACATTGGAAACTTAGAAAAATATTTGGTCAAATTTAGTTTTAGAGGTGCCAAAAAGGGAAGGGCTTTTGTCTTAGATATTGGATTGTAAAATAGGCTTATGAAGGAACTACATAAAATTCAATTTATAGCAGTTCAGAACTAGATGGAGAGATATGTTGGAAGATAAATATTAGAGAAAATTATGTTAGACTAGATCAAAAGGACAGGTTAGTAGGGATTTGATTAAAAACCTGTCAATCATGCCTTTTAAAATCCTGTCTTTTCTAAAAGCCTTAAGACAAACACAACAACTGGGAAACAGGGAATATAGTGAAACCACTCTTTGTGACCTGCTGTTTTTCTTTTGTTTCCTTATGCTGGTATCTGACTGTTCTCTCCTGCCTTTCCTGCTCTCAGACCTGCCCTCCCCACTTTTGGAGGACCAAGCCCTGGGTGCTGCAGCTCTGGGCACACCCAAGGGGGATGAAAGAAGCATCACTCAGCTGGGGAGCAGGATCCATGCAGGACACTGCAGCTGATCTAACAGATTCCACACCTGTCCTGAGAACAGAAAGGCAGGCCTGGGTTTTACCAGCAGCACTCAGTAAACGCTTCAGTGCCAAGGGCAAGAGAAGCTCTGTGCACATCACCCTGACATTCTGCAGGTCCAGCCCTAATTCAGCTGCAGACCAAAAGCTAAAACCATCCTTTTTAGTGCCACGGCAGAGCACAGCCATAGGAAATGAGAAATACCAGCAGCAGGCCCAAGAACAAGTGCACACAGTGAATCTTTTAAATACCATTGTCATCAAGCTAGGCGAACAAAACTGTGTTTCAACACAAAGGGGACCCACATCTCAAATTTGCTGATCATCTCCACCGGCTTGGGAGGAATAAATGACTTGGCGAGGGTCTGGCACTGGTTGCCCAAAAGTTGTGGATGCCTCGTCCCTGGAAGTGTTCAAGGCCAGGTTGGATGAGGCTCTGAGCAACCTGGTCTAGTGGAGGGAGCCCCTGTTCATGGCAGGAAGGTTGGAACTAGGTGATCTTTAAGGTCTCTTCCAGCAGAAACCATTCTATGATTCTTTGATTGTATGAATTTGGACTTCCATATGTCCAAAAAGTGAGTTCAAAATGTGATAAAATAAGAGTTAAGGCTTAAATTGAGGTTAACTCTAGGCTCTACCTTCAATCATTTTCGTTAGGGTGTACTAATCTGAAAAAATCTGGTGCACATTCAGAGTTGGATCTGTAACCTTATGTTGGGCTCTGGTGAAATTTAAAGGAGTCTGATCCGTTTTCACCCACTCCACAGGAGAAACAGGCACAGGCTGACTCTGGGTTGCTGTTCCACAAGTAAACAAGATGTTGGTCGAGCAGCAGGAACTGGTTCCCTACAGATTTGAGTTTTCTCCTCTGGCCCCACGCTCTCTGTTAGCAGCACCACTGTTCCTCCTTCCTTTCCCTTCGCTCCTCCTCTGCCCCCAGGGCTGAACTCCGCAGGTGAGCAACAATTTCTTTGGAAACCAGGCTGGAGGCAAACACACTTCCCAGCAAAGAGCTCCCACAGGACCAGAAGACTGTGCCAGAGTTCAGCCTGCCTATTCCTCGGGGACTAATCTGGGTCTCTCAATTTGATGCCAAATTTTACAATAAACTAGAGGGAACATAATTTACTTTCTATTTCAAAAGTTGCCAGCTGGTAACTGGAGAGGAAAAAGACTCAACAATCATATATCTATTGTTCCTTACAGAAACTAGCTTAAAAATAAATTTGAGACACTATTTTTCACTAATGTAGCTAAAATAAAATAGCAGATATGTATTACAGGAGTACAAGTATGTGCTGAAGATAAGGTTGTTTTGTTGCTTCCATTATGAACATTGTTTCCTGAGTTGTCACCACTTCTTCCCTGAAATTTGGCTGCCTGTGGAGATTTCTGCAGTTGGAAATAAGGGAAGCAACAGTCCCTGCATGACTTAGTGCAGGGCAAGGGATGAGACAGTAGCTTAAATAATTTCTGGCTGGCCTGCTAATTCCTTCTTCACTTATCACACTTACAGGACCCCATCTCACCCTTGTAGCTGTTGAAGCCTGAACAGGAGCTCTGACCTCACTGACATTTCTTCTCTATTTTCAAAAGCCACCTGAACATGCTTTTGGATTCAAAATACCACCAGTTATTTAGCTCTATGCATAAACTTCATCACTTCCAAAGTGCTCTCTCACAAATCCAGCTGTTACTCATCCTCAATCAAGTTTCTACTCAACTCAGTGTATTTCCAGTTTCTTTTCTGTGAGCATCACCTCCCACTCCCATTCCACCAAGCACAATGAGACATGTAGCGTTCCCCTCCACACCCTGCCAGTCTTGGCAGCTGATTCACACCTCCCTGAGAAAGTCATCCCTTCCCACTAGCAATCCTTATCTCTTCCCTCTCTGCCAAGAGCAAAACTGTTAGACAACAAAATCACTATCATCATCCTGGAATTTCCTTCTGCATCACCCATGGCTGCGTGTAAGTGATGGAAACTTCCAAGGAAGTGTTCTGAAATGATTGTGCCATGTTACCTGGTATGTCAGCTGCTATGATACTGACAGACATTTTTTCTGCCTGCTCCCTTCAAGAGCACTCTGCAGTCACTAAGGCATTAGTGTGAAGCACGCACGTATGCACACAGAGCTGCACTTCTATTTCTGGGCTATGTTTAATGAATGAAGCACTGGGATTCAGCCTATCCAAATAGCTTGTTCTAAGGATGCCAGTCTGAGTTTCAGCCTCTTATATTTAATGTTATACAGGGGACTACTTGTACAAGTAGAATGAAGATTGCCTCTTAATTGTGACTTATTTTCCTTTCATGTTCAACACTGCCATTTGAGAATGCCAGTATGGTTCCCTTCTTCATTTCCCTCCACTTAACTCATAAAACTGCAACTAAAATTTCACCATGTTAAAATGCTTTTAATGCACTGTGCTTTATTTACCTTTTTATCCTTTGTTTTAAAAGCTCAGTGTTTCCTGATGAAATTCATCCTGTGAACAGGAATACGCTTAAAGGACAGGCAGTTTTCAAAGCTCCAAGGCTGGAGTTTTGTTTATGTCAAATATTGCTGACTTCATTTGGTCGTTTAGCCAAGGCTGGTCTAGCTCAGTTCACTACTTCTAAGACTCCTGCCAAAGCAGAGCTTGTTTTTGTTTAACGTGGTTAGTGTATTTTTATTATCACATTGGTGCTGTATCCATAGCCCTACTGGGGAGCTTTATTTCAGTTCCAGTTTATTATTTCCCATGATCTGCTCAAAGTGGAAACCAGTTATTTTTTACTTAATCATATCGGGTAGCAAAATGAAAGAATAAATTTTTCTTTCATTGCTCCATAATTCTTCCTATGGCAGGTGAATAAACAGTTCCAGGTTCAAAAGAATGGTGCATTTGACAATTTAATGACCTTTGGTTGACCAGCAAAAAGATTTTTTTGGCTACAAGCTCATGGTACCAGCTGACACAAACATTAAAGCCCCAACTCTCTTTGCTGTAAACCAAGAACAACAAAGTAAAGGGAGCAGATTAGCAAAGAAAGTGACACCTGAATCAAGGTCTATTTTCATCACAGCAAATTGAGAGTAAACCTATCTGTCCCATTTTATGTCAGTCAAAACGAAACAAGTTAAAATTTAACCGATTTTTTAAAAGCACGTAAGTCTTTCAGTCAGCTACCGCTCCATTTCTCTTTTCCTTCCCCAAATATCAGTTCTAAGGGGTGTATTCCAGATAGGTACATTGAACGAGAGATACAATTACCTCCTATTCAGAGTTACTCCCTGTGTGCAAGCACCCTAGATATCTATAGAGTAAAATTACAAACCAGTATTGATGAAACAATTTCCTTTGGCTTTTATGTTCACACTCAAGGATGGATCAAAACAAGCTCTAATGGCCAGATTTCAAAAGAAGTTGGTGTGAGAGCTCCAGCTGAGAACAATGACAGCGACTAAGCGTGCAGCTCTTTCAGAAATGCAGCCTGATGATATCCAGAATTGTGTATCATTCACAACAGTGTATTTTCTTCTTTTGCCTTCTTTAAAGCTACGTAAGCCCGTGTTTACTGCTGCTTTACATCTTCCTCTACCAACAGCCATGTAATCATTAGATGAATTGCCCAAGCCTAGCAATTACTATAGAACAGATGTTCCTAAAAAGGAGGACAAAAAAAATGAAAATAAGTCCCTCATTCCTACAATAATGTAATATATTTCGTTGTATATATGATATCTTCCTTAATAATGCTCAAACAATAAACTTGTATTTGCAGTCCCCCTTTTTCTTCAAAAGAAGTAAAAGAAAGTTTTTTTAAAAGTTATAGAAATCTATTTCTCTCCTGGTTAATACCTAGTATAGAAGAGGTCAAAATAATATAGACTATTTAGGTTGCAAATTAAGAAAATATGAAGGATAACATTTTTTTAAGTGTTTGACAAATTAGGAGTTTATGGCCCCATTTCCGGCTCGGAGTGGCCTGCTAGACTGTGAGGGATCTAGGTTGGTGTTATGCTCTGGGATGTGCTCTCGGTCTCTGTACGGGTGTTAGGTGGTGAGTTGGACTAGATGATCCTTGTGGGTCCCTTCCAACTCATAATATTCTGTGATTTCCAATGCACCTTCAGCTGGATGATTACAGTAGGACTGAACCTACATCCTGATGTTCCTCCATGAGAAATGGACCTTTGCAGTTAATATTTTTTTACAATTTAAATTTTCATGCCAAGTCCAGTTCGCAATAATCATTGTTGGTGAGAGAGCTGTGTTTAATCTTCGAAAATGACAATGACTTGGATCTCTATAAAGGTTATTCTGGAACACTCACCAACAAAACCAAGCACCTCTCCAGCCACTTCCATTCCCTGTACCTCCTTTTGATTGCTTTTGATAAATGTCCCCACTTGCTGTTTCTGAAATGTTTTCTTCAAAACATGTGATGTTGAACAACAAAGGACTTTGTGTTTTGTCCCTGTTCTACATGATCCATGTGAAGCAGCAATCACCAAATGCCAAGAAATTATCACACACCACCACCCTTTTTATTTCTTTTTCCATCTGTTCTCAACAGGTACACTATTTTAGACCGTAAATTGGTGATATTAGGTATTAAATCTTGCTGACATTTTTTCTGTGGCATGTAATCCACAGTCAGTACTTTTACAGTTTATATCTTTGCACAAAAAAAAAGAAGTAGTCACTGAAGCTCATTGGGGTTTACCTGAAAAGATTACCAGGATCTGGCTGCAAGTGACTTCCAACAATATTGTGTAATTTTGTTTCATTTTCATTTTCTGCCAAGTGCTTTTGAAAAGTCACTTTAACAAGAAATTTCATTGTCTAATGGGCCGTGACTGTTCATGATAGGATTTCATTTTAAATTCAGTTCATTATGGTGTCATTAGGGAAGATATGACTTGTCTTATTGCATCTTATCATTTACCACAATTTTTATGTCCATTATTAGTTTGGATTTTCAAAGTAAGATATTCGCTCAGCCCCTGATTAAAAGCACAGCAGAAGTCAAAGTGGAAGATTAATCACCTTATGGCAAAAAAAAAGCGCAATGAACTGAATCTCAACAAATCTGGTCATTTTCCAGCTCAGCTCCGTCCTTTCTCTGGCCAGATTTTTTTACCCTTTGTGGTAAAGCTTCTTGTCAAATGCAAAGACAAATACTCCATCAATCCCACCTGTCAGCCAATCATCTGAGAATGTAAATTCTTTGTGGAAGAGCCTCTCATCCTGCGCTATGTGCAAGGATGAGGTACGTGAGGTAGATGCAGCCTCTTACATGGAGCAGGGTGAGAGCTTCTTGATGTCAACCACAATGCCCAGGTTCGTGTTCTTTTTCAGCTTCGTTGTGTTTACTTTTTATCAGCTCTTTGCAGAATCATTACTTCTCTACTTTTATCTGAATGCATGACACGCTGGAATTTGGGCTTTATGGACTGCCTTTGCCTCTTCTGCCTGCCATCACATTGGCCCCTGGTTATCTTTTCCCCCTGAAAGTGCAGTAGTATCAAGGTCAACTGTGCTGCTTCTAAGCAACCCTTTGAAACAACTGGCTGCTGTCACAGTGTCAGGACAATTAATGATGTTTCAAAAATATGCATCAAGTCACCAGACATCTTAACGAGAAATTAAACTTCATTTTCTTTTGCGTTATACTTAGAACAGAGCCACAGGTAGATGCTGTTTAATTGGATTTATAGCTGTGCTCAAACCACAAAAAAATATAAATAACATGAATGAACAGTTTAGGAAACAATTTAAGTCTCATTTTTGTTGACATTGTTTTCTTAGAGCTGGCCAATGTTTTTCTTGTTGTGGCTGGAAATGCAGCTCATTCGCTCACCTTTTGGATAAGACCCAGAAAATCACCAGAAATTAAAGGTTCTATAATCCCTCTTTTAATAGGACAGTAACAGCAGCACTTACCCATTTCCCACTGGCTCTGCCTGAACTCTTCAAGGTGAAGGTGGGCAGACAACATCTTGATTCAAAGGGAACTCATCCTCAAATGTTAATTTAATACAACTAGCTAAAGCTAATTGCAAAATCTGGTCAAAATGAAAAATAATTTCAGTAAGAAAAGAGTAAGCTTTTTTCAAAATACCTCAAAATTAGTTTTTTTTCAGATTTTCATTTTTAACCGGCATTTTTCTTTTTAAGTGATGCCTTTTCCCCCCCTATTAAAAATATTATACAAAACCAATCCAACCCCCCGTGATACTCAAGTTTTTTAATTTGCATTGAACAACTTGTTTCAAGCGCCTGGTCACTACCTCTCCATCCATTACAAAAAACTAAAAACGTCAATAATAACCATCTTGCTTGGATTGTAATTGAGTTTTTTCCCCTTCAATTTACATTTTGGCCAAAACACTGAAAACCCCTCAGATTTACCAGACTATATTCAAACACGTAGGATATGGCTGAGTGCTCTGGAAACACATTTAGGGCTCTGAGAGATGAGAAATGCTCCAGTACATTTGTTTGTACAAGCTGTAATAGACTTACATGTGGACACCACATTTCAGCACCACATGTGTTTGAGATACTCAGGGACGTTCTCCAGGCAGTTGCTTAAACTTGTGGCTTTTAAAGTATGGGAAGCTTTATTTTTTTAAATCAGGTTTTCACGTGTTACGATAGAAGTACCAGAGCTCCACAAGATGGAGATTTGTTCAATGCTGAGCTCTTTCAAAAGTCTGATCCACACTTCTGAGATGATAAGCTGATGCAGCAGAAATATCCCATGTATGAGCGGCTTCAAATTCCATCTCACAGGAAGCGGCAGATCACATCAGTATGCACTTTTAGATCTATTACAGGAGCATCAGCAGTCCTTGATTTCTCAAAAATGGTGTTATTTGTGCAGGTAGAGCAAGCTGTCACAATCTGACACGTTTAGATTATTTCACAGGGGACAACCCACTGCAAGGCACAGGCAGCAATTGATTCATTTCTCTCCACACGAGCTCCGCACCTCACTTACTGCGGAGCCAAGCTGGGGTAATGCAAGATTAAAAATTACCATCTTTGTGCAATCTTTATTCACAAGCCATAAATACAGAGGAAACACTGTTTATTGTTAGAGTTTGCATTTTAAGTGCCTTACTGTTTTACTGTCAATTAAGGGGGAAAAAAAAATCAGTGAGCCTTAAAATCTAAAATTCCCTGTACTGGAGAGTCAGTGGTTAAAGGACTCAGTATAGCTTTGCCCCTCAGTGATTAATTACCCCTTGTGCCTCTCCACTGCCATCCAGGAGAAGAATGCCCTGAGACTTTGCCTGCTAATAAAGATTTTAAAAATTCAGCACAGTATAACACTTACAATAAGGATTTTCATCCACATTTTTGCTGCATTTAGATATTGCTAAATCATCAGAGATTTAAAAAAAAAAGTCAATAAGCAAATCAATAATGGCAAATACACTCATACACATATACCACCCCCGTGCATGTGCACAGTCCAGTGCATACCTGTTTTACTAGATTTGCCCAGAACATCTATTATCATTTCAGTTATGGGATAACTTTAGGGTCTGATTTTGATTTTTAGTGTGATTTGTGTCAGACAGAGCACAGAGGACAGAATACAGAAGAGCACACAAAACAGGAAATCCACTGAGAAACTGAAAGAAATAGGTCTACCCAGAACAACTTATATTGTTTAATTTTATGAAGAAATTTAATAGACAGGTAATGCTAAAGATACTTATACTTCAACATATAATACAGTAAGCAAATACAATTTCTTTTCTCTGGTGTGAAGAGAGAAGATCGGAAATGTTTTGTGTCTATATTTACAAATCCCATGAATTCAAATCTCAAAACATTTCAAGATTAATGAAGAACGAACCCATACTTCTTTAAAAATAACCCCCCCAAATTAATAGTTTTCATATGTAAGTAAATGTGATAGAACTTTTCATCCATATGGAAAAACTGCTTTTTGTCAAACCACGGGACATATCGAATGAGAACAACAGAAGGAAAAATTACTGTCTCAGAGCGCAGCCCTGAAGTGCCAACCCTGAGAATGGAAATCTGCTTGTCCTCTGACCCAGAACTCCTCTGCAATATTTGACAAACGTTCGACTCACGTGGGAACACTCCTGGTTTCCAGCCGCCTGGACTTGGGCACTTGCAGTTGGATTGGCAGGACTTCGTGAGTGCCATCAACTGCAGCTGAGATCAATTATAGCTGTGTTTTAAATGCTAAGATAGCTTTAAAGAGAAGGAGAACAAGAAAAAAGTCTTTACATTTTGGTGTAGAAACCCCAGACTGGGTGACATTTCCTACAAGTTGAGAATTTTTTTTATTTAACCTTTCTGCTTTTCAGTTTCCCAATGTAAAACAGCGGCTGCTACTCTGAAAAGTATTACAGGAAGGTAAGTTCATCTATGGCCATAAAAGCTTTCAAAAATATCCTGAAAGCTCTAGAGAAATGCAATGAGTAAGTAAAGTTTTATTCAATGTAGCACTTGGATATTTACTAAAAATCAGTTTTCAAAGCCACACACTGTATGTGAGGAGTGGGGGGAAAAAAATACCGTGTAAAACCCAATAGAATGACACAAGAGCAAGTGGAGAAGGCAGGAAGACACAATTTATCAATGACCAGGGACAGTGCACGCAAGGAGCTGACCCGAAGGCACACATGCTTCCTTAATTCTGAGCTTCTCATCTGAATGCTTGACTTTTCATAAAACATTCTTAAAGATTTTTTTTTCTGTTTGTTTTTAGTGTATTAAAAAAGCTATTTCAGTCAAGCTGATCAAAACAAAACAACTTGAGAGTTCAAATACGACATTTTACATGTCAGGGAAATCCAGCTACCGTGGAGATGATTTATCACCAAGTACTATGGAGATGATGCGTCGGAAATTGAGGTCTCCCTATCAGGGAAGAAATGCTTGTGTCATTAGAAACAATAAACAGAGGATCAAATCCATCAGTGGCCAGTTGGAGGCACTTCCAACACGACACAGGAGTTTTGACCTTTGATGTCAAGAGTTCAACCTGTGATGTTTCTTCAGAAAAAGTGCTTAGACTCAGTAATTCTTTAACAAAGCATTAATGAAATTCTGCAGCTAATTCCTGGTTATATTAGCAGCCAGGAAGATAAGAGGACAGAGAAATACTAGATGCGTCCCACTCCTTCCTGTCTTTAACCCAAGAGAACATTCAGCACATCATGAGTTATGGTTTTCTCTGCAGGTCAGACTACTCGTAGCCCAAGTACATTTTCAATTTCTGTGCTGAATAACAATTAGAGCAGTGACACTGGAAATACATAAGTGGGTCTGAAGAAAGCAAAAACCATAGATGACTTATACAGATAAAAAACAAAGATCAGTTACTGTGCAGCCTAGATACATTTATTCTGCCTATCATGGGACAAAATAAATGCAGCATTTCATTGCACTTCATTTGCAGGCCTACTCTTATTAACAGAAAAACACTTCAAAACAACTCATACATCATGAAAAGCTGAAACTTGACGGCATCTGGCCAAGAAAAAGGTAGCTAAATATCGTGTATATGATTTATTACTTTGAAGGAGTGGCTTTTGCCTGCCATACTCATCACATTATGCTCGTTCAGCATTGTTAATTCCAGTGAGTGTTTTTACAACACATGGGACCATTACACAATACCTGACTAAGTCCCACTTGCTGTCATCCTTAATTATTTCATGAGATACACCAACTTAACATCATTGTCTTGTTTTCAAACCAGGGAATTGTCTGAAGCTACTCCTAACTGGACACAAGAGATTTCTTTCCTACCAGTCTGCCTGGCCAATGTAAAGAGTCAGGAATTAGTGGCAGAGCTGAAGGTTAAACCAAACTTCTCTTTTGCTCTCCTATCACTACGGGCTCTACAGTGTGCCTTGTGGAGGCCACCCCAAATCTCCCCACCGCCCAGTGTGAGGCGAGCCATGAAGAAGGATGATTCTTGCATCCACATTGTGCACGGCAGCTCTCTTCCACTCTCTCTCACAGGATGTATTTTTAAACAGCTCCTTCTGCCAAAACTCTTGACACTTTTTTTCCCCCCAATTAAGTAGCTCAGCCCAGATAAAAGCAAATTATAATTCAAAGTCATCTATTTTGATTGGGTTTAGGTTATATTCTCCCTTTCAGTGAGGTACAAACACTTGAGCAATCCTGCACCTTTTGGTCCCTGTTTTTATTTTCTGGATCTGCACTGACTCCATCCTCTAGCACAGCATAGATTCTGCTTGGCTTTTCCAACTCTCCCTCTGCTGATGAGAAGTCAAGCTGCCTAAACACAAACTGCAGAAAGTTTTATCTGTAGACCCATCAGTCTATTGATCCAATCTCACTGGAAAAGCAGGTCTGTGTAGGCTTCTCTGTTGTCCTTTCTTCTAAATCAATTCCCTATCTTGGGGTCCAAGAATCCATTTGTTACCATTACTGCAGTGGGAAATATCTGCTGCCAAACATTTCTCATCCAATGGACATTACAATATCATCCATTTTATTAATTCATTCTTCCAATGATACAGCATGCCTAATGCCCAAATCACAAGCCTCTAATTTCTCCCATCTGATCCAGCTGCATTCTGGCTCAAAACTTTGTCCTATTCCTAAGTGATTGGTTCTATCAATTTCCTAATGAAGTAATTATTTTCTTTTTTTTTTCTTTTCCTTTTTTCCTCTTTTTTTCTTCCTCCTAACACTGTAATGTTGGTCTGACTACTTAAGAGAGGTACATGGTCTCCATGGTGAATGTTTCATTCCAAGCTACTGGCACCAGAAAAAGTTACCAGAAGTGGTTCCATATGGGCCATATAGTGTGTGGGCCATAAAGGAGTCTTTGCTTTCTCCAACATTTTGTCATTCTAAAATTTCTGTCTTCGGCCAAAGATCCAGAGTGTTGGGATTTTATTTTCTTCTGGAAAAAAATTAAGTCATATTGGAGGATTAATTTTTTTGTCATGGAATGATTTGCACCACAAATTTGAAGAAGTGGAAGACCAAAGTACATGAAGAGACTGGTCGAGGTAGTCAGACTGTAATACCAAGTCCTGTCAGAGTTCTCCAGAAAGCACACAAATTGTTCTGCAACACTTTACTTCAGCTGAATGTCCCTTCCATCCCTGCTCTGACAGCTGCTTTAAGGGGAGACTTGCTGTTATAGTGTCAGATTTTCAGTATCACACCTCCCATACCCACGTTTCAATTATCATGTTCCATGGGACATCAGCAGTGAACAAGTTTGAGCAGCTTTTCCCAGCACAATTCTGTGAGTGCACACAGGCACAAATAGTGATGGCATCAAACTCATTCACACTATTGTTGTGTGCAATGAGAAATAAAGCTTGAGGGGACTCAACATGGGAAGTGAATGCTTCAAATGTAATCTGTACCTCTCAATATAAAAACGGTCTGACAGAGCAGAGCTGTATTGCTATTTTATTCATTATTAAAATTGTGCAATTCAGTCCCAAATTTGTCATTCTCAGTTTCTATTATTCTCATTTAAAAAAAAAAAAAAAGTAGGTAATTATGAAGTCACATTCAGCATTAGCTCTGTAAAGAAAATTATGTCGTTTCGCATTAGAGTTGTAGGGAAGACAAAATATCACAGAATCACAGAATCACAGAATATTATGAGCTGGAAGGGACCCACAAGGATCATCTAGTCCAACTCACCATCTAACACCCGTAGGGAGACCGAGAGCACATCGCAGGGCATAACACCAGCCTAGATCCCTCACAGTCTAGCAGGCCACTCCGAGCCGGAAGGGGCCCAACGTCATCCAGCCCTACACCTCCCTGCTAGACCATGTCACTAAGCTCCTCGTCCAGTCTTCTCTTAAACACCTCCAGGGACGGTGACTCCACCACCTCCCCGGGCAGCCCATTCCAATATGCGATTACTCTCTCTGTGAAGAACCGCTTCCTAATGTTAAGATTGAACCTCCCCTGGCGTAGCTTGAAAATATAATACAAAATAACTCACAGCTTAAATAAGCACTGCCAGTGTTGCCTAGGTCCTGGCTCCTCACTGAACTTCCCCATGTTATGGTATCATCTGAGTGATAAGATATGTACAACAGCATAACAATAAATTCAGTGTCTACTTCACCTCTCTCCACTCAGCTCTTTCCCAGGAGCAGAGTGAGGACCACAGATGGGCTGTAGTGATGTGAGCAAATCTTTATTTCTAGCACTCATTTCCCTGAGCAGTGTCCTGCAGCTTTATTACTCCCTCTGACACCCTTTGGAAATACTGGATTAATCAGTAAGCACAGAACCAAAAATGCCTTGAGGAACATGGCCCATGTCCAAATCTCTTTACGATTTACCAAGCGATTTAAAGAACTGTTTACCCTTTTCTTTATGTTGCATCTCTGTCAACAAAAAAAAGGTGAGTCACCAATGGCCCTCCTGTTGTCCTCCCAGCCGCAGGGATTACCTGTCCCATTACATATTGACCCGAGTTGTAGCTTTCTATGTTCAGATATTGATTAACTTGTCACCACTCCATCCAGTAGACACCCAGTACTGCAGATTTAGACCAGTTTTTGTCCATCCTTGTGAATCTGTACAAGTGCTTAAACAAAGAACTAAGCTTAGAAAGAAATGCTCACTGGCATTTGCTCTTTTGCATAAAAGAGAAACAAAAAATATGAGCAAGTCCAGAGGAAATAAAAAAGGCAATTGCAATAACACTGCAATCATCAGCTCTGAGCCTGGCAACCACTCTCCAATAAGCAAAGTAAACATAATGTTTGATTGCATTAACAAAAAGAAGAGAATTTAAAGCCACAGGTAACTTGATTTTTTTAAAAAATTGCAGAGATTTCTGAGAAACTGTGTTGATCAGTTCAATTATATTCTTGTGACTAATAAAAGTAATACAGAAAGGAGTAAGAGGTAGAGCACTCTGTCATAATTCCATGAAGATAAGAAAAAGGAAGAATTTATTTATAATGCAGTTGTAAAATATCTGTCTCTGGGTCTGCAAAGGGATTACCAGGCACATAATGATGGGAAATAAGCAGGACATTTGAAGGAGGGGAGGAAGCGACATCTTCCTTCCACAGCAGTGATTTTGGGTTCTGTGAGTTGCCACGTTCTAAACTAAATTATTATTTGTGACATCCAGCAGGAAACATTTAATATATAAACATTTCTTCTGAGCTAAATCTATCAAAATGTGATGCACTCATTGTATTTTTAGCTACAGTTAAAGTGATGCCCTGAAACTTCAATACCAATTTAATTAGTTTATATAAAGAAAGGAAAAAACCAGTTATTATAAGGCTGTTGAACTATGCTACTTCTCCATGATACATGTTTTAAGCCCATATTTCACACTTGGCTTGCTTGCTTGTCAGAGGAGGCCAAGAGCAGAAAGCTCACAAGAAACTATGAACTGCAAGGAACTGGTGATGTGGGTTTTAATAAGTTACAGCAAACACACACTCTCACTTGGGACTAAAGCAGCTACGTGAGCACAAAAGCAGCAATGTGAGCGCAAAACAGAGCAACTCCATTTCCACTCTGCCAAGTGTCATCACACCTGCAACTCAAAAGGATGGAAAATATTTGGTCAGGGATTTGATGACCAAGACAAGACAAGTCTAACACCCTTCTCCTTCCCTTACAGTCATGGAGCCTGTTGTAATTTATTACAAAGTAAAATACAAAAGGGAGGATGTAGGTGCATGTTAGTGTTAAAAACAAGGTCATTTGGGGAATAAAATTTCTGAGACATCCAGGGTAGATTCTTTTAGTTCATGTAAGTAAAGGCTTCACTCAGAATGACAGGCAGACACACAGAAGATTAAACTGGCCATAACGATGCAGACTCTTCTCATCCTTCCACTTTGCTGTTCATAGGGATCATTTTATACTGCTTACTTAGAAAACAGTTGAGAAATTATATGTTATAAATAATTCCTTAAACTGAGCTGGCAGAATCTACTTCTTCTTTTAAAATATATCGTTCCCAGTTTACTTATTACTCTGTGCTGGGATTTGGCTCTTAAAGAGAAATATTGCTTGAGGGACCACTCCTCATTTAAACAAATGCTATTAAGCCAGAGTGTGAAGATAGTATGGAAACTACCGAAAGGCTTCCCCGGCTGCACTAAATCAAAGCTAATGGCTTGAGATAAAGTGAGTGGAGTTGTTCTCCTGTTCTTTGTCAGTATTAATATTTTAAGCCACAGTTCCTCACTAGACTCTCTCTGCTTCTATACCCTCTTGTTGTGGGCCAGAAATTCTAGAAGGCTTCTCTTACAAATAGCTCACACTTCCATTCCTTGTGTTTTGCTGTGGCTTCCAGACTACCTTGACTGCCTGACATTTACTGAGCTTGGAGCAGTGCTCACACGACATTCAATTTTTCATCTGAATGCTTGTTAATCACAAACAAGCACCAGGCCAATTGCAAGCACAATTTACCTGGAATATGTGGTCTGGTAAACTAATTAGGGCAACATGGAGTGCTAATGCCCTACTTCACAGAGGCTAATAACATAAGGAATGAAGAGCTTTCAGGAGCTTTTGCTGTTGAACTACAAATTATTTCCTGACCTTTAATTTTATTTTTTTTTTTGCCTTGCAACAAGTACAGTTTCCATCTATGCCCACATCTCTCTCTTGAATGCACCTCAGAGTTAAGTATTCTCATGACTCTTTCCTACTCCCTTTAACTAGAAAAATCTCATCATAGTTTCTTTCCTGAAAGCGTTAGATGGCCTTTTTGACTGTTTCTGAATAAAGCATTTCTCAGAGACCACAGAAACTTTTCCCCATATATCATAGCGTTCCAACCACTTCCAATAATGCAATTAGATCTGCTTTCGCAAAAAGCAGTAAAACCATTAAAGACTGTGGGTTTAGGGGGATCAAAATACTCATAAATTCAATTCCAGTTTAGGGAACAGATTCTGCCAAACTGAAAGCAAGGAGACATTTTTAGAAAAGTCTGAGCACTAACTTTTGCAATTTCTCAGGCACCCATCACCCAGCTTGGCAGACACCACAATGCAGTTGCCTACGACTAGCAGGTCTTGAGTCTTGGCAATGGAGAAGGCCATGGATGGATAATGGTCAGGAAGTTTCTATGGTGTGGCTGAAAGAACAGCAGCTTCACATAAATAAGTGTGGGATGAGGACAACACAGGAAAGCTTAAGAAAGGCTAGAAAAGAGAAGTTTGCAGAGAGAGGGTGTTTTCCTTTTTCCATTAGATAAATTATTTTAAGAAGTTAATGTTATAGTGCAGTTATAAAGAGCAAGAAACTACTGTTTATTCACTAAAAAAGAGGGTATGGATGAAATTGGAGAGATGAAGACATACAGCAACTGCTAAAAGATGTGAAGAACAGCAAGTCACTCTAAAGTAACATTAGGAGGAAAAGGAAGACCGAAGAAAAAGCAAATGTCAACAATGAACACAGGAAAACAATCTACAGAGGGGAGTTCTGCAATTTCAGTGGCGTTTCTGGATCACCCTTTACTTAAAACATTACATTCCAAGTAAATAGTTGGCACAATTTGTGCTCTTGAGAAATGAGGAAACTCAGATAAACAGGCCCTGACACACATTTTTGAGGGTGCCAAAAGAGCTGGTGGAAGCTACCAAAGAACTATTAGCATTTATCTTTGTGATCCTACAGAGTAAGATATAAGTAAGGATAAGCTACCGGGAGACTGGAAAAAGATCATCACAGTGCAGTTCTTTAAAGAGAGAAAAAAGGAATAGCTGAGAGATTTATAAATCAATCGGATTAACTCCAGTTCCTGCAGAAACAAGTCAAACCATTTGTCAGAATCAGGGAGATAACAAGGAGATGAGATGCAGTCAGTGGTAGATCTGTTAAGAGGAAATCATGACAAAGAAAAGTATTTTATTTCTGCAGTAGGTAACAAACCTTCTGGAGGTAAGAAACAGCAACAACCATCGATCTCAAAGCAAGGCTTTCAAAGCTGTTTCACTCACCACCCTCAGAAACAAACCAGTGAAAATCATTAAACTTTTTTCCTGTGATAAGCAAGTAGAGGGTGATGGAGCAACTATTTTCCCATGCAACAATCTCAATATGCAAGGATATACTCCTGGATGTTTCAGGGCCTCTCCAAGGTCTCATAGTGTTATCAATATTTCCATCAATTATCAAGGTGATGGAATAGGGAGTATGCTATTAAATCTCCAGGTGAGAGGAAGCCTGGAAGGACTGTGGTCATATTGAATGATATGTCCAGAATTCAAAAGGTTTTTAAGAAACAGGAAATATTATCTCTGGCACTCAGCCATGAGATGCATGGTGTTTCTTAACTTAGATCAGATAATCAACTGCTGATATTCAGAAATCCTTTAAAGAAATAGAATTAAATGAATCTGGGGGTTGTAGCTTATCAGCTGAAGACGGGCTGTGGAAAAGACCCTCTGTTAGAAGGGTTTAACGGGAGAATAGTTTGTGTACTATACCCCTTAATCTTTGCTCTCAGTACCTTGCTCAGCATTAACGAGGTCTCAGCTAGAGTACTATGTCCACATTTATGCCATATAGCACCAACTAATGAGAGGTCAGAGGAAAGGCAGAATGACCAAGAGTAAAGGAAAAACACCCCACAAAGACTGAACTACACTGGGGTTTTTCTTAATGCAAAGAAGAACCTGCTCTGCTATGGATAGATCCAGAGGTAATAGATATAAATCACAGCAAAGCAGATCCATGTTGAATGTTAAAAAGACCTCCAAATGGAAAAATAAAATACTTAAATAGACTGCCAGGGGAACTGCAGTCTTCAACATTGGATGTCTTTAAGGTTATTAGACAAACTCTGTAAGCAGCAGCACTGACAGGACATGGGTTGTGAACTACTCAACACGTTCTCCCAATTCATTTGCCACAAACCTCTAATCCAGCAGATTTTTTGTCTGGATACACATGTGCAATGACAAGAGGAAAGTAGAACTCTACATCCTGTGGGCTCCAGCTGGTGTAGAAGCACAGGGGCTCCAGGTCAGGGCTGCAGCCCCTTCCTTCACTCACAGGCTGTCACTTTGGGCAGGTCATACTCTGCTCTGCACTCCTTTCTTCTTTTACAATAATCAAATTCCTTCTTACATTGACTAAGTAAGACTAATAAGAGTTAATTTTTTAGAAGCTCTTGGCTGAGGCCACAAGATGGTGGGTTGTCTTCTAATTACGTCTCCAGGTGTTATGAAATACAAATAACACTTATGGCTAAGGACTTGGAATATTATCTAGAGACACTGTGTGCAGAAAGTGAGGATGCCTCAATATCAGGGCTATCAGCTGAGTAGCACCTCCTCTGAATACCACACTCACTTTACATCCTATGCAGTTTTGCAGGTGATGGTCCCTCACTGGATCAGCAAGAGGGCACACAACCTTCCCCTGTTCTCCTCTAGGCACATCTAAAAGACTACAAAAATCCTAAAGAATCACCAAATCCTTGCTCTGGGCTTCTTGTTTGTTGGGGTTGAGAGACTTTTTGTAATACAAGTAGAGCATAAACCAGCACTGATCCAGGATTAAATCACTCACTGTTCGAGTCCCAGGCACATCTCTGTGTATCTTGCAGCAGCTGTTCCCAAACCCCTCAGTTCAGTGATCCTCAGCATCCTCTCAGACAGTTGCTATAGATAAAGGAGTACTTTTTTTCTGGGAGATGTGCTTGCTGTTTGCTCCAAATTGATGGGAAATGAAGGGGTTGGCTGAAAACTAAAACAAGCAAAGGATTATTGCAAAAACAACTTTCAAGAATCCAGAGAATTTGATAATACTGATTGCATATATGAACAAACCAACATGAAGAAGCACAAGCTCTGCAAGTGATTTGAGTTACAGATGTTAAGCAGATGTGGGGCAAAGGAATTATTCTGTTCTGGCTTGTGTTGAAAGCAACTAAGAAATGCCTAAAATCTTATTCCAAGTCTAGTGTAAATCACTAAGGCAATAGAGCAGCATACTAATCCTCCCTTTTACATGAGAGGGAACAACTCCTGAAGGCAAAGTCAATGGCATAGATTTATCATGGGGATACGTGCTACCCTGTAGTGTAAACATGAGCTAAAAGGGATGAACATCACTGGCCCATCTTTGATAGAGACAATAGCTTCCCTTTCCCTATGAACACATGCATGTTCAGTGGGTGTTGATACGCTTTTCTCCTCTGAGGAAATTTTTAGTCTTATTCTTTGGAATACCTTAGTCTTTGCTGTCTGGAGGTAGTGCCACAGCAATGTTGTCTTGTGTGTGATTTGGGCCAAGGGAGATCGGGTGTGCCTGGAAAAGGCCTTTTTATAATGTGCCCAAACCAGCCTAAGCTTTGAAGTAGAGCAAAATAGAGCAGATATTTGTGGACCCAAATTTAGCTTATAATGATTATTCTGAGACACCAAACCATTCCAAGTTCAGAGATTGTCAGGAGCTTGAGTGCAAACTTTCGATAATCCAAGTTCCAGTTCAAGTTTTCTTTTGTCTCTTCTTAGGAGTGAAAAATACCTGGAAATGTTTTCATAGCTCCAGTTCCACCACATCTATCCCAAATACAGACCATACTGGTTTTGCTGGGAGCAAGTGCCCTGGCACTACCACACACTTGAATTCTGCTCTGCCCATCCCCATGCTGACATTCCCACCTCTCCCTTACAGCTGCAGGAGACTTAAAACTTCAGTGCATACCTACTGAGACAGTAATATACAACAATACACCTGGATGGAATTGAATAAAACAGCTCTGTTTGTATGTCCTGGCTTGCCTCTGATGGGTGTTAAGGATCTTATTTTCCCCAGACATCTGTCTCTGTGAAATTGTGCCACGAGGCTCAACTGAGCATCACAAACCTCTGCTGCTTCAGCTACCAGAGGTTCTTCTTGATTTACTGTCAGAAGCTCAAGGATTTGAAGCACAAAGCCTCAGCTGCTGCCACAGCAAAACTCCAAATGTCAGAAAGCAAACAAGATGACCAATGGCAGCAAACTTATATGATATTTATGATTTGCCAGGCAAAGCAGTAATTCTAATGTAGCATGAGCACTCCTATTTTCATTTAGGGTCTAATCTATACATTTTTGTACATGAGTACATAAACACCAAGTCAGAAACTAAAAGGTATTTGAAAACAATGACTGCATTTGGCTTCAAATGAAGAAATTTCTTTCCTTTTTTTTTTTTTTCCCCCCCCCATCTGAGTCACCAGATGGGTAATTTAGCTGAAAGAAAAAGCTTTTAAGGTGCTGGACACTGCAAGTGTTCAAGAGAAGTGATTTCTCAAGATGAAAAAGTTAATTGGAGTCGCCATCCCTGGAAGTGTTTAAGAGAAGACTGGACGAGGAGCTTAGTGACATGGTCTAGCTGGGGGGTGAGGGCTGGATGACCCTGGGCCCCCTCCGGCTCAGAGTGGCCTGCTAGGCTGTGAGGCATCTAGGTTGTTATTATACTCTGGGATGTGCTCTTGGTCGCTGTACGGGTATTAGATGGTGAGTTGGACTAGATGATCCTTGTGGGTCCCTTCCAACTCATAATTTTCTGTGATTCTGTGATTCTGTAATTCTCTAATGTGCTGCTTTCTGTTGCCAACCGGAAGAGCAGCTCAAAAGGTAGAAAATGCCATTCTTCAGGTGGCAGTGCACGGGAAATTTAGCCTATCAACACTCAGGAATAGGCCTTCAAATGTATTTGAAAGAGTCCAAAAAAAAATCCTGTGGGAGAAACCACAGGAGTGTAAAAGCAACACTGAAAGTTGTCTTAAAGCTTTAAAGAAAATCATTGCCCCAAAACAATATTCTTTTTTTCCAAAAGGTTTAAGGGAAATGTCATTATTTTATTAAAGTGATCCATCTGTTCCTTCAGGATTGGCGCTGTGCTAAGGCTTCAAGTGGATGTTTTGAGCTGCAGACTCCAATATAACCTTTAAAGAAAAAAAGCCACTGAAAATATTTCTTCAGCAGTCTCTGAAATAAGTACATGGCCAGACATTATTATACAAAAAATACTATCAGCTTTAATACCACTGTCCCCAATCTATTGGAAGGGTTCACGTCTATGCAAACAGGATATAACAAGGCACATAGCTGAGACGAAATCAAAAAGATACTTCAGAGAAGTTACAAAAAAGCAGCAAGAGAACATCTTGCATGTTTTTGGCAATTTCTCATCTTTTATAGCAAACAAGTCTCAGAATTTTGGAGCAAGATAAACCAAATAATGTCTTGTCTTCTCTGGAGCAAAGACAAGAAATCTGCTGTATCTAGGCCGCTTGTGAGATCTGGCTCTTACTGTGATGGGCTCTTCACCAGACCCTGTCTAAAGCACAGAAGCATGCCTGCCCTGACATGAATGAGATAAAAATTGCCTACACATCTCATGGTAATGTTGCTAGACTCAGCATTATATTTCTGGAGTTAAAACCCATTTAAAGTTCAGGCTTTATCTCTTTTAATCCAATAAAACTGAATATTAGCACTGGTACAAAATTCCTCTGTTGGAACAGAAATTCAAACTTATGAGTCAAATTCACATAACCCTAATTTAGGGGGAAAGCCAGACTAATCCAGCACTAAATAAACACAGTTGTCAGCTAGAAGAGCCTTTCCCTTCTTCAGCACAAGTAAGCAGGAGAAAGGAGGCTCAGTGAATTTAATGATACCTTCCTAGGCAAAATGCTGAGTTTGTGTAAGTGTGGACTCTTCCTGCTTTAGATGTCTCCTCCTCCATAGCACCATTCCCAGAGGCCTCTTGGTGGCCTTGTCAAGTCCTAACATCAGCACAGCAGATATCTGGCCACACGTGATGGATAATGCGGTATAATAGGTACTCTGGCTTAAAGGAAATTAAACATTATGTGTGCAAAAGGGGTTTGTTTGATAAGATGAGCGCTGCTCTTAGCATGTTGTAAGTAACTATTTTAGAGGCTCCAGCAGCTTCATGTAATCTTGGATGACACAGCTCAGTTAAACATTAAGTGTTCAGTGCCTGGCTTACATCTAAAAGCAGGATTTTTGTCTCTTCCTTCTAACCTGTTGTCAGTGCAGAAAGCAAGAAGTCCCAAAGAAGAGGTGCCATAATACACTCCTTCCCACTGTGAAGTTTAGAAAAGCCAGACCCCAACACTCCCACTGTGGTACCACAACCAAGACTTAGTTACCATCATTACCAAACTGGCCTCCTTTAGAACAGAGTGATTCCCACACTCCTCTCTATTTTGTGTTTTCCGTTCTCTCTCTGAAGTCTTGTGCAGTTTTGGTCCAGCCATTATGAGGAAAAGCACAAGTAGCACATCTATAAAATAACAAGAATAATACTCTTTTAAACAAGGTATTTTCCTCTTGAAGTATTCAAAATTATAAGTTGATCTAAAGAACTAATAAGGATCCCAGTTAGACAGAATAATTAGAATAATTTAATTTTCAACAGTCTCTTGATTGGGGGTCAATTACTGTGACATATTAAAGAGCAAGAAATAGCTTGTAGTTATGCTTTGCTCTCACTAAGTATCTTTAGTACATGCAATATTTGTCACACAGTAAATCAATATCTCTTCTATTCTGAGATGTATTTAGTTTCCAATGCTAAAACAACACCAGTGCATCTTTCCTGCCCTGTGCTCTGCTACTCCTCAATGCTTCTGGAGCATGAATATCTATAAACAGGCACTTCCTTCTCCTTGTGGCCTGTAAGACAGGAATGTTTTAAATGCTAGAGACTTCAGATTACTGACAAACCAAGTTTTCTGCGCCAAAAAGAGCAAGTTAGCCAGACTGCTCGAATCCCCTATTCCCATCTCATGAGACTCCTGTGTCTTTTATCATCTCAGAAGTGCCAGTCTAATGTACCTAAAACTGGCAGGCACTCGCCCTTCTGCCTGCTGGCATCCCCCTCCCACGGGAACCACGTGAAGTGTCTGGTGGTGGACAGGGTTCACCAGAACATCCTGGGGGAGTGGCAGTGTACTGAGGGTGATATTTGGCCCTTGGACTTTCCCACTGCAGACTGACACTTCAACTTGATTTGTTTTGTCATTCTTCCATTTCCCTCCTGGTCACAAATACTAGTTTGGCTTCACCGGCAAATGAGCGTTTGGCCTTTGATTTTACTGGGGACCAGAAATCCAAATCCATGCCCTGACTGCTCAGCTCTGTCACCAAGTGTTCAGAGAATGTTAACCTTTTCCAACTCCCCCGCGAGCAAATCTTACCCAGGATCTTGGCAGCAGAAAAGCAACAATTTGATTAATACTAAGCATGCGGTGGCGATGGAAGGAGCATTTCTTGTCAGGAAATTCAGCTCTTTCTTGTCAGTAAATGAATGTTAATATTCTTTCCCTATTAAGGCAGACTCCTGCTTTAAAACTTTTATGTCTTCCATACATCATGTTTTTGGAAGAAAGTTTTGCTATTTAAATAGCTGCCAGAGTGTTACAGGCTTGTATGATTGCAATTTACAGTACTCCATAAATCAGCAGACCTCAGATGCATTGAGCAGATGAGACCTTAAATTGACATTCCACCTTTTTATGAACATTAAAAGGCTTGATCTCATGACATATTTACACAGAAGTATCCCTGCTGCCTCAGCCAAATTGTTCCTAAAGTATAAAGTACTGCACACAAAGGAACGTACGATGACAACCTGAAGGTTTGTAAATTAAATTATCCAGTCCAGAGGGGGTAGCTCAAATCCAGGAGAGATATCTGTGGTGACTGTTGCTCCCACATAAAAATGGTGGAAATTTGTCCTTTAAATAAGAATCCCATGGACATCTATCTTCACTTAAAAGAGAGCCTGTCCTACTGACAGGATCAACTTCCAAATCAACACATCTTAGCATGGCACTATTGCAGGCACATTAAAAACAGCAGCATGCCTGAGTCATGCCTCCCTCTCAAATCCTTCAACTAGAGAAATTACATTTCATCTTTACTGACATCCTGGGTGGGGTTTACATGTGCCTTCAGCAAATACTCAGCACCCCCAGCCTCACTGGGGCACCATTCAGGTCCTGCACAGCCACTCCTGATCCAGTACTGATGATGGTATTTTTACAGACAAACTGGAAAATTAAGGTAATAATTCTTCCCTCCAGAGTGGCTAAAGATGACTATGGGAAGATTCAGAATTGGTAAGATTTTAATTTTTTTCTTTTTTAAGGTGAAGTGGATAGGAATCATAGAACGGTTGGGGTTGGAAGAGACCTCTAGAAATCACCTAGTCCTATTCCCCTGCTAAAGCAGGTTCCTTATGATTGTATCCAGGCACCTTTGGAATATCTCCAGAAAATGAGACTCCATAACCTCTCCGGACAGCCTGTGTGTACTTCTGACATGAGAGTGAAGACATCAGAAGCAGTGAAATGTGTCCCAAAATAAAACACTGACACTGAAAAACAACTTCTTACCCAAAATGTTTCAAATAATCATGCTTATTTTCCATAGGAGACGGATTCCCTATTACACTTCTGAAACACTTGTATGGAGAGACATGTGATGAGAGTTCCCTTGGATAATGGGGAACCTCAATTCAGGTTTAGTAAATTTTCCAACTTGGGTTATTTTGAACGAAGATGAAGCAGCATAATTTTAAGGACCCTTCACAAGAGGAAAGAAACTTTCCTCCAGTTCATTTCACAGAATTGCCATGAGTCAGATCTTTTCATAATTTTGCCTCAAAGGCAATTTCAAGGGCACAGCTCTCCAGTCCCTGCATAGCCAGAGTCTAAATGTTTATAGTCTGGGATTAACTCAGAAGTAGAATAATTTTGAGTCCCTCAGCAATCAATTCTATCTGGTATTTTTCAAGTAGAAATCAGAGTTGAACATTTACATACTGGATGGACTGCCATCTTTTAATTTTTACGTATCTCCCAGCGAGGCCAGCGCCAGGTATTTCAGAGCTTCCTTTCAGTCAGAGGGCAAGAGTCTGCTTCTCATCATGAAATAAAGGGAACCAATAAACCAGGAAAAAATCATTACATCATTGGAAACAGTGCCAGGGGGTAGATGACTGCCTTTAATGATGCCACTAATATTGGCTGTCTGTGAGAGGATACCAAAGAAATTACTTGGTTATTAAAAAGCACGAAGCAAAAGCAACAACCCTCTGGCCTCAGTTGCTGGTTCTAATCAAACAAACATTCATGCATATCCCTTATCACTCAGACACACACTCTAAAAAGCTGAACGAACAAAACCAATCAACATTAAAAACTAATTCTTACTCATGGTAAACATCACTCACTTTTTCAGTCATACTTTCCCACTTTAAAAATTATTGCTTAAAATATCATATCCTCCCCCTTCCCTCCTGCCAACAAGCACTGTTAACAGAAGACATGTAAAATATTACGGTTATCATTGTTGTCCTTGTATGAGTCAACCATCCCAAAGAGTTTCCCTTCCCTACAGCAGCAGCGCGGAATGGCCACAGCTGAGAGAGGAGCAAAGAGCAAGCTTTGCTATTATTTACATCAGTGCAAATGCTGTCAGAGGCTGAATCAGTCATTAACATCAGGGGAATTATTGTTCTGATCAATTACTCTTGTGGTTGGTGTGCAGATTCGTTTTCCTAAGCACCGTGCAAAAAACACCTGCTCCCAGTCTCTTCTCGGGTTGTGATGTGCAGGAGCTGTACAGGATCACGGTACGCCTGCATCTCACAACACGGCTGAATTATGGATGAGGGAATTCAGGCGTAGAGATGCCAAAAGACATTAAGCACTGAAATGTACAGTGAGAAGGAGACTCCTAAATACGAAGGGATTGAGCTTCCCTGCTCTCCACGCAGGCAGGTACATCTACATTGCCTCCACTACACAGGGAGATTACAGTGTAGACAAAACAGTACAATGCTTCAAAAGTATTTTTAACACCTCATTGTTAGTCTGCCCTACCTAGTGTCAGGCACTTGATTTGGGCCATTAAGTAGTGGCTATTTGGCAAAACAAATCCCATCTGTAGACACACATCTCCCTTTGTGGGTCACCACAGTCACCTCTGTTACGTGTTCATTCCAGGGCAGAATTTCATCCCCAACTTCCCCAAGTGTGGCCACATCCTAATGACCCCAGGCTTAGCGAAGTGGCCATGCCAGGAGTGAATGGGAGCCAGGTCTGGTCCTGCTCCAGCCACCTGCCCTCTGTAGGGCTCTGCTGCCGCAAGGAATCCTACCCAAACATCCCACGTGCCAAAGCAATACACTCCATCTGACCCTATGGCCCACTTCCACAGAGCAGCACCATGGCTCACATCACATTTCACCCATTCACTGCTCGATGAACTGCATTCGTGTGATTAACTAATCTCCAGGTAGGCATTGAACATATAAACTCTGACACTATAGTATAGTCCCAGACATACCAACATCATCATGTTCTTGCTCATGTCCCCAGAAGAGCCTTTTCCCAAAATTAAACTTGGAAGATGGGCAATTTCAGACAGCAAGCATAAGAAAACAGCATAAGAAATTTCATAATAAATATACACCTTAAGAAACAACATATTCGATGCAAACTCAGTGGATATTTTGGATAATACAGGAGACACAGCTAGCAAGTAGAACAAAGTAAGAATAGCAGTGCAGTTTCTCCTGATACCTAGCAAGGTAGTCAGTGCACATGGCTCTCGTAGTTAGCACTAATTAGCAAGTTCAATCCAATATCTATCTTGATCTTCCCAACTGCTGTGAAGGACCTTCACTGATTGTGTAACGGTTTACAAAGCTCTATCAATTTTCAATTATTAAGATCTTGGCAGCAGTTGCCTACCATCATGGTGCAGTCTTTAAAATATTGAAAATAAAAACACTCAATAAATAATAAGAGCATTTAACCATGATTTGTGGATTATATGTGCTTTTTGGTGGGATCTAACTTCTGATCTTTGAAATGCAGGGTCATATTTACTTAATACTTTAAACTTTTCTCTGGCTCAGAAGATGAGATCCTAACCTTTTCTTTCCTTTTTTTTTTTTTTTCTTTTTTAATGAAAGCTGAGATTTGCCTGAAATATTGTGACTGCAGCAACCAGACTAGTTTTATTATTGGGGCTCTTTTAGTTTCTGGACCAAGTGACATGACTGCAGCTGAACCACTTTGATGGCACTTGGCCAGTTTATTATTGTTGTGATACCGCCAACAACCATGGGACTGCCTATTTTCTCCAAATTGACACGAGTTAGCTACAGCTGATGTCAGGTCCCTCTTCTACTGCACCCACACATTCTGGAGGCTGATTTTCTGTCCCATAGGGACATGGCAGCAGTAATGCAGCAAAATGGGAAGATGAAGAAAGAAATAGAAAGATGGCATTTTATTCTCTCCTAATTCCTGGGAAAATAGGGCACAGCAAAAAATATGTAGTAGTGTGTAATTTTGGAGCTTTTCCATTAAACACACTGTGCTCAGGCTCAGAAGAGGCTGCACTCAGGTTGGCTCTCCAGCCACACACTGTTTTCTCAAGTCCAGCACCATGTTCCAGCTCTGAGCTGGTTCCCAGCCAGACAGACCAGAGTTTGGGCAGCACTGTCCCCGCTCAGCTCACCCAGAACACTGCTCACTGAGCAGCAGGGACTCCTGCCAGACAAACTGTCCCTGCTGCTGGCACACACTGGAGCAAAGCACAGTGCTGGGAAGATCCCCCATTACACTCCCCTCAGCTGGCACTAGCCAAGCTCTGAGTGTTACTGCAGGAATGTTGTGTCCAGCTTCCCAAGTGAGTGCTGCTATGGGTCCAGTCCCTTGCTCCTGGGGTTCTGCTGCACGTGTGGAACCTGCTGGGCCGTGACCGCTGAGCCTGCATGTCACAACCCAAGTGCAATGCCTCCCTAGTCATCCACTTCAGTACAGTGGTGAGTGTCCCCGGCTGCCATGCGGGAGACCAGGGTTCGATTCCCGCCGGGGAGGCAGTGGTGGTTTAAGAGTTGGACTCGATGATCCTTGTGGGTCCCTTCCAACTCAATAATCTGTGAATCTGTGAATCTAAAGAGGCGTCTCTTCCTCTGATCTCTGGAGGCCTCTCATGCTAAGGCAAATATTTCCAGGCTATTCCTATCTGGAGTTGTCCTGAAGAGGTTCTGAAGAGACACACAGAAGCTGAGCTACCCCCAGGAGAGTCAGAAGGTGGTTTTTCCCTCTGAGGAAGCCCTGAGGACAAGGGTGACTGGTGGAGCCCTTGACCCAGCACCACCAGCCTTTATGCCTGGTTGCATGACAAAGCACAGATCAGGGAGGGCAGGATCCTACACAACAGCAGAGTCCTGGAGAAGGTCAAGTTATTTGTATATACATAGCCATGAAAAAATTCACAGCAATTGGATGTACTCACAAGTAAACGTCGCAGAGCATTTTCCTGAGCTGTTTTTCTCTTCCTGTCTACACTCAGTTTATGTCCTTCTGACAAACATAAAACTTCTTGTCATTTCAGTGCAAACTTTGTAAAATTAAGTGGTTTACCTAGCTACAGCCAAAGATTAAAAACACATATTTTCCTGCTGAGTTCACTGCATTTAACCTTTGAAGTTTGGTGGTGAAAATCCCTAGCCCATCCATGGAAAACAAACAGGAAAACTCAGAGAGCAGCACTATTTGGGATTACTCAGGGATGTTTGAGTAGGTGTTATCTTTGCCTCTCTCAAAGCACTGCAAAAATTATTTTTCTTCCTGTAAAAAACCAAGGCATCCCTTTCCTCTGCACACACGTACACACCTGTCTAGGGGTAGGGCAGAGGGGAAAAATTACTGTACATCCTCCCTATTATAAAATTGAACACAGAAAGGGTGTTGGAGATGTTTTCAAGGACCGTGATACATCTTATTACTTGTGATATTCGCCAGTGAGGGCTGCAAATCAGAACAGCAAATGCGTTTTTGTCCAGTTTGGGTTCATCCATCTCCTTAATTTTTATCATTCCCCTGTCAGCAACACGAAAAGACAATAAAAACATACCTGAATTCTAGGGGTCAGCAGCATTGGGAGCTGAAGGCAACGTGCCCCCTGGCCTGGGTATGTGGAAGTCTCAGTCCTGCTCTGACACCTGGTGCAGAACTCATGCAGCTTATTGAGCTGAGAGTGCCCAAGGACACAAGTGTCATTGTCTCCTGCTCAGAAAACATCCTTGTTACAGAAAACAACGGCAGCAAACAATCAATTAGAGGAACAAAGGAAGAGTTCAGAGCCAGGACTAGAAACACATCAGCATCTGTTCCTCTTTAGTCACCAGTGTCACCTTGTACTTCCTGAGGGTCTGAACCTGCTTCTGATGCACAAGCATTAACAAAAGCTGCGTGCACATGGCAAGGAGAGTGAGACTCTATAAGCAAAATCACTCATCATTCCTGGAGCACACCTTGGGCCAGTGAAAATCCTTTTGACATGGGAAGAGATGCAGGGGCACACTTGTAGATGCAGCAGGTACTACATATGTCGACATCAGCACTCCCTGTGTTTATGAAGAGTTTCATTGAAGTAAAGGCCTGGCAATAAACTACATGAGTGATTCCAGACTGCAGAACGTGTATCTATCACATGGCTTTTCTCCCCCAGACTATTATATTTCAACCAAGATGATGACACATGTTCAGTGCCACAAACTGTCGACCACCCACGAGGAGCAGTGGTTCCCTCGCTGTTGTGCCTTCCCAAGAACAGCAGTTCCTATGGATTCCCCTTTGGTGTTTAACGTAGGTACATTCCTCTGCCTTCAGCAGGAACACAGCACAGGTACACAGACCTGTGATAGTAAAATGGAATTTGTTCAGATCTTTGCCTTCAGGGTGATGCTGCCAAAAGCCAGAAAAATTGTGATCTAATTTAGAGGAAGCAAGGCATGCCTTTTCTCCAAGGCTTTTGGAAAACAGAGCAGGGTTCCCACTTTTACAGGATCTAGCAATTTTTTATTTTATATATATTTTTTTTTTATTTTATTTTTGAAGTGTTCGGCAATGTTCATCTTTTCTCCACAGAGCACCATGCTGAGACAGAAATGAAGGCAGGTTGCTGTCTGGGCATGCATCTCCATGCTCCAGCTGGATGGCAGGTCAGGCACTGGGACACTGGACCTGGTGCTGGGGTCCCTCAGCTGTTGCTGGCAGTGATCAGTCACAACCACCAGAAAGGGGGGAAAGTCAGGTTTACAATTCATTTTTGCCAGAGTTGCACCATCAAATGTTTTTTAGGGCTTTTGTACGATTTTCCATGCACTCTCTTCCCAGCCCTCTACTGCAGTGCAGAATAATATGGTTACAATGAGTGATATGAATTTGGAACTGCAATTTTAATGCACGGAGTCCCATTTTCCCTGTTTAACCCTGCCTCCTGTGGAGTGCTAGAGATGGGCTTAGAAATATCACACAAACTGGCCAGGGATGTTTTTTCCCTTCTTTTGGAGCATTTCTGGTTGAAACCTGTTTCTTCCAGTCAAGCTAAAAATACCTAGGAAAGAGTCTTTCTTTGTCAGGCAGCACTTGGAAAGGTTTCCTAAAAGGTCACAGACTGGGACTGAGTTTGAGCTTCTGAGATTTACACTTGACTCTTGCACTGAACCGTTATGTTTTATACAGTTTTGTTCTTCTTTGCCTCTGGTGTACTCAGACAAGTGACAACTGCAGGGTTGGAGATGCCAGTGCATCCAGCTCACCCAATCTCTGTCCAGCTGTAGCTGGAGAACAAGGAACCATCACACAACCCCAGGAAAACAGGCTTGTGAGGGCCAAAAAATGTGAATTTTACACAACATCATTACCATCCTGGCTGGCTGCCCTTGGATCCTCCAAGGGCAGGGGAGATTCAGGGCCAAAAGTAAGTCCTGAAGACGAAACATGTACCGCCAGACCAGTTTCCTGCCCCCACCATGGTAGAGTGCCAGAAGTTACTTACAAACCTAACTTGGCAGGAAGCATTGCTGCTTCTGCCAGGATAATTCTTTAGAGGTAAAGCCACTGCTTGATAAAGGATCAGGAGCTGTTGGGGAAGTTGCACTCCTTCTCCCTGAGTTAAATCCAGCTTACATGAACTTACATCTCTTCCTTTTGGGGCCCTCAAGTCAAACAGATATGAATTTGGAAAGAAAACCCCAACCCAAGCCTCCCTTGCGAATACTAATTTCCAAAGAGCTCCTCAAATATCTAATAAAAAGGTTTTCCAAGCTTTTTTTTTTTCCCCTCCTCTTCCCCACCATGCAGCAACACTGGCAGGAAGACAGATAGAGCTTCTCAAAAGTGAGAAGTGCAAGACAATTGCTCTGCACCTTCAGGCAAGGTGCAGCGGGCATGCACCCATCCATCCACAGAATCACAGAATATTCTCAGTTGGAAGGGACCCAACAAGGATCATCGAATCCAACTCTTAAACGGCACCACTGCCTCCCTGAGGAGAATCGAACCTCTGGTCTCCCGCATGAGAGACGGGGACGCTCACCACTGTACTAAAGTGGATTATCCATCCTTCCATCCACCTGTCCGTCCGTCCATCCATCCATCCATCCATCCATCCATCCGTCCGTCCGTCCGGGAGCCGAGCGGGCGGCGGGGCGCGAGCTCCACCTGGCGGCCACGGGCGGCAGCTGCAGCGCCAGGATCCGGCCGGACGCTCCCGGGATTTCCGCCGCTGGGAAGAGAGGGGACCCGCCTGGACTCTGCTGGCCTGGGGGAAAAAAAAGGGCTAAGGAGCCTGTAAGAGCGTGTTTGTGGCCATAGCCCGCAGAGCGTCTTGGCTGGCGTGACGCTCGCAGTTTCTCTGAGGGTGGGGGGGACCAGCAGCCGCCTTCCCACCACATTCTATAATTATATTTTTACAATAATGTAACATGTAACAATGAATACAATAATAATTACAAGATTAAGTTATAAAACTTTTGTGATGGAGCTTGCCTTTCAGTCCCGTGCAGGCTGGGAATGTCCTGGCAGCATCCAACATCCCGTCGTGCATGAGGACAGTGCCACCCTCTGCTTTGGCAAGAGGATTTGACTCCTGAGATGGATACCTGGACACCTGCAAGAGGCAGTACCACCTGCACCATATTTATGAGCTGCTTTACCTGGTGGCTGAGGTGTTCTGCTGATGCTGGGACAAGCCCCTCAGCCTGCAGAGACTGGGCTCAGGCACAGGGATGAATTTGGTGTTGGCCAGCAGCATCTCCTCTGAAGAATCTGTGGGTGACCCTCTGGAGAACCAGCGAGTGAACCTGTGGAGAATCAGCTGCCAGCCAAGGTGACGAGAAGCAAATTTTGTGATGCCCGCTCCTAGTTCTCAGTGGATTTTGTCTCACCCACAAAGTGACAGAACACGAGCTGCCAAAAATGACTGTACTGGCATTTATGTTCAATTCCAGCTCTTCCAGCAATTAAAGACAGTCAGCAGTATCCTCAATAGTGTGAACATTTTCAACCAGTAATTACCAGTATGTATCACTGCCCCATCTGAGCTGCAGTGACTGCTGCCATCTATTACTCCATCCCCTCCACTTTCCCACTTAAAAAAACCCTGACCAAAACCAAAACAAACAAAAAACCCAGCAAACCCTTTGACATTGCTTCAGCAGTCACAACCCCCCATGTGAGACACCCTTGGCTGTATCAGTGCTTAAATCATTTCAGTAAAGGTAGCACGAAAGATACTGGTTCAAGCTACTCACATACAAAGATTGTCCAGTTCCACAGGCTAAAGGACCTACAAATGTATGTCAGCTCCTCAGCTGAAGTCTCTTGACTGCGCAGCATTGTTGGCCTTTGAGGCGAGAAAAGCTGGACTGTAAACAGGAAGCTCATATTTGATTCTCAGCCATTCCCTGAGGCTCCCATGGCTGATCTCAGGGACTCTCCCCAGCACCACAGCCTGGGCATATCAATGAGCTGCTCCACAGGGAGTGCAGAGAGTACTTGTGATTTTTGATGAGTGGACCTGTGGTTCAGTTTCCTTATCATCAGTGGTACCTGAATTAAGCCAGTCACAAACCTTTCCCTTTTACTTTTCACCCCTCAGAGGGAGCAAACATGTCACCACAGTGCCCTGCTGCCAGCTTGGGAGAGCAGAGGGATGCAGGATATGCCCAGGAGCAGACTGCTCCCCATATTGGCACGAGCTGGCGTGCAGTTGGGGAGCTATCAGCTGGCTTTTGCAGATGCCTCGTAGAAACATTTACATTTCTCTGCAGACCCCATTTGTTTTTATCTGTTTACTCAAGATTTTCCGTTGTTGCCAGCTGGGAGGGAAGAGGGTGATCCCAGACCACACAGTGAGGTGCCATTAATGCTCCAAGCCCACAGCCTTAAGGAGGATTGCAAGCAGTGTGGGCTGGGGTATTCAGCTTTCCCAGGGGCTAAAGCAAGCGTGAAGCCAACAGGATTCAACACTATGTAAAGATCAAGTTATACAACTGAACTGTGTCTTACCTCAGAATTGCTTTTTGGGGAATATTAGTTCTGAGGCTCCATTCAGTAACCAGTGCTGTTAATGGGTGGGTGAGATGGGGTCAGAAGGACTCACTCAGATACCACTCCACACATCCCACCAGCAAGCCCCACACCAGCAGCCACACCCAGGAATTTCCGGGCTCTAAATCTTTTATTTTATCTACTTTCCACCAGGAAGAGTGGCTTAAAGGTTGCAATCTCACCAAAGGTGAGTGACAGGGTTTTTTTCCCAGTGACAGAACGTTTACATCTGATATAAAATGAAAGTTTTCCAGAAAGCTGAATTTAAGAGGAAATTCTAACACCTCAAAGTTTAATCACTGTTAGGAGAAAAGCAAGCTCTTCTATGAGGCAAAGTCACAAAACTATTATGTTTCTACCATGTTGAGCCATTTCATTTTGACAATGTGAGAGCATACTAAAGTATTATTTTATGCAAAATAGCAAAGAGATTGCACATTTTGATAAGGCAAAATGAAATTAATTTACACAGGGAAGTCAGATAAATTTATCTTTAGTTCCTTCTTTAAAAATTGTCAGATTACCAGAAACCTGGGTTTTCAACACTAATAACAATGTCTTTCCTACGAGGTAACTCCTCCAGCCTGGTTTAGACCAGCTCATCACATAGCAGCCAGACCAACTTCAGTTTCAGCAATATCCATTGCTTTATTGGTACATGGTCCACATCCTACTTTTCTGGAGCTCCTGGAAGGGAGGAGACAAGGCCTGTGGCAAAAAGCTGACCACAATGATGTGCGTACAGCACCCATGCTGGACCCCTGGGACTGCCTTTGCTTTTTTTTATTGCTGGTCCCTGGGACTGAGCAGGTAAAACTCAATAAACTGGCACCCAGGTGACAGCTCAGAGGAAAATCGTGGCCATCAGAAGTTGAGAGCCTGGAAAATAATCTTTATCACCTCTGTGGAATCACCGAGTACACGCACAGATGAGACTGGCCACTTCAATCTCACCTTCTGCAGCTGCACCAAACCACTCAGACTGTGCTAATTTTTAATTAGGAATGTGTGATTTCTTGCACATTGAGAGCCTTTTAAATCAAGCTGAAAAACCAGGTCTGTCAGAAGCTATCTGTTAGCATTTCCATTTCTTACTACACTTACTGCTAGTGAAGAAAGTTCAGACTGTGCTGTTCCAGGTCTCACCTTCCTTTTCATATGTAATTCTCAAGTATTTCAGCTCTCATTAAATGGTTGAGATTCTGTTTTTTGATGTTGCAAGTCATGGCCCAAAATATTCTTTTTTTTCCCCCAAGAACACAAGAACCCTCTCGCCACCTACCACAGTTTAAGAAACACACAAATCTTCAAATACTGGTTACAGCTCCCAAAAGTAGCAAGGGCAGACAGCTGCAACATAATGCAGGCTCAGAAAAACGAGAGAAAATTTTAATTTCCACAAAACCAGTCTGCAAGCAGCCTGGCTCCCTGCACGCATCACACAATTGCCACTGCAGGCCATTTTGGCAAGGGAAGGCTGGCTGTGGGTTCCCCAGGGTGCCAAACATCACATGCACCACCTCCCCCTGCCTGAGCCCACTGCTGCACTCTTAAAAGATTCCTCCATCTACATTAAAAAAAGATTGGCAAAAGATATAGCCATAAAACATGCAGTTAATAGATCAGGTAACTTCTAACAGCTTGGCCAATGTAAGGTGGTCCTTGGAAGGACCACAATGGCCTTTTCTTACTTCAACATCTTGCTTTACTTTTCAGGATATTTCTTCCCAACTCCATCAAGTAGTGCCCTGAAACATGAAGATAGATAAATTTAGAGATTAAAGTTTTAATTCAAACCGTAATTTCTGCTTTTATAAATGTCTCCTCTTTAAGTTTCTTGGCTGTTTGCATACTAAATAGCCTGCCTGGTTTTCATATTGCCACCTCTTTGTATTACCTATAGCATTTTTACAGCTGACAAGCACTGCTAGACTGTGAGAATGCTGCAGTGTCAAAAGCAGATTGAATTTGCTGATTGCTGGAGCTCTTTGTGCTGCTCACACAAAAATTCTTTCCCCTATAATACATCTGATGTTTGTATATTTGATAAAGTTAATATCTGTGAAATCAGTCATTTCCCTTAGCTCTAAATTATACTGCAACAGACAGGAGATTGACTTCATTGCATTGACAAGAGAACTCCCAACACTTATTATTTGTGGGGACTTGAAGAGATTACAAAATCACATAGAATGGCTTTATGTGGGGAGTATATTTCTATAAAAGCTGATATGGTGATATATGCACACTAATAGCGGGAATAGTTTTTAATAAACTTCTACCTTTCTTATATTTTGGGAGGAAGAACTAAATAAATTCAGTATAAATGAATGCATCATGCCCTTCCTCTTTTCATGCCAGTATCCTGCTTAACACTGATCTCATGTGCAATATTTATGTCTACATAAATAATTCAGGAACCAATTAATCCAATTCTTTTATAATTACCGCTTATAATGGCATACAGCCCAAATCTCAGCAGCTTAATTGCTACTTAATGGAGATATTTATGACACCAACACTACTAAAGAATATAGCCACCCTTGCTTAATTCAGTTAGGGATGGGGCTTAAGCTATGAGTCCTGATTTGGATTTCAAACACCTGTGAAGTTCTGGCATTGGAAGACAGGCAGGTTTTCACTTCACAGCAAGAGGCTTCAACTCTTCTGTTTCACATGTGACCTCGTATCACGGCACAAGAGCCAGCCCCCATTTACTAAAAGGTGACATCACTGCAGTGTCCTTTCTCCAATGCCATCACTCCCACAGCAGGGCTGTACTGGATTTTATCTCCATACTGCTGGATACAACCACGTTTGCCCAGGTTGGCTTAACACAACCAGAGCACAGATCACCCTGAGCTCAGTCCATAAGCCTGTCTCAGTACATGGAGGCAGCCTGAGTGCTAAGGGCGTCTCAGATGGGAACACTGAGATGCACTATGAGTCCTGCCCTAATGAACCACTTTCAGCACCAAATTGAGTGCTTAACTGAAGGACATCACTCAAGTTAGAGCAGATCTGGGAATGTCAGATTCAGGTGAAGATGTCTTGTGCCTTGATTTAGAAATGAAGGAAGGTTAGCTCTCCGTGCTTCAGTTTAGCAGGCCTGGGATTTTCCCATTATCTCTTCAGCAGAAAAAGGGCAAGAAACCTTAAAAAAGGTATGAGTGTTTAGTGGCCTGCCTAATCTGGTATTCATACTCTTAAACACAATTTCAAGTGAGTAGGATATTTTCTGAGCAGTTTGACATGCACTGCCTGCTGTATAAGCATCTTGAGAGGTTGTCTCGCACATCACTTAAAATAAACCTCCTTGAAAATAGGAGAGCATTCCTCGGAGTGCCGTAAAATTAAATATGTGGTGTCTTTTCCTTTGTGTAGGCTGAGCATCTGTCAGGCTGTGCATGTGCCTGGGTGCAGGCCAACATCCAGGCTGGGGCATGGGGAAAAGCCTGGACTGGGAACCTGCATCCCTCCTGTCAGGGATGTTTTTAGCAACATGTCAAAAGATCAGCCTGAGAAAGGCACCAGTATTGGGGTAGTCAAAGACAAGCTTTGTCTGCATCTACCTGGATTACTTCAGCCTTAGAAACACTGAAGTTTAGGCAGCACAACAGCTATAGGGACTTTTGGATTCAAGGGACTGCATTTAGCTCAAATTGAGCGCATTCTTGATTGATTTAAGTGAAAATAAACCGTTCTTAAATGAAAAACAAACACCCACAGGTTGGCTGGTGCAGGTTTAAGTGTACTCAGAGAGATCACTACTACCAGTGCAATTTTCCCTCTGTGAAGAAGTTCTAAAACGTTGAAAGTTTTCAATTTGCAAAAACACAACCTCTGAAACTTACGTGTTGTTACTTGTAAAGTTCACCGTGCTGACAAGTACTTGATAATTAAAGGTAATGTGCATTTAAAAGCTTAAGAATATAACTTCTAACTGAGCATCACTTAGTTTTTATGATTGCTTTTATCTTACCTAGAAGCTAAAGATATCCTCTGCAGTCTTAAACTAGTCCTAATCAAATGTTTCAGTCAGTGTATTTTCATGAGACCTGGCAAATTCATTCCATTACGCTGCTATTAATGCTGGATATTCATGCATTAGGATGCAACTGAGAGACTCCTGTAACGAGCATTTCACTAAGGAAAGTTTTGTAATTACACCAAGAGGTTGGGATTTGGGATTCTTGGATTTCTTCTGAATTGTGGGACAGATATAATGAGCTGTCCCTAAAGTGAGTCATTTTTGATTTCCTTATCCTCTGAATGCACTATAATGTTGCTAAGAAACTTTTTGTGAACATATTCAACAAAGGATGACCTTTTTCTGGCATTTAATCTCTTCACCTGTACACTCACTCCAGGGCATTTTACTGCTGGCAAGGTGTCTTATTGAGTCTTAGAGCCGTTTTACTGGCGTTTATGGGTGGTTAATGAACTAATCCCTTTCTCTCTGACCCAAGTCACGAAGCTGGGAATTTGAACCAACAAAGCCTACCATGAAAAATGGGAAGAATTCCATGGCAGGACAGCCCCTATCCTAGGACAGCTCTCTCCTGGTGACCTCACTGGTGTGCCACATGCCAGGCAGACAGCCCAACCTTTGGCTATTACATGGACAAATGTAGCCTCAAATTCATGGAACTGTTGGGTTGAAACTTCCCATTGAGACAGCTTTATCTGGCTGGAAGGTGCAACAAAAGAATGTGAAGAGAAAGATATTTTACCCAAAATAATGTCTTGAGTTTGGTACCTCCCCTGACTTTGGTGGAAGGAGTCTCCTCTCTGAGCTGATGGTGATTTATCTGCTCTATTAAGTCCAATGACAGAGCACTGGTGCTTTGAATGGGACCAGAAATTAGACTGTCTGTGAAAAGGCAGTGGATGGAGGTTTCACCTCAGTTGCTCTGATTTAAATGCAGAGAAGCTCTTGCAACTCCTTTTGTGTTATTTCAGCTCTAAGGGAACAGAATGGAGAGCAGAACTGTGCCATAATTGCCTAGGCTGAAATGCATAAATAGTTCAAGAAAAGTAATATTTTATCATGGAATTCCCTAGTATATTTGGGAAATTACTGATTCATTTCTCAAAAGGAACATAAATTCTTTTCATTTAATGAAAACAAAAACAGCAAATGAAAAAGAAAATAAAACAAACCCATACAAAATCCTTTGCCACTTCTCACTTACATTAAGAATACACTTACCAGGACATGTGTCTTATTTCTACATTTCTCTCAAGGCACAATTCAACAATAAATAACAACGACTTATCCCCTGTATTTAACAAATAAAATTCTATGGTAATTTCACAATCACCAATGCCTGGTGTTAAGGATTCCATTATTAAATCTGATTGAATATGATTAAATATGGCTCATGCTTTCCAAAATGGGCTGCATGATGGATTTAAATGAACTCATTAGTGGTTAATGCAGCAAAGCGCTCTCTAAATGCTAATGTTTGGCTGCCTTTGGCTCGTTAATTAATTTGAAGATTGTGTAATTATCGGAGGTTTCGATTAGCATACGTCTATTTCTTTTTATTCTCACATGACAGTTGTTTGCGTGTAACTAGTGGAAATTCAATTATATTTACAATAAAAATAGGACATCAAACTGCCCAAACAAGCACACTCTGCAGGGGAACAGCATCTTTTTCCTTTAAAGTCACTTTTATTACTGTTATTTGTGAAAAGAACATGGGCTCAGCAGCTCTCTCTCAGCACAGAGAAGGGAGAGCAAAGTACATGGCTGTGCCAGATAATTACATACCCTTGAAGAGCTCTGCAAGACGAGTGAGATCTGAATAGGTCTTGGGAAGCTGCAGAAGCAGAACCTGGCTTGGTTCCTCTCTCTCTTCCTTCCCTCTCTCTTTTTGTTTTTTCTTTCTTCTTCATTTGTTTATTTTGTCCTTTGTTTTTAAAGACCGACAACCATGAAATGAGGCAATATGGTCCAAACACTCTATCAACAGAGGGGCTGGTGCACATGGAAGGACACAGCACAGACCCAGTTCCGGGTGGACGTGGAGAGCCATGGAGCTGCAAGGATCTGTGTTGACTGGGAAAGCCACACCTGTTAAACACACTCTGCTGGTATTTTAGGCAAAGAATGTACTGGTAGTTCTACTTTAAAAAACACTACAGTATGGAAAAAAAAGCAGAAACAGTCTCTTAAGCAGATATGGCCCAATGGTGGGGTCACAAACACAAAGAAACTGAGAACTGAACAAAGCATTGCTTTGAGTCAAGGCTTGTGTCTGGAAGAGAGACGGGGGTTATGAGGTAAGAGCCCTGGACTCATGAGATGCCACAGGGATAACTCGTGTCCAAGGCTCCTGGAGCTGTAAGCCTCTTGGGTGGAAGGAGAAAATAGAGCTTTATCTCCTGCAGACATTTTGAATGACAATGACTAAAAAATTAAATCAACTCTCTGCATCGTTTCTCTCATGCTTTTTAAAGGCATGTCTGATTTCTCTAACAAATCCCATTGCTGTCTTCTCAGCATATGCTGAATTTACATCAGTCCTTATGACTTTTAACAGGAAACTTGTTTGTCATCAATAGATTTTGTTTCCACTAAATATGGGATTCTCTGCTGTTGTTATCCAGGGCCACACACAGTTGGAGTGGCAGCACAAGTGCAAAAGCAGGAAAACAAGCCGGGGGATTCATTAGCATGCACAGCACTGCCTGGAAGGAGCCCTTCTCTGCCAGCAGCTGCAGGAGCACCAAGACATTAACATATGGAATAATTAAACCTAGTAAGTAACTACTACATTTTCCAGTGAAACAGAACAACTTCATTTTCTCAAACAATCAACTTGCATCTAAAAAACATTTAACACGCATCACTTGGATAAATCACCTGATGACTGCGGTTTTTAAATTGTTATTAACCATGGATGGTAATCCTATGCACTTTTACATGGATATTTATTGTTAAAAAATGAGCAACTAGGCATGATTAAATAGATAGCATGTCATACCCTCCAAAACCTCAATGCTCCCCCACATCTTCATTCAAGGGAAAAAGGCAAGGAATGATTATGAAGCAAAACCTACTGCCTGGGATGAACCACTGCTGCTTCCCAAAACAGTATCCCTCATCCATCAGACTGCTGGAGAGCCATGAGAGGGTGTTAGGGAGGAACTGCTGCACTGAAATGTCATATCTTAAGGCAGCCAGAAAAGGGAGTTACTGACTCAGCAGCTGATTGAAACCAGGAAGACACAGGAATAGAAACGGGCTAGGGAAGAGCATTATTGGGGAAGGGTAGAGGGACGGGCAACAAACAGGAAAATCAACAGATACTTTGCCACAGCCTCGGAGGGGAAAGCAAGGAGTGAGGCTCCTAGGCAGCTCCGGGCAACTGCAGTGTCTCTTGGGCTGATGAAAAACTGATTAAACAAAACCTGAAATATGCACTTCAGCCCTGGCATTGGCTTCAGCAAAAGGTGCACCAGAGTTTAGCAGGACAGCACCAAAAACTGACAGGAAAGCAATGGATTTTCATGCAAAATTGCAGCCACTTTCTGAGGTCACACCTAATGTCTAATGGTTAGGACATTGCCTCTGCTATTGATCACACTTTAAATCTTGTATTTAATACTAATGGCCATGGACAATGCCACAAGGAGACAGAACAAAGGGAAGAGGCAGCACTCCTAAAGGCAAACCAATGGAAAGTAATGAAAAGGTCTGCAAGCGTACAGCAGCCAACTCCCAATATCTGACAACTGTGCCTGCGGAAATTTCCCTTTCGTTCTGCAAAGTTGACAGCCTGGTACTGTTCCTGAAATCCTGACCTCCTTCTCCTTCCCTCCATACACCCACACCAACATACGTGCACTTGCTGTAACAGCAGAGTCTCCTTCAGAAGAACACTCCATCCACCCTCCAGTTTGGAAGGGCCGTGGTCCTAATTCCCCAGCTCTTACATCTGCCTTTTAATCCTTTTTTTTCTGCCCTCAATACATGCTCCAACATCTTCCCTTCTGCAGATAGGAAAGGCCTGTACACCATCATTTACTCAGAGGACAATGAATCTGACAGTCTAATCTTAACATCTAACAGCTGTGTTTATTTACTAAAGTGGTAAATTGTTTCCTCTAAAGCACAAGAGGGGTGGGTTTGAACAAACATCTCTGCAATTTGGTGAGATTTGGTACTCACACATGCCTTCTTTTGAAACTATACATTTTTCTATCACTGAAGTGTCTGAATTACAGGCAATCTTGGGATCCACTCTTTGTTTTAAAGACTCCTCTGGCTGCTGCTTTGTATAGAGAAGGCAGGCTGGAAGTACAGTAAATTGGCTTACAGGAAACGGGAAATAATAACACCACATGTTCTGGATCTGACTGACTACACTTGCTCCCATTCTAAGACACTTTTCTGTTATCTATTTGTAATTTATTATTTTAGATTTCACAAGCAATTGCAACACCACATTGCCCTTTTAACTTGTCCCCCCACACACACTCTGAACACTGGAGAGCTGCAAGGGAGCAGCACTGCTCTAGGTCACAAGAGGTGTCAGGATGTATTAATGAATCACCACTCACCCACATCCTGAAACGTAAAACCCGGCTCAGGATCAAGTTGGGTTTTTTGTGTTTCTGGACGTGGTCTTCAATCCAAGATGTGTCTTGCTGGCACCCAGCAGCAGCTTCTGAGCTTGCACTGCTCTGCTGGATGTTCCTGCTCTCGGCCCCAGGACTGTGGCTGCTTAGAGCCCCTACCAAGAAAAACTCCTGCCCTAACCCTGGGGAAAGGAAAATAAAATCTCACAGCTTACCATGAGCTAAGTATAGCCCTGCTGCAGACGTCCTGCTGGAATAGCAAGTTTTGGAAAACAGTGGAGATGCACAAATCTGATGGGAAAATAACACATCCTTCCTGCTCAGCAGCAGTGATTATTTCTTAATAATACATAATGAGCATATACCATGATATATGATCCGGTGCTAAAACCTCCCCTTCAACATTCACTTCTCCTTGGGGATATGAAAGCACCTGAGAATACAACACACACCTACACTTTCTACCACCGCAGGGACTATTAGATCCCTGAAACTCTCTCAAATGAGGCTGAAAAAGGAGATGCATTTTCTTCTTACACCCCACAGCAGCAGCAGCAGCAGACCTAGTCGAGAAATGACCTCTAGTTTGTTTGCAGATGTTTGGGGGTTTCCAGTTTTAAAATGTGGTATGTGTTTAAAACTTTGTATTCACAATAGACTGGGTTATTGTTGAATCTTTGTGACATTGATGTGTTTAAAAGAAGCCCTTCATAAGACAAAATAGCTGTGTGGTCAGAAACCAGGAATATGTAGGTCTCCATGAGACAGAAGGAACCTTGGCTGAAACATATTTTTATCACATTAAAAAACATTTACTGCCTAAAAGGATGTTTAATATAAAGCAGCAAAGATTTTTTTTCCCCTTCCTTGGTACTCTTACCAAGTATATTAACATAACTGGAGCATTTTATCAGTTCACTTTTCTGTCTCAGTGCAGGGGCCCTTTTCCATTCTGTTTCTAGAACATTTCTGTCCCAGTGTTGGTTTGGGTGCATGTTACCAGGTGGAAGATACAACCTTTAGCCTGGTCCTCCACCCTATTTGGAGGGAAATGTTGAGTTTAATTCCTTACTCTCCCACAGACCTGTTGGGCAGCTTTGGACAAAAACCAGCTGAACACCAGGAAGGGGAAACAACGAAAATAAAGGTTGCAGGAGAGAAAAAAGGTGTTTGTGTAAAACATCCAAGAACGAGGGGGGTCCCATCCTTGATGGGACATCAGCAATGAAAACCCATAAATTATTGAGCCACTGTTATAGCAGAACTCCAAAACCAGAAGCCTTTTGTTTCCAGTTCCTCCCTGCCTCGTTTCAGAGACCATATTTCTTATAAACAAGACTCTTATTTCAGTATTCATTAGATTGTTTGTCAAGGAGAGCAGCTGGTGTTGATGAATTGATTAAGACACACTGAGGACGGTTCAGTTTAAAGAAGAAAAGACACAACAGAAGATTTCAAATATACAAAAGGCTGCTGTGAACAATAAACAGCTTTTTCTTTCCCTCGCGTTCAGGGTGCACAAAATCTTAAGTTTTTAATTGTAACAAAGAAGATTCAGATTGGAAAGGAAAATATTCTACCATTAAGGCTATTGCAGGATTTTGATAGGAAAGCCTTGGAGAACGCAGTGGCAGCTGTTTGTCAGGAACAGGCACATGCGGCTGCCCGACTGCCAAGGGCTCTTCCACAACTACAACTGCGGACATTTCCCCTCACCTTCCTCATTGCTTGATGACTCCCATTATTTTCAGACAGAACCTCCAAAAGAAAAAGTATTCCATTTGATCCTGCTTATTTACAAGTCCTCCTAGAGAAAGTGGAATAAAATGGCTGAAGAGCTGGAGAGACAGAATTCTTGAAATTCCTGTATCCTCACATGTGAAAAGTGATCCAGCAGCAAATTACAAAGTCACACAATGTGCTGATTTCAAACCAAGGGAGCACTGTGGGCACAGATTCCTTATTACCTCTTATTTCTTGTCCAATTCAAAGGCAAAACTTACCTGCAATGAGAAAAGCATCTGATGGAAGCACAGAGTTGATTTACCCACCCAGCCAAGCAAACAGTAATAAACCAGGAGATAAATAAATAAACGGTTCAGTAAATATTTCACACTTGAACGCTCAAGATAAGCAATCATATACCTAAAGCCTAGACTTGGAGGTTATCCACTGTCCAGAAAACACCAACTACACCACTATATAGCAGACATTTCCAAGGGGTAACAGAGATTTCCCTGCTTGAACAACACACAGGACAGTTACAGTTTGTTCTCTATAAAAACTAGAATGAATGAATTCCCATAAAATTAGCTACAGGAACTGAATAGAAATAAATAGAATAAAAAAACAGAATATTTAATTCAGCACACACAGCAAGAGTTACCCATTTGAGTATGAGATGGTAAACAACAACTGCAACAAACTACACAAACTCCTGCTTCTCTGCCTTGGGAATTGGCTCCTGGCTTCAAATTACTCACTGCTAGAAACCAGTTTGTTCCCATCCACCTAATCAGCACCTGACTTTGCTGCAGTGCTCAAGCAAAGTAAAGATAAATGGGATGAGGCAATAGAAAGGGAAAGAACAGCAAAACTTTCAAGTAGCTATTTAAGAACTAAGTAGCAGTAATTGCAATTCTTCACTGCTTTCCCGGGATGGGATTTTGCCACCTTAAAAATTATTCACTCGCAAGAAATTAAGGGATATATGTCAAAATCAACTGTGGCTCCCAAGTATTAGGAATGCATGGGCATTGTATCCTAAGAAAGGTCTTTTTCCACATCTATAAAGCACAGAGGCCCAAGGCAGCTCCAACGTAACAGCCAGCAGACACTCTGTCCAAGTGGCTTCTGTAACTGCAAATGATGCAGCAGCACAACTCTGTGAAGGAAGAGGCTGTACAGATCCAACACAGCTTTGAAGAGCCAACAGCCTTGTTCAGACAACTTGCATCCCACCTACCCACTCTGCGTGGCATTTATTAAAGGCACACCTTACACCTTCAGATGTTCTTGTCATCAGAAAACATCTGAAGCAAGGATAAAGGTAGAAATTCAACAAAAAGGAGCCTGCAGATTTCATGGTTTCCATCAGGGCTAATACAACATGCAAAGAGCAAATGGCATCTTAGATTTGCTGTATGAGCAACATAGTGGAATGGGAAATGGGGATTCTTGGTATGTCAGGAAAAAAATCCTTCATCCACCCACGCTTCTGTTCAGAAGTGCTGCCCTAGGTCTGCTTTCACTGAAGTAACTGGGAATGCTCCCCTCAGCTCTGCTGGGGTGGGGGTGGGGAGGGGGTCTTTGATTCTCTAGTTGGGAAGGCAGAACACTCAGTCTAAGCTGTCACCAGTCCAATGTTCAAGAACATGTAATTTGGAAAACTCAAAATACAGTGTTTGCAAGGTTGAAATCAGGGTTCTCAGCATCTAGAACAGGTAAGGTGGAAACAAGGAAATAGTCTGCTGAAAGTACTCAACCTCCACTGGGACTTTCTGGCATCTTTTTGAGCCCCAAATCTTGACATTGTAATTGAAAAATGAATCTAGAAGGAGAACATTTGCACATTACATCTATTAGGAAGACTTGTGATTTTATTAATCCTTCAAACAATCCTTTATGGCACCAATTTCACTGAGTGAGATAAACAGAAAAGCCTCTGTACTGCAGAACTCCTGGGTCAGCTTTTCCTTAAGGACAAACTGTACTAACTGGGGCATCATCATTCTCTACAGAATCATCAATAAATTCCTCCTAAATTATAATTCCATTACAGCTGCCCTCTGCTGACATCAGCAAAGCAAAGATATTGCTTAGACTTCCATTAAATCATTTTCCTCTGAGGCAGAGACTTTATGAATACCCGAGCTCACAAGTTCCTACAGAATTACAAAACCCAGATTAGTTGGCCTCATCCTGTAACAAACTCCAAAGGGAAGATTCGGGAAGCAATGGTGTAAGGCACCTACCTGGAATACTGTCTCCTCCTCCAGGATGGATTCGGGAATAGCTACCACTTGAGTGTGACATCCATACAACACACCATCACCACCTGCATCTCAGGGTGGCCATGCTCTCATTGGGAGCATTTGCACTAAGGAAATCTCAACACACACAAACTTTTTGTCTCATGACACTGGTCTTAGAACCAGGGAACTGCTTCAGTATTGCTCCCTCAAAACCCAGGTGATGACAGAAATCCTGCAGTGAGCTCCAACTCCAGGTGAAGGGAGTCCAAGACCGGTTTTACACTTGTAAAACAAGAGTTCCTCCTCTGTTTTCAATTAAAATCAATTGATTTTCATTGCATTATGAAGAAAGCCATTACTTTTGAACATGCAACAAACCAGTGATCTACATGAAAAAGCAGTACTTTCATCATGAAGTTAATTTTTGAAAATCAACTGTGCACGTTCCCACTCCTGGATTATGATACAACTCACAATTCTAAAGGAATTAAAACATCATTATGCACAGATGGATGTATGTTGTTTCACCTATCTGAAAACAGTAACACGAATAATATTCCTCTGCAAAACGAAACTGAATTGATCCAAACAAGGGCTCTCTCCAATGTCAGATTGCTTTACCATACAGGAGCTGCTCCTCCAAAGTCTTCCACACAGCTGGGGTGCAGCTACAAGCACCACGGGACCCAGTTTCTCTTCAAGTGTGGGGGTAAGGGGAAGATGAAGCACATAAAACAGACAGGAGAGAGATCAGTTTCTTTAAATCTAAGAGAGGAGTGGTGGAGGATGGTTGTCACCATCAGAGATCTACTGTGTGCTCACAAAGAGTGCAAAGCCACACAATGCATCCCTTCCCACTGCTGTTTACACCTTGTCTTACGTGGAAAGGTGTCAAACTAAATATTAAAAATAGTGTTGCAGTCTGTCACTTCCCCAGCCTAATCATCTGCAAATCCTCTGCCCCAAGCATTTAAAATTACTGGTACATAACATTCAGCCAAGGTAATATCAAAATATATTTTATTCTGGACCTCTTTCAATTCTGATTCAAATTACAGTTGTCAAAGCAATACAATGCAAAGGGAAACTGCAACAGAAAATGTGCCTAGAAGGGATATAAGGGCCTTAGGGACAAATCATTGTGATGTAGAACCAAAATACATCATAAAGTGTAATTAACATGGTCCAGGACAGTATAGAACATCTATATCAGTCTTCTTTAGACAATAATCATGAAAACTGAACAATAAAAGTCCTTTAAACAAGTACAAAAAACTGTCATGGGCTGGTTTACACTTTTACAACAGTTGTAATTTAACTGGATAACTGAAGAAATGATGCAGACATTTTAATCCAGTGCTATAGGTAGGCTCACAGAATTAGACCCAAAGGATTTGTAACTCCAAATGAAACCATTACAACTACAATGTCAATGTCAGGAGAGAGAGAAAATTACTTCTGTATTCTAGAATTACTGTTCTGCACACTGCAGTCTGTTGAGGACAAGATTGCAAAGTACACTGGACTAGCAACAACATGCAGACTGTTTTCTTGTATTTACCCACAAATGTCAAAAAACATGAAGTAAAAATGATTTTTTTAAAAAAACCAAAAAAACAAAACAAAAACATGCCTCAAGTTATTGTCAAGCTTCAAACTTAAAGGCAGAGAAAGCAAATTATGTACTCAAAACTACTGATCTGAAGCACTATTAACACTAAATCTGCAATCTGCTCGAAACGGCAGATTTTCCTGGTTCGTCTGCCTCCCACCAGACTGACAGTGAAGACAGTCACACTTTCACAGATCGTGGTATTTCAGAGCTTTCTCTAGAGGGAGAAGTGAGGACTGCTCCATGGCTCTCTCCCTACGGAAAATGTCAGGGATCTCCTGGTGGAGATTTACTGCTGTCTCCCGAAGCCATATTTGTTTCTAACATGCCACAATGTTGCTTCTGCTTTCTTCAAGACGCCTGGAGAGTGTGAAAGTGATCCCAGTGGGGAACCGCTCTAAAGGGCTTTGTGAAGGGAGAAGCTACCAGGCTTGTCAGCCACAAAGGAACACTGGGCTAAATCCAGCTTCGCAAACCCTGCTGCAGCCGAGGGGACCGTGGGATCGAGAGGGATGTGGCTCGTTTTACCTACACACAACTCTGGATGGTGCAGCACAGCCCCAGTGCCTTCAAGGCTCACTCTGGCAAGGTTTTCTCATGAAGTGAAAGACAACAGGATTTCTGGTTAAGCAAAGATCGGAAAAATTGGGTCCCAAGGCTCCTCTTCACTAAACAGACAAAAAACAGACAACCTTTTATTTAGAGGCTGAAACCCCCCAGTTTGCCATTGTAATGAACCCACTTCCTTCAGCAGAACAAACCACATTAGCTGCTGAGATTGCTCCACAGAATCAAAGAATTAACTAGGTTAGAAAGGACCTCTGAGATCAAATCCAACCTATTACTTAACACAATCTCACCAACTAAACCATGGCACAAAGTACCACATCCAGACTCTCTTGAAACACTTCCAGGGACGGTGACTCCACCACCTCCCTGGGCAGCCCATTCCAATGGCCAATCACTCTTTCTGTGAACAGGGGAAGAATCACTTCCCTAGTTCTGCTGGCCACACTATTCCTCATACAGGCCAGGATGCCATTGGCCTTCTTGGCCACCTGGGCACACTAATGGCTCATGTTCAGCCGGCTGTCAACAAGTACCCCCAGGTTCCTTTCTGCCTGGCTGCTCCTACAGCCACCCTGTCCCCAGCCTGTAGCGCTGTAACGGGGCTGTTGTGGCCAAAGCGTACAGGCAAACTGGCACGACCACCCTATGCCACCCACTATTCTTCCTAAACACAAAGAACATTTCAAAGGTACAACGTACCATTAAACACCCTAGCATGAGGTAAGCAGTGTAAGGAAAAAGGAGTGCTTTTTAAAATGAAAATCAATTAAAATTGGTAGAAATCTTTGGCCTTTCTCTCGAGATGCATTAAAGTGTCACAAAATCAAGAAACATGCTTTGAAATGCCATGTCATTCTGACTCTGGTAACTACTACCTCCCCCTCCACCCAACACAGAAAAAGAGGCACTTTTAGTGTTTCATATAAGATTTCCAATCATCTAGTAGACATGCTAAATAACCCTGCACAATGGTAGTCCTAGAATAAACTCAGTTTATCAACGTTACAAAGAGTCTAGAAAAGCTTTTATGAGGACCTAGATATTCTCATAACTACACTAAAAAGTCCACTGGTTGGGAATCTTTACATCAATTTAAAATGCTGAAAAAGGTAAAGTAAAAATAGAGAAAGAGGAACTCTACAGAAACCTGGATCTGATCATGCAGAAATAAGAAACAGGATTCTGAGATGGATGCACAGAAAAACAGCAAACTCAAGAGCAGTTAATTTCTTATCCCACTGTTAATCCTGAGCCCATTTTTTCCCCATTCCTTTTATCCTCTATCTGGATAATTGTCTGTTACTGTGTTGAACTGGAAAAAACAGGAATGACTCCATAGGTAAGACTAAGACATGTGCGTATATGCTACACAAAGTCAGGGTCTTGCTGCCCTTTGGCATCCTCATTTTAAAGGAGCAATCTGGATAATCTACCTCACTATTGAATATGAGGCCTTTGCACTATAAAATATAGTAATTAATGTCGTGGTTCTTTTCTTTTTTTTCTCTTTTATGGTTCCTGTAGTCACAGAACCCAGCACACCTTGCACACACGTGGTTCCTGGCGTACGGAGCGCGAGGCAAGGGGCGGCGGGAGCAGGAGCAGCACTGTGGCATGGCAGGGCAACAACAAACAGCTACGGCCGGACCCTTGATCCTTCCCCAGTGGGAAGTGGCCTCATTCCATGGCAGCCGGGCACTGCTGACCCGCACCAGGCTGGGGGCTCAGCCTGAGCATCCAGAGTGCTCGAGCCAACGGAGCTGATGGTCCTGCTGGACTGTGCTTCAAGCACCTGACAACCCTGGTCTGGTGACACCGCAGCTCTGCTTTTATCTATTTCTGAGTGTGTGATGCTATGCTCGAGCAACTAGAATTACAACCAAAACAGCTGATGACTGAGAAAGAGGAAAATGGCAATACCCTAAAACATGGCTGTGTGATTTTGCAGCTATGTCACAGAATTCCACCACAGTTGTTGAGGTTGGCTGAAAGAATCATCCAGTAACTTTTATGAAAATGAATAAACTGTCCATATTAAAATACAAAAGTACTATCAAGAATCACTTCTGACTTTCAGATTTAAATTCAGTGCAATTGACAAATGCATTGCTAAACGAAAAATGCAGCTTAAACATACTCAAAACATTTGTGTCTATTCCTGGGAGCACAGTTTAAAATTATTGCACAGAATTTTTTTTTTATTTTTATTTTTTTTTCATTAAATGACAGAGGTCAGCCACAGTCATGGACCTCCAGCAATAAAAGCAATATTTCAAGTGCCAGACACTCAATATATTAGGTTTCCTACATATTGTAACTCACAGGGTAATTGCTCTAAACATTTGCAGTATGTTCCAAACCCCTAAAAATAGCTGGCACCGAACCACCACGGATAACTGTCTTTATGGATATGACTTTGTGTTGGCTTCAAATGCTCTGTGTGATAGCAGTACAATCCTGGGGTATATATAAAGAATGTATTGTTGACTTGTCTTTACCACTGGCAAATTGCTACCCTACCTTAGCCAAACTCAGACTTGCTTCAAGTCGTGTTTATTTCAAGGAAATAGCAGAAATCAACGCCTAAAGAACAATGGTTAAAATGTCAAAGCTGCAGTATCTCAATTAAATGAATTTATACCGAACTTGGAGGGGAGAAAAAACCCCGAAATGAATAAAAAACCTGTTTTGACTAACAATCATAAGCCACAAAATTAATTGTGATTGAAATAGTGTTATAAAACTGATAACTTTGCAAAGCTTCGTAATATAAACCATTCCTTAAGTAAAACGTCTGTGACATAAATTTGACAACCTCTCTTTTTATAAATTTACACTCTTGGAATCTTATACAAGACATGATGCAACCTTTTTGACTACACATAAGCATAAACACAACCTCATGCTATCATTTACAAATAAAATCACTATCAGTATACTTTTAATCACATGAGCAGAAAAAGGTTTGCCATATACATCTGTCATTGTAATAAAAATACTTGATATTGTAAACAGAGTAAAAGACACTATATAGTAGTGATTATTAAAAAAATAGCAGCTTACATCTACCCTATATTTGGAAAAAAATGTAGTCACAAGATACAATAAACTGCAGGACTGGAGCAGCAGGGGAATTAGTGCAAGTATTCATCTTTTAAATAAGCTGAATCACTGCTATTAAAATAAACTTGAAGCAAGTCCTCTGTTTAAGATTTTTTTTTTTTAAATCTAAGGTAGTAAACATTTTGCCTCTTAATGGCAGTGTTATCAAATATATGCCAAAGATTTTATTTTAATAAAGAAAAATTACATGAAATACTTTTAATACTGGAGTTTGGTTACAGTTATACAGCTAAGCTCCTACAAATAACGATGGGCAATTCTCAAAGAAGCTGTGGCATGAACCCTTGTCAGAAAGATCTTAACCTCTTAAACAAAATCCCCCAGTTATACTTTGCTCCTTTTCACAATAGTGCACAATTTAACCATACTTTAGCTATGGTCTTCAAGCAACAGAAGATGCGGTTTTTCCTCCTTTTTTTCTTTTGCATCCCTGTATTTTTTCCATGTTTTTGTGCCCTTCTGTTCTTAAGATTGGCAGAATCATGTCCCAAATAAGAAACTACTGCATTTCAGCCATGTCACCAGAAAATCAAACGTAACTTTATACCCATTACTGTCATACTTCGTAGATGAGCAGGACATGAAATATCACGCCTGGAAGAAGAATCTTTGTGGTTTTTCTTTTCTTCTCTCCAGAATCCCTTTTCCACCCTCCCTCTGTTTGCAAAATTGTGCTCTGGGAGCCACAAAATGTACCAAACATTATCAGGTTCAAACTACCTCTTCAAAGAATGCATCAAAACATGTTCCAAAGAAACGCTTTTTTTTTTTTCCAAGGTGAAAAAGAAAATATAAACAAGAAACTAATTCACTCCCTTACTTCATGCATCCGTAAACTTAACCAAAACAAAACAGAAAACCCAATGTTTAAAAGCAAAGAAAAAAACTACTGCTGCAGATTTCTGTAAGTCCATTTTCTCTGTACACACAAACTGCTCAACTACTGAGAAGGAAAACAAAAATACCCCCACAATCCACGTGAAAATGGATTAAAAGGGGGAAGGGGTAATGAAGGCTGCCATTAGTATCTTCTGAATTTGGTATGTATATGGGTCTGCTCTTGTATATGGTATATTTCTCTCTCTCTTCTGTTTTTCCATATCCAAAACCTTTAAATGTTATTTTGGGGCACAGCAGATTCCAGCACTTGGTGAACAGGATTCACAAGCTGTGACAAAACTCTGTCATCCTCTTCAGGGTGTAAATTTTTTTTTCCTTTTTTTTTTTTTTTTGTGGGGTTTTTTTTGTGTGTTTTGTTGGGGTTTTTTTTATATACAGTATATGTATATATTTCTTTTACATTTGGCTGTAGTGGACTGGCCATGGTTCGATTGGGACTATAGCAGTACATGGGTCAGGGACAGTCATTTTGGCTATGTACACATTCATAGTCGGTCCATGGCTTCCAACTAGTAGCGCTATTTCCGTAGGTCTAATACACAAACCTGCAAGAGAAAGAGAGAAAAGATACTGAAACTGCACGAGAATTACACGTTTTCACAATTCGGTGTAAAGTATCCGAGCAAAACCTATTCTATACGGATTGTGTAAGCTTAACCTTCTATCTATTAATGACAGTTTGGGGAGAAAAATGACCAGATGAGCACTTTGTTTATGGACCCCCCAGCTGGCCCCAGGTGCTAAGGGCACTACTGCCTGGAGAATTACTATTAGAACAAGAACAACAGCTTATACAAGCTGCTGGCCTGTTATTTAATACTATGAGGCTGAGAAATTACTTGTATAAATATTAAATGAAATTACAAATACTAAAATTGATCAGAAAAACAGTTAACAGGGTACAAATTCCAATTTCGGTCTTCTTTAAATCTTCTTTAAGATATACAAATCTATTAGTATAATATAGTCATACAAAAGGTACTACTAGCTTTAAGTACATTTAAAACAGAGTGGATGAGAAGGGCTTTTGCGAGTCAACAACACAAAACAAAGTAAGCCCAGCATTATTTAAAAAGCAGAAACTAAATGAAAACAAATCTATTGCAACTACAATCAGACTCTGGGGACAAATTAACTGGAGGACTGAAAAGGTTACACAGCATGTATAAAAAAGGGTCATCTGATGGGAATGATAATTAATTTCTACTCAGGATATGGCTTAAGCTGTTGTTTTATTATATTGCCTATGCTTAAAAAGACTAGGACAATATGAAAGACCAATCAAAATTACATATATAGAATTTAGGCTTCTTAAATTCCAGAACCTCCTATCTTCTGTTCTGAACTCTAACAAGATGACCTTACCTCCCAGCACAAATCATGCAGAAGAGAGAAGGCTTTGGCACCTATGTTAAGATACCACCCGAGACTGGAAGAATTAAGCTGCCAGGATTACTCTTTGCTGACCTTGGTAAAGGAACCTACAGTACTTCAGAACACAGTTCTTTTATCATCCTTGTTTTCATTTTGCTTTTACTCAGGCTTTCCTCTCCTTTCTTTGAAAACCATGGTGAAAGAGAAGCAAACAAAAATCCCAGCACTGTAGTTATTATGAAGACCTGCATGTTCACATTTCGCTGCAGAGCTCTGCAGGACAGTCAGAGCAGGCAGAAGGTGATGCTCCAGTACCCCACTGGGAGATGGGAGTAGGGGCATTCATGATTAGTTAAACATATGATTTTACTCCCTGTTCTTTCTAAGCAAAGGAAGCAGACTGGTATATTTACATAAAGCTCCTGACATTTTTAGGAACTTTCTAGTTACATGCATTTAGAAATCTGTACTTTGTTTTACTGCTGAATGCAATGTACTTCATTCCTATCATACCACCTACACTCAACATTTTCATTTGAAAAGGGCAAAAAGGCAAAAATGAACTTGTTTACACATCAGCCACACTGAACACACTTACACAGTGAGCCCCAGCAGAAACAAAAAATATAAATTGAAAGCATCTCCACCTTCTGAGGTTTTTGGAGGGTTTAGGACAGCGATGCCTTAAACTGGAATAAAGACATTTTCCTGACAATGTTACTGCACTGTCACAGGTGAAAACCTACAGTGACCTGGCTGTATTCAACCTTCAGCTAGAGAAGGAAATTTTATCTCCATTGTTAGTCAAAATATTTCCAGGCGTTTCTTATTAGAAAGTCAACCAAGTCAAGCAGCACTTACTGAACCATCTGAAGCACTTGCTCCAACTTTGTCTCCTGCTGCATTCCAGCAAACTTCAAAAATTCCTCCTGTTCCCCGATAACTGTGAACTAGGGCACCTGTCTAAAAAGGGACAGCACAGGTAATTAATACAACAAAATCAAAGTGAACAAGTATGATTTGTACATGTGAAAATTCCCCATGGCTTTTAAAAGCTGAAATTCTCAGAGGGAAATGGTCCAGGTGAGACTTCTGGACAGCCTCAGCCACAGCATTGTGTTAAAGAATGTGACACCACTGTTGTATCCTGAACTCTTGTTCTTGACACGCAGGTCACGACTACTTCCAATTACTAAAACGAGCCTTTCACAAATTAATACTTAGCTGTCAGAGACTGCATCATGTCTGTCAACCAAGTCCTTAGACTTTCAATCTTAACAAGCCTGAGTTATTTTGCCAGAAATATGAAACAAGTAACAGTTTCCTGTGTTACAAAGTTAAGTAGAAACATTTTGTTATCATCTCTCCCTTTACATTCACTATTTTTCAGTGAAATTCAATGAAACAGCTGATCAGATTTGTATGTCTACATGCAGTCATCATTTTTCACAAGAAACCTGTTCTGTCATGAGTTATAAATTCAGAGTTAAAGACAATTTTTAGATGCAATGTGTTACTGGAGATTCTTCGTTACATTTTTTTTTGTTGTTGCTGATTTTTTGGTTGGGTCTTTTTGGTTTGTTTGTGGGGGGTTTTTTGCTAAGTAAAGACAATGTAAAGACAATTACTAGTCCATTATCAGCAGTAATGTTAGAACAAATAGGAGGTGAATCAGCATGGTAGGAATGGCAAAGCTCTTTGTGGTGGGAATGTGATGGAGCGAGAGCAGTTGGAAGGGTGCTGACGGAAAAGACCAAAACACAAACTTCTGAACAGACAGAAGAGCTATACCTGTGTATTCCAGATGTGTACACATTTATCAAAGGAGCCACTGGCCAGGTACCTGCCATCAGGACTGAAAGCTACACTGTACACAGGTTCTTGATGTTTTGTCAGAGTATGAATACAAATTCCTCTGTCTACATCCCATAACCTAACAGTAGAATCAAAGGATGCACTGCCAAGGAAAAAACAAGAGACAAGTTACCTCTCAATTCAACACACTTTTATTATTCTCATACAAACAGAATTTGATTAAGTAGTAAAGTAGCCCACATGCTTCAAAACATTCTGTGAATCTACATTTATAGAGAGTGAAGTAAAATCAATGTTTAAAAAGCATTTAAAACCAGGATTAAATCATACCTTGCTAACATAAGATTGGCATTTGGATTATTTGTTCCTGGTCCTGTAGGACTCCATTTGATAGTATAAATTTCTTTGTTGTGTGCTTGTAAATCATGGACACAACTGTCTTGTTTCATACTCCAGATCTATGATAAAAAAGGAAGAACAAAAAAAAATTAGTACAATACTAAAATACATTTTACATCTTTCTTCTTTATTGTTTGCAGGCTGACTGCTACCTTTCAGGCCACTCAAGACATTTGCTACGATTGCTGGGTTTCTGGAGTCATTATGCCAAGTATTATTCCAGGACCTCTTTTGATTTGTAAATCCCGGGTGAGGTAATGATTAATAAAGGTGCAGTCTACAGAAACCAAGTTAACTTGTCAGTAACTGCCCGAGTTCACTGCAAACCCCTTGAAAAGTGCAGGGATAAGAGCAGATGATGAAATGAGAAGAGCAGCATGTGTATGTTCACGTCTGAGTTGACAAAATCTCAGAGTCCTATTTTCAAATAAACTTCTTGCTTCACAGACTGAGTGAAATAACACGATGGCAGAGAAATTTTCAGTTTTCCTACAAATCCATAGTTGGAAAAACTTGGCTTATTAGGATTTGCATTGCCAGGTGTGTGTTCAGGACTTCACACAGGTCATTAGGACTCCAACTCCTGTATGATCATGCTCAACAAACAAAGTAACTTTATTAAGAGTTTACGGTGCCACTACAGAAGTGATTTTGGAAGGCTTTTATATCTTTTCTTAAATCTGAAACTTGATACAGTAGCTAACCAGATTAATGCTTTTTTAATGATAGTATCTGTTTCAATAGAGCTTTCAGCCCACCTTTTGTTAGAACATGCTAAGAGGAGCATGCTTAAGCCCAAATGTATTTAAGATGTAACTGAAGTGTATGTTTAAATAAATAGTGCTTTTCAGAGCTGCTGCTTCACTGAAGAGAAAATTGATTTTCTATGAGCACAGAGAATTGAAATTGTATTTCCAGTTTAAATTTATGGGATCAAAATCTAGCTTCTCTTCCCAAAACTAGTATAGATGAAAACAGTTCATATCAGCTGCCCTAGAGAACACCAAGTTGTCATCACAAGAAAGTTAAGTAAGTAAATAAATCACTAGGTACCTTCCATGTGCTTCAAAACCTGACATTTATTCCTTCTGCTATTCAAAAGCAAGTGATCCACAAGAGATGAGTGATGCGTAGCCTTATCCTCATGCATTTCGTCTTTGAGCTAATCCTGAACAAAATGGTAATACTCATTCCAGCCTGGGCCGAATTCAAAGCAGCAAACAAAAAATTAACTGCCCACAAGTGCTGACATGCTCCCAGTTGTCACCTCTACTCACCGAGGGGCAGCAGCAACAGCTCGAGCTCTAGCCTGGAATTAATCACGCTGGAGTTTCAGCTGTTTAAGTATTAAATACCTGGCTTAAGCTGGCTATATTGACTCTGTCCATTGCCAATGGAGAACAACTGATGCTCTCAGGGGCTTACTCATCACACTTGACTTAAGACACTTAACTGAAGAAAGGATGAATTGCTCTTCAGCAGTGCTAGATGCTCTGCTGACTGAAGATGTCTAGACATCTAGCCTTAGAGAGGAGGCTTAATGCTTAAATGTTTATATTTAGCCAGATTTCCATTGCCAGAGCCTGACTGTGTGCCAGCAGGAGGCATATGTGGATACTCATTCAGCCATTCCCTGTCCCTGAGTAAACAACAGTGAGCTGGATGGAATTAACTGCCCCAAGGGCTCAGGACAGTGCTGTCAATGTCAAAAAGGTATCCTGAAACTACCAAACAAACAGCTAAAGAACCCACTATATGTAAAGCAGTACAGGAGTAATGGAAAGCATCTGTACATGGAAGCAGCAAAAGCCTGTCAGGCAGGACCAGCCTCATTTCTTCTAGTGCATGTAACCAATGGCATTTTTGTAGGGATCTCTAGTGCACCCTGAAACCATGTGTGTAAATTACAGCCTCCTCTGCTTTCGCACGTTTGCCCCAGTTCTATGAGAAAGCACGTCGCTAGGAATTATTTGGAGGAAAATTGTGAAGGCAACTGAAAACTGCAGAATTCCTGAAGAACTGGAAAAACCAAGGAGTGCACACAGCCTCTGAAGAAACAATATGCCAGAGATTTGAACTAGAAAGAGGGGGGAAACAGAAGAAACCCAGGAAAGGAGCAAGTCACCCGTTCCTGTATTTGTTACATGACATGCATTCCAACTTGCTCTTTTAACCAAAAGCAACCATCAAGCGTGACAGCTTAATGATTAATGACCTGATTCTGTAAACAGCTAAAAGCACCTAATAAATCATGCTCTCACAGTCTTAAGGTGGCAGCCTGTAACAAGTTCTCTGGACCAAAGCTTGGCTCTGATCAATAAGGATTTCTAGGATTGCCTAAGCTTGTTGTATTAAAAAATACTAAATGCTGGACAACATGGCAAGTAGAGTCATACTGCTGGCTTGTCCACACTAATGCTGTGCATCCCACAGTCCTGCAGAGACAAGGGCCAGGACCACAACTCCCATTACCTTTAGAGTCATGTCATCAGAGCAGGACGCCAGGAGATTACCAGTTGGATCCCATTTGATTGCATTTACTTCATTCTAAAATTGAACAATGAGAACAAGTTGGAGTCTTCACTTCCATTACAAATGATAGCTTACAGAAGACAATACGTAGTTGGGCAGCAGTAGAACATTGGTGTAGTTGTCAGGTTTTTAACATTTAATTTCCATTCACAGATTTGGTTTCAATAACAGCAGCTTTTCGTTACCTGTTCACAACATTTTCCCATGCACGCTTTTACAACACACAGCAAAGTTTTTTCTTCTCCTAAAGCTCACTTTTGCATCCTGGCACCAATAAAAGAACCCACAGATGGGAGTGAGAATTTTTCTAACAATCACAGAAACTACATTTACCATATGCCCTTAACCACAACTACCTGCACGTGCATCTATTGCCTGTGCAAGTGTTGTACTGTGGAGTTTACTGGGCCTCCAGTTTCTCATTAATTAAAATATCAGAGCAATTTTCCAGTACTTACTGTGTGACCTTGGAAGGTTTTGATGGGTCTATCCTGTCCTAGTTTACAAACGTGAATACACATGTCTGTACTGCAAGAGGCAAATGTGTTGTTACTCTGCCAATCAACATCTAATGCTGGTGCTAGAAAAAAAAAGACAGACATTTAAATTTATTCCTGTATTCTGCAGGAATTTGATGTGCAAATTTAGCATGCACCACTTTAGAACCAATGTCAACAGCAAACAACCATTAATTTTACAGTCGTTCTGAAGATAATCAAACACTATGAACAATAAGAAAATAAAATTTAATGTAAGTCATTAAAATAAAGAACATATCTGAGATGAAAATTATGCAAAGACGGTGCAGCAGGACACCAGGCTGTATTTAAGTCATATGTAAACAAATCTCAGGAGTCAGCGCAAGGAACAGGTTCCCACAACTTCACACGTTGTCACACATGAGCTCATCTCCACTGATAGCTGCTGATAGATGGCAGCCAGGGAAGGTAATGATGTATTTCCTTTCTTAATTCCAGCATTATAAGGTGGGGTAATAACTTAAAGCTTAATCATGGGCAACATATTCCACTTGATCAATGCAGGTATTTATGGCAGACAGCACTCAGAATTGCTTGGAGTAAATTAACAAATTAAGTTTTTGATTGTTGCCATGCCACTGGAAATGTAGTGTGAACAGAATAAAGACTGGGAACAAGACATTTCTTAAAGGGCCTTCCACAACGTGTCCATCATCCCCTCTATCCTATTTCTCAGCTGATTCTGGCAGGCTTGCTCCGCATGCAGCCCATAAAGCAATTTGCCTGACCTCCTGTGAGGCCAGACTCATCCAGCTGGCCACTGAACAGCCTTTCTGCTGTTTGTGGCCAAGCAAATTGGGGACAGCACAGTGGGAAGCAGGAACAATGGGGTGTGGGGCTGGGATTACTGTAGCAGGAAGGTGACAAATGCAGTGCTTAGGTGATAAATACAAATCCCTTGTGGCCAACCCACTTGGTTTGTCTGCCACTACTGCAGAACGTCAGGAATATCTGGATTATTTATCTCTTATGACACTCACAGAACCACAATAAACCCGAGTTATTAAATCAGAACAAATCTACCTTTGTTTACGTTCTCATTACAAATATGTGAGTCAGTAACAAACACTGCCTTCGAGATTTTAAAAAGGCACCATAAACATCATATTTTTTTTAAATTTATTTTAATAAAGACCACTTTTTTCACCTTTTCAGGTGACAACCCTGAATAATCAAAACCAAGACTTACCAGAATGAAAAGGAAACTGCTGCTTGGCTTCTCCAGTGTGGGCATCCCAAATAATCGTGGTCTGTATTAAACAGATAAATTAAAAATACACAAAACTTGCACAAATTCCCTACAACTACCACCACTCACAAGCACCAGAGTACATAATCCTGATCCCCAACACCCAAATCTGTACCTGATTACATATTTCTAGTGTTATACCCAGTCCTAAAGGAAATGGAAGTAAACATACAGCCAACAGTAGAAAACCATAAAACCACGTTGCAATATGAGGTGTTTAATCACAACTTTCATGGGCCTGGAGGGATGAAGGGTGTTGTGGGCCTTTTTTTCTCTTTTTAATAAACAAAAATTAGTCCTATTTATATTCTTGCAATCCATTCCATACATTTATTTAAATTTCAAATACTGGTATATTGAAATTTGGTAGTTTCTGGTAGTTTCAAATACTCACTTGTTCCTAAGGAGATCTTATAAACAATTAGTCACATACTGAAAGATTTAAGGGTGTAATTTTGTTCTGAGTTGTTCTCTGTCACTACTTTGATAATCTTCTGGCTTGGAAAATAAAGTTAGTATCTCATAATCACTATATTATATGTCAATATCCCTGACCTACCTCAATTATCAATGAAAATTTTGACACCAAATTCAATGGAAGCATGAGCTAACCAAGTAATTTATGGAAAAGAAGCTTAAGGTCGGGTCAATCTTTCTGCTAATGCATAATACTTTTCAAAACATCATGTCAGCTGCTTTTTCTAAGAAGTTTTATTGACTGAAATGAGGCTTCTATTTCCTCCACAATATTTTCCTGCAAATTAAACCTGTACCTCCACAAAGATTTAAAAACTGGCATAACCATCACAGCTGCTAAAATAGCAAACCCATCCTTTCCACGCTCTGAGACATCCAATTTTCCTTTCTTTCTGCCAGCACAAACATTTATAAAGCTGGGCACTAAAGCAAACCAAGTTAAATGTGTGCAGGAAAAAAAATAACAAATAAAGGAGAAAATTTACTACTTTACAGTGACATTGCCAGTTTTAAGTGGTTGTACTGAGCTTGTAGCTTGACACTCTTGCTAACAGAAAGCCTCTTCTGACTTCTGCACCTCAAATCAGTTACAGAGGAAAACTCAACTCTTCTTACTCTTCAAACAGTTTATTTGATTCTTTGAATTCATCTTAACTCCACTCTTCATCACTACATGCCTCTCCTACTATTTACAGAACCTCTCACAATAACAACAGCTCTGAATTTAAAGACCTCACGAGTCTAAGTTTGTTTAGAGATGTGAAATAAAACACAGTTAAACAAAGATCTCCACGGCTTTACACTACTGGCACCTCCCCAGTCACATATATTGACTTTCCTCATGTTCCAGCTCTAAACATTTCAACCATTCTCATGTTTGACTGATATCCAACTTAGCTTCTTGTACGATTTTTTTTTCCCCCTAAGGCTTTGCATAAAATGCCTCACTAAATTTTAGATGATATGGTTTTACAAAGTCTTAATGTTTCTGCTTTCAATGCACCTATTTTTCATCTTAGGCTGATCTAACTGGGAAGAAATCCACAGACACTAAAACCTAACAAATTACAGTATCTCAATAAATTATTACTATAAAACTCAAGGAAAGATAGCTAAGCAAAACAAGGTCTTTGTGAGTACATATTTACATCCCACGCCTCTAGTTAAATTTACTTACTTTTCATAGCTTTGTAATGTTGCTTACAATTAGATTATAACTGTGAAGGAAAGAATTTTAATTTTACCAAAGATTATCTCACCTTGTCCACTCCTGCACTTAAAATGAAGTTTCCTTTCTTGTTCCATTTTAACGCAAATATAGGACCTTTATGTTGCCCTAAGGTGCTGGCAAGATTACCTGAAAATTTATATTGATATGAATACATTAAAAAAAATAAAAAAACTATGCTGTGAGCCACAATACAGGAAAATATACTGGAGATTAAAAATGTTCCACTTACCATCTTTAGTCCATATCCTTGCAAAGCCATCATAAGACCCAGTTGCTAGAAGTGTACCTTCACTCTGCCAGCAGAAAGGTTTTTTAATTTATCTATTTTTGCTGTATGACTCAAAGGTAAAGAGCACAAATTTCAGGTAGAATACATCTGCATAAGATATATACTATTTATTGCATTGGTTACAACTCATTAAGCCCTTGAAGTACAATAAAAGACATTACAACGACACTCAGAAACAGAAATATTTCTTGTGTCACCACAGCAACTGGACCACTGCTGTCACCTTAAAATCTGGCTATGCAAAATAGTTTGGTACAAGTTTCCGAGACTGATTTGAGCACTGCCTTTTGTACTTACGTTCCAATCCAGTGATGTCACATCTTTGTTGCTGGGTACATCCTGCCCTCCTTCACGGATGCAGTGCCGAAGTACCAGCTGCGTCGAGCCGCTCGTGCTGTTTTCACTGAGGTTCCATATCCGTGCTGTTGAATCACCAGATCTACAAGACATTACCATATAATATTATGTATAATTATGCAACGGTATTATTAATTGTTGTTGTTACTTTTAAAAAAATCTATTTAAAAGCACAGTCTTCAAAACAGCACACGAGGCGTTTGATGCAAAGGGTGTTGAGGTGGGTGTTGTTTTAACGTTCAGCCGTGTGCCAACAGGCCATGGGTGTTCCCAACATTCCTGGTTCGTGCACATACCCTGAGGCCAAAAGGTCACTAACGGGATTCCAGGCACAGATGAACACTTCAGATTCATGGCCACGCAGCACCACTGCCTTGTTGGGAGGGATTTCAACATCTCCGTCTACTTCCATCATATCCGTGTGATTATCTGCATTGTGGGAAACAGTAGAGAGAGGTGGACTTTAATATTTTGGGGCAATACACTGTGACTACTCTACGGCTCAGGCTCTTCTGGGATCAGTGTAACAATTCACAATTCCTGTGATTCCAAATCTTGACAAGACCATCATGATCCCTTATTTTTCCAGTTCCGATTTATGAAGTACTATAAACAGATGGGGAGTTCCACAGATGTGAGAAAGCTCTTCACCCTTCTAAGCCTTCGCATCCGAATGGATTTAATTCTGAGGCTTCAACATTGAGGCCAAAAGTTACTTTTTTATGCTATGTTTAAAAACGAGCACTGTTACAACGACTCAGTTTTTGAAGCCCAATACTCCACAGCTTGTGCTTTAAAAATATGCTTATGACACATTCATTTTTCAAAAAATCTCTCGTCACCAATTGCAGTCAAACAGGTTTTAAATCTACATCTCAGACACTTCATTTACAAAATAGCTTTAATTAATATAATCACATGTGGTGATACAGTAAACTGATAACAGAGCTTTTCAAATTTCACTGGCAATTGGAATTGTGGCAACACAGAACTTCCTGTGTGGAAGTGAGGTTGAACCCATGTTGTTCTGTAAAACATACTGGGGGTAATTCAACTGAAAAAACAGCTCTCTTGGCATCTAACATCAATCATTTTCTATTATTAAAAATAAATTCATGCTGTGTGTAAATGCAGAAAATAAGAAATGCTCCACAGTTCACCTGCTCCATATTTATTCACTGTGGTTAAACAAATCATTCCACATCTATTGTTTAATTTAGCATTAAGGGTTTCTGTCACTTTTTGTATGCGTGAGAAAACAGAAAAGGCTATTAGAACATGCACAGTTTTCAGAAAGACACCATATAAAACATTGCTTCAGTGAGAGAATCGATGCCAGGATGAAGTGCTGTACCAGCCAGCAGGGGCTGCTGGTAGATCACGTTTAACAGGGCTGAGATCCAAGGTTTATCCTCGCTCTATCCAGTTCAGTTAGGAAGTAAATATTCTTTTGAGATTTTTAAATAAAAACATCAAAGTATAGAGTTCATTTGTATCAGCCAAAGAGCTTTTTATCATATATATGTACTAATAAAAAAACCAATAAAATCCAGTTGCTAAGATGCAGAACTTGTGTGTGGCTTGATATTAATATTCTCTCAAAAACAACATTTCTTCAGGTGTTTTTACAGCAAGATCTGTAACTCCCACTCTTAAATGTGAAATTCAGACTCCCAGAAAAATATTTTAAGAATCACTTTTAATGCCTGTTCCAGACTTTTCCATACTAGGAAAAAACATACTCTAAGTATGTTCCTTTGACCAGTGATGACAAATAGAACTCATTTATTTCACTAATCACAGATAAAATGGAATTAATTAATAAACGAAACCCAACTTGTCCTTTTTTTATGGAAGAGGTCTCAGACAGACCTGTGAAAAACCTTCAGATGCTGGCAAAGGAGCACTACTGGACCTGAGCCAAGGGAATATTGTGAATTCATGAATTCACAAGTTTGCAACTCCCGCAATTCCAAGTATCCAACTGGAGACAGACAAAGGCGAGACTCCATCTTCTGGAGTATCACCTATGATGAAGGTATTCTCTACAAGCTGAAGGGTTTCCTCTACACTTTTATCTCATTGTCTAGTAGTTTGTACTATGATAAATGACAAGAAGTATTAATGTAGGTTAAGGTCATTTCTGCCTCAACTTACTTGCTATAGTATGTGCTCCGTTCTCTTCTCCATTTGCAGTATTTTCCCCATTTTTCGCTGATCCCTGTTGGTTGGTGGCAGCTGCAGCTGCAGCAGCTGCTGCCTGCTGTTGTGCAAGTTTGTCTCTGTAGGCCTGTTGTCTTGTCTGTACCACATCAGGCATCACCGCATCTATCAGTGAGAGAGACTCTATCGGCCTACCATCAAACAAGGTACCATCCTAAATTACGGCAGAGGGAGAGAACAAAACAAACACAACACCAAGCACAAATTAAAATCATGGGCAAAAATTCCAAGAAAGACTAAAGCAGAAGTTTTGCTTTAACAAAATAAATGTAATAAGTGGTGCTAGAAGTGATACTTCATCGTTGTTGCGGTCAGGATTGGAATTTTGATCAAAAGTTAAGTGGCCACTATAAATATGCAAGAAAAGCCACAGCAGCCCTCTGGGAGAGCTTCTGGAATCAAGTTATTTGCTTCAAGTTTGCTAATTCATCTGCTAAAGCAAAAAATTCTGTAAGCTATCTATGAATATGATTTCAAACATGAGTGGCTGCAGCAAAATCTAATGGTTTGTTTGAAGAGCAAGCTGCAAACATTGCAACTCGGGTCAGTGACTTGTGAAGTTATTCTACCTTATTAGACTAATACTTTCCATAAACACATTATCTGGAGAGTTGACTAGTTTTCTTCCTTTTTTTAAACAGTGCTGGCATGCTTTCAAACAAGGAGGAAAAAATTTATCCTGAAATGGACAAGACCCAGTTAAAAATACCCTTATACATATGCTAGGCCTTTGTAAGGATCTATTTTTAGGAGCCAGAAGGATTCCTTGCAATAAATATAGAGTCTCCTTCTTCTATTCCTATTGCTTGCTTTATTTTTCTGAGGCTTCCTAAAGGGAAGGATTTGCTTCACTGGGACTAAGAACACTACTCAAACGGAGACTGGAAAGAGTAGAATTAATGAAAAAAATAGTTTCCTTCTGTAATCTAACTGACACATAGAAAGGCTGCTAACCTTCCAGGCATAAATGAGAATGGAAACTGAGGGCGAGTGTCTGCAGCATCAGGCAGGAAGATACATAGCTTTCTGTACTGCTGGAATAACCATTTAAACATCAAATTTAATAGATCTTGCTCAAGATGAATTAGCCAGCAGAGGCAAAAGGCAAACTGGAATATACCTTCATCCTTCCTGCCACGAATTCAAACCCTCTCTCTGCTTGGAGACCTTGCCTTTGGGCTTGCATTACTTCATTATAATGACACGTCACCCAAACAAGAGCTGCACAGTGCTCTCCCCCCTCCCTAACGCCAGCCTACAAAAATAAAAAATTAAGAGATTACTTGTCTCAATTATCATCTTATCTCACTTGTCTGGATGTACTACAACATTATATTAGGGTAAAAGCTCCACAGACAACGGACCTTGAAGCACTGAGCCAGAACACCATGCCTGGTGTTGTGTGGCTGCACTGGGCAGAACCCCTACCCAGTTATGTCACTCCATTCTGGTTCCACCACTGGAGTCATGGTGAACACCAGCAGTAAGGAATCTGAAGTAAAAGTAAATAAATAGGACACAAGAAGGTTAAGAAAAAAATACTGACATTCAAACTTACTGCAAAGCAAGGACACAACGCTCCTGCAGGCAAAGCCTCCTTACCTCATTAATACTGACTTCTGCCTCTACATACTGCAGACCTTTCTGGATGATGGAAATCAAAGCAGCTGGTGGCACCAGAGCACCATTTATATTAGACTGGCTGATATGGCTCTCTATACCAAAGGTAAATGCTGAATGGGAAAACCCTAAAGACAAGGCAAAAACATCAGAAGTGATTTACAGACAGACAACTCTACTTGCTGCACCAAGGTAGGATCTTCTGTTTACAAACCTGAGCAAATTATACAAAGTTATAACATGCTTATGAACTACAAAAAACCCTCATCAAAACACCTTGTTTCTCTCATAAGTCTCTAGTTTAAAGGTACAAAACAGGAAAAGCAATGCTTAAGTATAAACGCAATTCTTAATTACAGTACCAGTGGTAACATTTGTGCATGAGTCAATGCAAAAATACAAAATACACAAATTGCAATAGCACTTAAAAATATTTACATATTCACAAACTACATATATCTATTGTATTATATATAGTACTTAATAAATATATACATATACACCTCTCTCCAAGACACTAAGACTCACTTGCTATTTTTACTCAGTGATTTGATACCCATGAAAGTGAAATGGATCTGTACGTAGAGCGGAATTCAGCTCACGGTACAGTGCTATCATAATTGTGTATGCTTTGGCACTTAGAGCTACATCAGCACTGTGCACTGATTAAGAAGTAGCAAACATGGTGCAGCACTGGCAGCTGCTTGCTACTTATTTGATAACCCTGAAAAAGTGAATTTAACCTAGAGAAAAACAGTTGTTTCAGCAAATTAACTTTACTGCCATGGAAGTCTTTCTTAAACCACTTTATTTTTTTTTCTTTTTTCCCTGTCAGGGAAGTCAGGTAAGTAAGAAGCTGCCTGCAAACTTTCAAATGAAGATGAAGCAATTTTATAAGTTTGACTTCTGTGACAAAAGCAATCTGCAACTGGAATGAGAACATGTAATAGTTTTCAGTAAATTCGGGCAGAACAGTGAGTTTCTGCTTTCCTTTGACAAGCAGAGACTGACAAACTGCGCCCTCCACCACTGCTCCTGCTGCTTCTTTGTCTCAACTTGGGAAGTCCATTAGCAGTGGACATATACTGCATCAGTCAAACGCATTTTCAAGAAGCCTGAAGCCCCTCATCAGCAATCACAAAACAAAACTAAGAATCAGTAAAAGTTGCATACATATATATAAATATACGCACACACATTAAAGGTGATTTCTTACACTGTTATCTTAAGATTGGAATTTATCTTTCCTTTAATATGCAGATTTCTTTTACGTATTGCTGAGATCATATTCCCTCCTGCCAGCTGACAATCATCACTTGTTCATTTACTAGGGCATGCCCTGACTTCCAGTCAGATCTACCCTCTCTAAATGTAGGCTGTGTTAAGCAGTCACTATCACAGCTGTGAGAAAAAGATGATGTTGTCTCTTACATAGCTTCAAGAATAACCACCACCACAAAACTCCCTGCAGCCATATGGCTGCATCTAGAAACCCAAACATGCAACACAAACTCAAACTGCTGATTCGACGGCGGTTGGGAAGCTTCAAAAATTCAAGAACACTGCTGCATTCTTGCTTGTGTTTTACAGTCAGTCAGTTTGGACGAGTATGACAGGAAAAAGGTTTATTTTCAAGTCTGACAATATTCAACTGTCTTCTACTCCCAAGAAGCAGGAGGTTTGGGCTAGTCTGACGCCAAAGGATCCTCCAAGGAAGCGTCCTGCAGGGAGGGAGGCTTTGGGAAACTCAAGACTTATTCCTGTAGAAAATCTTTTCATCCCTATTTGGATTCAAGTTATACAAGTCACACAGTCACAGTTGCCACTTCTCCCTTTGAAGCACAGCAACATCTGCCCTCCCACAGCCATAATCAGGCAACGAATTCGGCTGCACAAGACCAGCTCACAGGAGCATCATCGCTCCAAGAACACAGGAAAAAACAGTATTTTGCTGATCATTCTATTTTCTTCCTCAAGTAGCCCCTGAAGAAAACGATGCAAAGTGCCATTGTCACCCTGCAGAGAAGTGATCTCCAGGAAAATGCATTTCTAGCAATCAAGTGAGTCCTTGGCTGAGTTGACTGCCATCTGAAGACTCCAAATGACTAAATGTGATTAAGTTACAGAAGGTACCTTGGCAGGAATTCATTCTCTTGTTGAGAAGAAACACCAAGAAACAGTTCAGACAGAAGCACATGCCTACTGGCAAAATAATTAAATGAGTCTGTGTTTGCTAAAGCCAGTTGCAGATGAAGATGAAATAAATTATGCATTGTTTAATAACCAGAATAGTAAAAACTCACCTGACTCTTGCAAGTATCTATATACCAGGAAGTTAACCTCATCACTGCTTATACTCATCTTTATTCCCAGTTAAACCATGAGGTCACAACAAAGGACACAACCCTGCAAATAAAAGAAAAGTAGGTCAATTAAATTTTTTTAGTACTTCATAGGTATTTCCCAACAAATGCTATATTTATTAAGTAAGTAGCTCCCTGGCAGCATAGACAATGGTTTTATTCTATAATGCAAATAAGTCTACTGGAGTCATTAAAAAGGTATTTGTCTCACCACAACATAAAGGTCAGTAAATTAAATATTGAAGGGCCGGATTCTCAAACAATGCGAATTGGTATGGACTGAGAAAGTATACTGTTTAACACCAGTACTAGGAAAGCCTCTTTTCACAGGTTTTAAAAAACACTGAAGTGAGCTACATCTATTCAACATTACTACTATGGAACACACTCTTTAAATTGTGGATTTTTCTCTACCTGGCTCAGAAAGACCAAGAATTTGATTTCACACTGGCATCCAGACAAGTTCTCACTTTTACTTTCAAATCTACTCCAATTTTCAGGTACTCCTGCTCCATTAAAAAGGCACAACATGGGCTACAACAGTGTCTGTTCACAGCAAGCCTGGCTATTTGCACTAAAAACCAGAAAATATCTGGGCCAGACACTTTGGCTTTGCACAAGGAATTCTTGACATTGGAGACAAACTTTAAACAGATCATTTTAGTGGCATTTCTCTAGGCTTTAAAAATATCAATGGATATAAACAATTTTCCCTTGATTTTATTAATGGTAGATACTTAGCAAGACAAATAATATATCAGACTATATATACTTTTGATGAGAAACTTTGAAAATCCAAAGCAACAAGCGTAAGATGGAGACAAAACAGTATTCTTTCCTTACTCCTAGTCTAATTTTTGAGAACAATCTCATGCCTTCTGCATGCCTAAAAACCCTGACCTTTCCAAGTAAACAAGAAAAAGCATCAGCTTCCAGAACATATTATGAAATAATGTCTATCACCCGCTCCTACTATCTGTCCAGCCCTTTTCATCAGCAAACCTTCCCAGGTTTTTACCCAGCTGCCCACCACCAGGATTGCTCCAGCACAGTAACTTCTAGTGGGGCCAACACCACTGGTAAGGGATGGTACAAAGCCTTCCCCAGCCCTGTACAGCTCCCAGCCATGCCTGGGTTACAAGAAACACCTGCCAAATTCCAGTGCACTTTGAGAGATCATTTACTCAGCAGTATGTGAAATGAATGGTGTTTTTAACCATTTCATGCATTAGCAACCAAGCCTACCACGTGCAGGACCAAACATGGACAAAACATTTGATTCAGCTCTGTTCTGTGGCCATGTGTGGTGCAAATTACGTCTTTAAGACTTTGTTGTTCCTCTTCCTACAGAATTTCTCTGTAACATTCTCCTTCAGAGAAAAAGGTAATTAACTTTTAAGAGACTCATAAAGAAGCCTTATTTTACAATACGTACACACACAAATGGCAATATTTGTTTCATGGGTCTACCACTGAGTTTTAAAACCTTGCTGCATCACCACGAAAGATAGATCAAAACAAAGAAATCAGATGAAAGTGCTATTTGCCACACTCTGACACACACAGAGAAGTCCTGAATTATTAATGTAAAGAGGGCTTCCAACTCAAAGCAGAATCGTGGAGATTCCACATAAACCCACTTGAAGAAAAAAAAAAAAACACCCTAACGTTTTGCTTGTCTGTCAAAAGTGTTCTTTACCCTGCACAAATCAAATGAGCCTCGTTTTTTCAGGGCTGGTTCCAGGTGTCTTTCACAAGACCCTGTGGCAAGGCAGGGAGCTGCCACCCGCTGTCCCATCGTGAGGTGGCACTGCAGCACTGGCTGGGGGACCCTGACAACTAGAAAAACACAGAAATGCCTTCAATAAATACACAGCCTGCATGATGAAGACGTGAAACCGAAAAGGGTGCAAAAGGTTCCAGTGTTTTACCGAAATACTGCTTTATCCATTTTCTCCCTGCTTATTTACATTTTCTGAAAGCTCATTTCTGTGTTTCCTCCCCACCCAGGCCCAGTGGCTCTGGCCATGCCAGGAACAAGCATCACCCGGCTGTGGCACGGCCAAGGGATGGAAAGACTGTGAGAAAAACAAGCAACACCAAAACACTTTCCTTCCCCCCTCCCAAAGCAAAATTTCACATTAAAGAGGAAATACAGCATTAGCACAGATAGGAGAGGATACAGTAATTATTTCCCTTTGACAAGTTCTGAATTGATACCAGGATGCATTCTGGCTGCCAGGCTCATGCTGTCGGACCTCAAAGCTGCCGTTGTTTCCAGCCCTAGGAACTGTGCTGTCTCCCCTCCTTCTCGCTCACAGCTGCCTGGGAAGCACCCAACACGAATCACCTGAGACAGTGACAGCAAAAAGGAGCAGAAGAGGGACCCACTGGTCACGCCGCTCTCAGCGCTCAACACACAAGGCCACCCCCTCATTTCAAGGAGAAGTTGCAACTTGCTAAGGGTGTCTGCCAAAGGGAAACAGTAACGGGAAAGAAAATAAACCCGCTAACCTATGAACCACGTGAACTCCATTCTCCCTGGTGCCCCAACATGGCCCCAGGGCTTGTTTGGGTGGTGACGGGAAAGATTTCTTAGAAGTGGCGTCATGTAAATGGAAACATAAATAGAGGAGGAAAGGCTGAAAGAAGAAAATTAGAGGGGAAAAAAAATTTATCTTTATGCACGTACACATATACACCACGTATTAAGAAAGGTACTTCATTTATGTTAGCTTATTTCTCCCAAATCCATTATTTCCACATGTAATCAACTACTTGTTTTGGGCACCTCGCAAACACTAATATTGTTCTTTATTTTAAATAAAGCAGTTAAATCACCAAAAAGACACGGACATAGAAGTTACACGTAATTCCTACCAGTCTTAGATTTTTAGCCTAAATTGAGAAGAGCCCATTAAAAATATTTGCGGCTGTATGTCCCAAACCCATTCTGAAAATACAATGAGCTCCTTGAGGCCCCCTTTTTCTGGCTCTTAAAATTTCAAGTCTTCCTCAAAACATTCTGTGGAATTACATGGCAAAGTATGATGCGCCCACACTGCTGTTTTAGATCCAAGTGTACCTTTAAAGGAAATCTCTCCCACTTGCCTCTACTTTTGTTTTGCACCTTGGAGCAGGCACAGTGCATGTAAAGTAAGACTCCTGAGTGGTAAAACTAGAATTAAATAAATAAAATACCCTGTAACAGGTCAAAAAAGGATGTGCACTGTGGCTTACAAAGGATGCCCAAAATGCTCATAGGCTTCCAATCCCTGAGACTGCACCAGGATCAGCATTCACTGCTCAAAACCAAATCCACTTCAGCACACACCTGAGTCTCACAATCCACACATCCCCACGGTGCTCAGCAATGCCACAGTGCCAAGGAAACTAGACTACAGTGTCAGTGACCCATCAACCCTGTTCTCTCTTGATCATGTGAAAACACCAAACCAGAGGCACTGGCTATCTGTAGGATCCCCTTCCCAGAGGATGAACCTGTGCTTTTATAACACTTCTGTTCAATTAGAATCAGCATATTAGTCAAATATCCCCGGTAATTTTTAGTGTTGCCACTGAAAGCCCCTGAACTCCCAATATTTATCAGGCATAACATATATCAGCCTATACAGATGCTGGCCTCAAGATTCACTCAAAACCAAATGTGCCACAGGAACAGACAAGACACACACTTGCACCCATCCCATGTCAGGAGTAACACAGAAACTCATTTGGATGCTGATTTTTTTAAAGGAAATGAGGTTTCTTATCCCAGAGAAAACACATCAACTCAGGCACTGCTCCCACATAACAAAACTGTGCCTGTGTTTCTGTACCTGCCCATCCCAATTCAGACAGGGCAGGTCTCATCCCACCACCTCTGTCCCTTGAGAACAATTCACACACTTCATACTTTGGGCAAAATTTACAAGTAAAATCTGTTAAGAGGGAGATCAAATTTCACACTCACTAGATCTACAGGCTAATGGGTGCCCAACAGTGCGAATCTGATTGTATTTCTGACAAATCACTATTCCACTCCACATGTTTATTATAGCTTTGTACTCCTCTTTCAGGTTCATGCCAAATGCTGGAGAACAGATGCTGCCTGATATGGCTCCTGGCCTAATAGGGGGTTTTTTGTTGTTTTGAGGGTTTTTTTCAGACAAATGTGAACTGGCAGTGAAAGTTTATACATTAGATTAGCAGTGTGTATCTCTTAATCACTGTTTGATAACATATATGAGATTTAGATTTACACTAGAATTAGAGTTACTGTATCATCAAACAACAGCCTAAGAAACTGGTATTTCTGCAGTTGTAGGTGGGCTCTAACACATCCTCATTAGGTAGGATAACAGGAAAATCTGGCAGGCTGCTGGGAATAATAATTCCCCCAAAACATATCCATCATTAGTTTGATACCAAATATGATTATGTTAAAGTGAGCAGTAAATCCTTAATGTTCAGATATAAACAGACTGGTACATTTACCCATCGAAAACAGAAATCTGGCTACAGAAACAATGAAAAGCCTACGACAAATATTGCCACTAGAGCTTTTATTTTTTTCTCTTTTGCAAGAAATCCAGACAAATATTTTGCTACCATGTGTCCAAAAACCAATGACACCATTTTACTAATTCTTACTTAAGAATCTTCCTTGTTTTGATGACCATAATGACTAAAAAAAAAAAAAGGCAAATTATGTGACCCAATCTGTGAGCACAGTTTTTTAATTCCACCTAAAAAACCTGAATATTCCTACAAGTCCTTTGGACAGTTTTATTACTCTTCCACTCTCCATATTTATCAGTAGTCTTAAAAATAATTACTGCATGTAAGAAACAATTCCTCTTCGTTATGCTTTGCAACAAACACCATCTCTCATCCAGGCAAACCTGCTGCCCTCTGACAGCTTTGTGATCACTGTCATGGTGCCTGAGGTGACAGACAATCCTTGCAGCCCAGGAAAGTGCTGATACACTAAACTCCACCACTTTCCCAGCTGCATCCAGGTTGATTAAGACACTGGGGCATCAAGGTGTGCTATGATTTGTCAACTTGGAGGTGCTGAATAAAGCATGCAATTTCAACCCAGCCACTGAGACCAGCAAACTCCTGGATGTGTGAGGTTTCAGCAGGACTTGATTCAGACAGCAAAACCATCATGTGAGTAGCTTGCAGAAATGGAGTTTTAATCCACGGCTCCACAAAATGCTCTTCCTGGTGGCTGCTGTTCCACTAAAGCATTCTCCCAAGGCTCTTCCCTGAAACATGGTAGAGTCTACCCTCAAAAGGTGCTGAACTTCCCAAGACTACATCCAAAGAAGAGTTCCACAGAGCCCTTTAGAAATACCTTATAAAGGAAAACTCATAAAATAAATTAGTCGTTCAAGCATGTAGTGTATGACTGATGTCCTTCTGTGTAAGGATTTATTAGAGACCAATTTCAATCAAAATGAACATTTTCACGCACTTTAAAGAGAAGAAAAAAAAAAGTTGAGTTTTCTTTAACTGTATCAGCTACTTGCTCTATGGACTCCTTTCACACCATCACTTGAGATATGAGGGCCAATACTCTACTGAGCACAATACAAACAATCCCTTAGTAAACTTCTACTACCACCAGAAAATCTGCAATTAGGAATTCTTTCTAGCCTTCTAAATGTAAAGGAAAACATTTTTTTAAATTAAATGTGTACACTTTTGTAATATTTCAAAATAAAGTTCTCCATTTCTCTATTTTTAACCCATCTCTAAATTGCTATCTTAAATGTGCCCCTTTTTCTCAAGATTCAATATGCCAATTGTGAACTTACATAAAAAATTATGTGGAATTCTGTCTTATGAACCTTCTTACTGATTTCTCATATGATCAGGCTTTGCCAGATATCCTTCTAGCAATTTAAACCAAGAGATGCTTCTCTTGTTCATCTTTTAACTCTACTGCTTTGCTTTTAACCAAGAAGACTGCTTGATTTCTGAAAACTAAAAGAGTAACTTTTCCTTTCCTCATCTGAATTGTCTTCCTTAGCTCAGGCGATAAATATTTGTATTCTGTACTTCAGCTTTAGTGACCTAATTTATGGCAACAGTCTCTGTCTTTTCATGCCAATTTGAGAGTATGAAGCATACAAGATGACAAAGCCAGTCTGAAATTTTCTAAAGAAAAAGAATTACAACCCTGAAAGTGAAGAGAAGCAAAAAACTCAAAACCCACAACAGAACAAAAAAACCCCCACTTAAAACCTTGGCTAAAAATGTTACTGTCTACTTATCTGAGTACTCAATCCCCAGAAACACCAATCCCAGTCCCAAGTACTGTTACAAAATATGCTGCAGATGAAGCCCATTTGTTGGTTTTGCCTAGAGCAAAGCAGTATTTAATTACTGAACTCTGAATCTCCTCCCCTAAGTCATATGCTGTGTGACCCAGGAGGCCGGGATTCCGGATGTTACAGCAGAGACACAAGTGACAGTATATTCAGTGTCATATTTCCACAGCTATGGTTACAAAGCTGCAAGTTTCTATGCTTTCTAGAGTTAAAAAAACATCTTCCTGGATAGCTATGGGGCATCTTGCAGTGATTCTTGGCAGACCTGTTTTGTAAATCTCTAGGCTAACTAAAGAAACAGGGGTATTTCCACTAGAAACACGTTATTGAATACACTTTAGGTTCTCAAACCTTTTTTCCCCCATGATTACAGTGCAACACCAGCAGAAATTATGTGTTGGTGGAGATTTCTCTTCTTATGTCCTGTATCAGAACAGCAAAGAGGTATTGTATAACAGTATTTTAAAGGCTTTTCAACGCTCTGGGTAACAATGAAAATAGACATAGATGGACCCGATGATTTCCTAGAGGTCCCCTCCAATCCAACCATTCTGTGACATGTTTCAGACACAACTCTTTACAATACTGCTGCAAATTGAGGTGGATACATCTGACTGCAGATGCAAATACATTGTTCCTTTAAAACTTAAAAGCCAAACCCAGCTGCTCAAAATAGGCACTAAATATGCAGTAAAACCGCCAGCAGTAAGTCCTGCCTCAGTTTTGATTGCCTGATGAAAGCCATTCCTTCCCGCCTCCCCACAAGATCCCAAGTCCATACGTCTTGTTTGGTGAAGGCTTTTAATCACAGAGCTCAAGCCCACTGATGTAGGCAAAACAGGCTTAAAGCAAAACTGCCCAGACGTAGCAGTTCAAAAGTTAAACCACCATCCTCTTCCAATACTTAAATAATTTTCAGAACCCACCAGGAAATAAAACTAACGTTATGAAATTCTCCTTGATCAAAATCTAATCCAGACTAAAGGCAATTTTTTAGAAAGGAAAAGCTCTGGTTTGATAGGATGACTTTCAGGGTTAGATGGTCCTACCTACACACAGGCTGGACAGATGCTTACGGCAGCAAAACTGGAAATCCGGAATTTCTAAAACAGAAAGGGTCAGCTCCTGACTGACGACCAGAATTAGCACAGTCACCAGGGGAAGCAGCAGTGTGGGTTTGGCCAACATGGATTACTTCAAGATGACCTGCAAAGTCCAACTTCCAGGCTCTGTATGCTAAATATATCTAACCCTGTAACAGAGAGGGAATCACTAGACAAATGCCTGGCATTACTCCAGGGAGAGACACTTGCCCATCTGTCCCTCAAAAGGGAAAATTTTCTTATTGGAGGGGCCTTCTCAGGAACAGAGGTAACGCCAAGCAGGGTGTGGAGTTTCCATTCTCAGGTCATTAGAAGGATGTCCTTTCAAGACACAGTCCTCCACGAACACCTGATTTCAATAAATAAAGACTTTTGCAATCAAATTTTAGACCCTGTCTCGAGGAGGCTTTGTGAAATTGTTCAATGGCTTTACTAAGTGCTAAAATAGCAGCCTGTTAATACTCTCTGGACCTATACACAGAACAGCTGCTGCAATCAAGTGCAAGAAAGGTGGAAACTGGAAGAAGCCTTATCTGCAACCTTGTTTAAATGCACGCCTCTTTGTCATGCACCCCATTTTATGCATGCAACTACGTATATGACTACTCATCTGCTGCGCTGCACTACAGCCTTTGCAAAAAACTAATTATGAATGAATGTGGGAGCACACCCATTAATCCTCGCTTGGATCAAACTGTGTAAGAAGTTCTGAGAAAATAACGGCTTGAGAAGAGCCCTTGAGTCAGACAGAATGAGCCCTATTAAGAGCTTCTGCTGAGATTAAGGTGGTGAGGGGCAACAACCAAAAATGTTCTTCTATTTGAGAACATGAACCATTGAAAATAAACTCAAGTACCATGGCTCAAGCTTTCCGAGCAAGAACCTGAAGAAATTAAACAGTTAAACAGGGTGAAAGATCTCCATACCGTGCTAAGTTTCTGGTCTCAGCAGATTTATTCTCATTTTCATCACTGGAAAGCCCACTGAATAACATGGCCTCTAAGCCTGATCAGGAACATTCCATTTTTTTCCAATGTGTTGCTCCTGATGTTCCCACAATAGATCATTCAGGGCTCTAAGGGACTGTGTCAATTGAATTGAATGATGTGGTTGCCTGCTGGTACATAAATGCAAAAGCAAAGCTGAGGGGGTTTATTTTCAAAACAGAAGACATTGATCCTGTGACAATGTTCCATTACCCCGACTTTATTTCTATTAGAGACAGTGATTACATCTACATCAATTGCTTGAGCTGATGGATATTGGTGCACTACCAGTGACAGTTTTTCACTACGCTGCTGCTGGATGCTGCTGGCCTACAAAATAAGATTCATTCTGAGCTCACACTTATTTGTCCACGGAGAACTAACAAAATTTGGGAAGAATTTCGTAATCAGTCCGTTTTCAACTGTCTGTGTTTGGGATGTTTTTGTGTGTTCTGTAACACTTATTTTGGAACGGGGATTAGACACCGGGTAGCCTAGCATGGACTCCATTTGTTACAATTAAAATATTTTTCATTGCCACCTGATGGGTAATGAAACAGCAGATGTAGTTCTCAGATGCACCCATGGAGAGCTATTTCTGCACTCCTACAACAGCAGCCCTGTCTTCACCGGGGATTTTTTCACATGGCTGCTTGGACTCCTGTTCCCTTTTCCTGCACTGTCACCCTTGTGTAGTTTCCATCCACTGCACTTGCTCTCTTTCCCAAGCTGGTGATCCATCTTCCAGCTTTCATCTCTTGATCTGACAGACAATCTTGAGCCTGTGGCCATGCATTTGCCCTGGTTTTCACCTCCTCACTGTGAACTGCCTATACATACTCTGCACTCCTAAATCCATCTCTCCATCCACTTTAAAGTGCTTTGACTTTCTGTACCTCCTTCAGTCATGTCTTTTTCTACATTCTTCTTTCACTCCTTTACCATTACAACCCACGATTTGTTTACATTTCTCACAAATAAATTCTGCTGGTTGAAAAAAATTCAATTCATCTTCAACAACAGTATTTTCTAGTCCAACTAAGCCTTTTCCATTTAATTTGTCCCTGTTTGCTTAGCCTTGTGCCCTGAGTCATGTCCTGAAGTGCTTCTGCAGGAGAAAGGCCTTTGTCTGACTCATGTTACTGCAGCAGGTTCCTTCATTTTTGATAAGGACATTTTTTTTATGCTGCCATAACAACAACAAATTGAAGTGATCTGGAGTTACACATGCTCAGAGTAACTAAGCAAGAACTGCTCAGAATTAGCAGAATCTGGACCAGTGCAGAAACTGGGGCCAGAGTTCATCTGTCAGAGCCAACCAGCATCTTCTGGACGGACCCCTCTGCACCAGGACAACATCTACAATTTAGCACAATGTTGGGCACCTCCTTGTTCAAGTCCATTCTATATTGCACATCAGAATTTTTGTGTAAACAAAAGTGAAAGACTCCAAACCTTGCTCTGTGGTACGACTGGGTACCTGTGAGGTTGAAACTGCAGGGAACCCAAGCAGCCCTTGCCTAGGAGTTCTGAGAGCATCCAGTTGTACAGTGAGGAATTTTGTCCAAGCTTCGAAAAACACTTATTAGTGGCCACCACTGCCTTATAGTTTTGGAATAGGCTTTTCTGTGAAACACTAGATTTTTAGCTTTTATTAGGATATCATTACTCAGGTAATTATCCTAAATTTCTGTAGGTCTTACATCATTCTTGGCACAGACAGTTCCAGGAATATGACCTTTTCCAACAAAGGACCCACTCACTCATTTGCCCGCCCTTCATCTATGAGCCTGAACACTCTCACCTCAGCTTTTTCAGTACCTACAATGCTGTTTTCAAGTGCAGGTGTTATTTTCAGCATAGAATTTGACAGAGCTATTTTATAAATAATACTGACCACATAAATGGAGCAAAAGAAGCATTTCCTGCAGTGGAAAACCCAGAGAAGGATATTGTGTGTGTCTGAGAGAGCACCTTCCCCAACTTCTACATTATTTTAGAAAGACCTGGGATTACCAGGCACAGCACATAACCTCTGCAGTGTTGGGTATATAAACATAGGGGGGGGGGGAAGACAGTAAAGAGGTGCTCAGTTCGCAGGTGAAGAGGCTTTGATCTCTTCTAAACGCAAATAAACCCGGCTTATTTCCCCATTGTTAGGCCTGGTCTTTTATGCCTTTCCCATGAGAAAAGAAGTTTTGGAATGATGTGCTCTGGCAGCATCTAGTTTGGGAATAACAAATAATTTTTCTGAAATTCCTTTGTGAGTGCATGAAAGCTGCCAATTCTTTTCCTGAGGCAGATGTCTTGTTGAATAGTAACAGTTCTGAGCCCTCTGTTTCTGAAAAATGAAGGATGAAACACAAAACTCCTGTGAGGAAATACCATAATGGGGTGAAAAAAACAACCTAAGAACCTCACAGGACACAAAGAAGATCCTTCAGTTACAATTTACTAACATTTTATGTCAGGAAAATAAACACTGTTAGCAAGGAAAGATAAAATTTCCAAATTTTGGTGGCTATTCATCAAGAGCAACTATGTCAGAACCTGCTACTTACTGAAAAGAACACCAGATGAATTATCTATTTTTAAATTTGAAATGAAGAAAAATCAAAAGTTCCCTTTGGGTAGAGAAAACAATTATACTAAAAATGCAGGGGCTTGTTGTGGGGGGTTTTTAATAAAAAACCTTGAATACTTCTGACTCCCTGGGACAAGGCCAGAACTACTCATTAGGTGTGGATTGATGGCAAACATATAGGTCGGTATTTATGAGCATTAATAGTAGAAATACACCATGGTTTAGACAAGTTTTTCTCCATTAATCCAGATATTAAACATGTTGAGAATCTAACTGCAGTTGGACTGCAGAATTTGGTATTGAAAATATGTGCTAACATTCATCATATTCAGTGTTCAAAGTTCTCTAGAGCCACGAAACATATCCTAAAGCCTGGAATAAATTAAATGTAAACTGACAAGTTCTTTCTAGCCCCAAGATGTTCACCTCAAAAGATTTAAAGACGTGTAACTCATGACTGACTGCAGCATTATGCATGAATGGAGAATTTTAAAGAAAGCTTAAGAAAGTTTACCCTCAGATTAAAAACTCAACTCTTTGCTTTACCCAAGCATTTTCACATCCAGCCCTGTTCACTAAAGCAGCCTGAAATGAGCCTGTGGGAATCTGCAAGTAAATAACCATTATCAATTGAGGATTAAGGAAAAAAAAAGGCATGAAAAAAATCATCACTTTTCGCAAAGCCAAAAATCATAGATAAGATGCTCCTGCAATTGGTCATGCGAGTGTATCAGCATAACAACGTGTGAATTAGGTACATCCACTCCCACACTCCTCCACCATCCCTGCCCTACTGGGCTGCTAATCAGTAAAAAAAGCCTCCTTTCCTCATACCACTATCCCAATGCCACCTACAATATCGCTTTACCTTACTCCTAAATAAAACCATATGCAATACCAGTATTAAAAAGTGCAAACCACAGCTCGGGGGTCTTTAAAAAAGCCATCTTAGGACTACAGCACAGTTTTGCTCGAAATGAGGATAAATGACAGAAATCAGTTACCAGTGTAAACAAGATCAAGTGCCAAAGGGCAGTGTGAAACCATCTTCACACAGACTTTATTTTTTTAATTAAAGACCAATTAGCAGGGGGAAATTATGAATTTAAAAAATGAATTTAATGTTTACAAATTTGTTTCAGGAAAACGACCATTCAAGTGGATTAGAAGCCAACTGTATTTACTTTGGCACCCCCAAATTTAATTTCAGGTAAACTTGGAAATCTGGTAGCTAAATTTTCCAGAAGCACTTAGATCACTTAGAAGCCTTACCAGAATTATTTCTAATGGAAAACAGGATGTGAACTACTTGCCTTCTCTGGCTACTCCCTAACATCCAAGATGCACTACCTAAAACCCTCAAAATAAATTAAGACACAAACATTGTCAAACATTACTTTTGATATTCAAAGAGGCAAAGCTATTCTTATCTGTGAAACTTAAATATTGCAGTAGTAATTTAATATCCGCGATCTCAGCCCTGCACGGCCACTTATGAGCGCGACCCAGGGCAGCTGGAGATGGCACACACTGATTCATTTGTCTGTGACACAGCATCATCATCCTACTTATCCTATTTCCTGTGTACAACCTAAGGCAACAGAAACGAGAGACCAATGCAAAATTCTCATTTCTTCTTTCACTGTTCTGTATAATCACCTGCATTACTGGTGTGATCTACCATGAAGCAATAAAAAAATCCAGCACCAGCAACCCAAGGAACACCCTAGAACTGCGGCACCAGCCGAAACAAGGAGGAATATGTGCCTGAGGCTGCCCAGAGCTGGGTTCTGAGGGCTGTTGGGGCAGCTCAGGAGGGCAGAGTACACCTTTACTCTTATGAAATAAAAGATTGGGCATTCCTGGGCCATCATCCCATCATCTCTGGTCTCTCAGGGCTGTCACTGCCTCCCACACGTGGTCTAAGTGATAATCTAAGATCCAAAGAGGCTGCACAGTGACAGGGGACAGCAAGGTGACAAACGAAGACCTAGAGAGACGCAGCGCAGTGACCGGCTCAGCCCAGTCCCCTCTGTGAGCCTGGACACTCAACTGCACAACACATTGAGCTGCAGACACAAGACCATTGCTGGGACATGGGTAGGTCCAACAAAAACATCTCACCCTCAATAACTCTGCAACATGGGCCAGAGTGTTTTCCAAGCCTGCAAATATCTCTTTCCTTAATTTATGCAATTTTCAGTTTCTCCTACAGTAACCACCTTCAATGCAAGCATTCAATCTCTGCATCTCTATATCCTACTCTGCACCACACCTCAAATCTGACTGTGGAAGCTGTCATGAGCAAAGCTATACCATCTAGGCATTAGTGCTACGTATTTTGGCAGAGAACGTCTCTATCTATATTAGCTACACCCAAGGTTCCATGAGAAATAGTATTGATTTTTCCATTCAAGCATATATATTTGATGAATAACTCACTCCTTCCTCCAAAGGCTGTCGAGACATTAAGCTGGTCCCCCTTTCTGCCTTCAACATCTGCTTATTTTTTTCTCTAAATGAACCTGTATCAAAGAGTCTTTTGGCAGAATGTTAAGAATAGCATATATACTGAGGTGATATGCCTAAAACACATGGAAAAGACATGCAATACTGCCATCATTCTTGACCAGATTTTCCAGACCCTGCAGTACACGCCTTTTTTTATTTTAACTGGGAACTATTCCAATATCTGAATCATCAAGAGCAGTCTTTTCTTTTACAGTATGCCCTGAAAAATAAAAACAAGCTTCTTTCCTTGCCTGTAGAAAATGGAATGTTTTACCTAGCTCAAATTATCCTAGACTAAGGACAACTTTGAATGAATGCCAAGCTCTGATACTTCATCAGTGATGAAGTCTAGAGGCACATTTATACTACTGTAAAGGAAAAATTCCCAGGTATTTGATGAACATGCCTTCCATAACAGAGCCCCAGACAGCTCCTACACATTGCAAAGTCACCTTATCTCTAGAAGCAATTGCACTCTCGATCTCAGAAGACTAGAGCAGTGTACCAAATGTTCCTCTTGCTAATTTGGCACTGCACAGAGGGCCTGAATAATAAAAGGAGTCTGAACACACCTGAAGAACATGTAATAGGATTCAAAAATACACTAAAATGTCGTTTAAAAGAACAGTACTTTGCCTTTCTGTACAGCATATGGGAGATAAAAAAGCTATAGCAAAGCAGTCTGTGGTACATGAAGTTTTTGTTTTGTGAAGGAACCATCCTTCCAAGCTTTACATTAGAACTGATGTCAGTGCCTATAACCACACATTAAAAGGTTAAAATTTAAATCTGTTGGCTTCGTACAGTAGCAGCAGGAGAGTCTACCAAAGAAACTCTTATCAAATGGCTGAAAGGCACAAGGGATACAATTAAGATGAAAAGTTCAAACCCAGGACATTTCCTCTTCTTTCTGACTGCTTAGCCCAACATTAGACATCTGTTCTCACTAATTTCTTAATTACTCCTCTCTGAAGCAAACTATTCAAAACCTGACGATACATCATCTGTCCAATAAGGGCCCCTCCAATTAGAAGGTGCTATTTTGAATTAAACTGTCTCCTCTACTGATGCAGTTGGAAACATAATCATAGCTTTGTGTAGAGAGAACCGTTTTGCTTAGTCAAGCTAAAACATCAGCAGAGATGGAAATACACCATGTCTTGTAACTGCAGGCCACTATTACACAGGCAGCTGCACCGAAATGATCTTCAGCTTGTCCCACAAGTGACCTCTACTCTTGTCTTTTGCAGAATTAGGCAGCCACAGTAACTACTGCTGCTAGTTCAGAGTTAAACAAATTAGACACGACAGCCTTTCAAAAAAAAGAAACCCACTATCTTTGGTTATCTTTACCTTACCTCAAACATTGGAGTAAGAGTCTATGCATGACCAATTCTGCTCAACTGTTTCCAGCAATGGGAGCATTATTTGAAAATAAAGAGATGATAGAGAGGAAGAAGTCCATGACTTCTCTAGATGACATTATACTTTAATAAGTACTGCACAAATTGCTCATAACATTTTGAAAAATTTCAGTATTTCTCAGACTCCAAGGAGCTCCCATCATCTTTCTTTCCTTACGATATTTATAAAGCTGCAATGTTTTTACTTTGCAGAATTGGCATTTAACATTCTTGAGTGATGCTACTCAAACCTTCCCAATGCCATTTCTCTCATAAATCTGAAAGCCCATTTTCTTTCACTCCAAGAACTAGAAACTCTAATGTAGCCTACCTGCATGAGCAGTGCATGCTCCAGGCATTATGTGCTTATAGGGCTGGAAATCACACAGCGTGAACTGCACCATGCCCAAGTATTTTAGATAAACCAACCTAATGCAACGACAGATGGGAAAATGGCTTCAGTCTTTACACCTCATAACTTCACAGAGCCTTTTGCTTCCTTAATTCGTCAGCCTCTAGGGACTTCTCAGGCAAGGACGACCCCTTTCCAAGTATCTCCAACAGAGAAAAATGTACTTGTTCCTTAGCCTGACCAGAGAATACCCAGTGAGAAGTTCTGCACATTCCACCTTGTTTTCAAAAAGTATAGATAGCTACAGATCAATCCGGAACGGTATTTCAACATATTCAAGTCCCATTGACTCCAACTGCTTAAGTGACCTGTTGGAGCCAGTTCAACAATACCCTGCAAGGCCACAAAGAACATCAGCATCATCCTTCTCTACCTTGGGGGGGTGGGACGGGTGTCTACTTTCAAGATAAGGCCTGTTAAAAGAAATTCCCTCTTGTCTTTGAGTGCCTTCTATAGACCTAAGACAGCACACAAAGAGAGCTTGCCAATAACTTTAAGGGAACATGAATTAAAACAAAAAAAAGGGGGAGGGGGAAGGGAGAAAAGACATCTGCTACACCCACAAGACATTTGTTAAATTACAGTATATATTAAAAATTTTACAGACACAAATGTGGTCTCAGTTATGTCCTGCTGAACGAACAAATGCTCGATTGTGCTCTTGCACAATGTTCAAGCATGGCTGCTGGTGGACTGGTGAGTGAGGAACTTTCCCTTTCTAAGAAAAAGTAAAGGTAATCTCCAAAATATGTTTAAGGAAAGCATCTAAAATCAAAAGCAGTTACAGAGATTGCTGTTACATACATTTAAAGGAAACCATTGTAAAATTGTGATTGTACATTACATCTAAGAAGAGACAAGCAACACCACACAGTCTGGGTATTTGCCCTCTGAACCATATACTTGTATGTTCCTTTAGGAAGACAAGCACTTCAAAAAAACATACTATAACCAAAATACAGTAACACTCCACCCTTTTTTAAAAACCAATATACACCAAGGCAATAGAGACTCCACACGTCAAGGAGACAATACAATTTTTACAGTGTGTTTTGACAAAAGGTCTATTTATTAACACTTCCATGCTGTGAATTGATGTGTCATATCATAACAACTCGCAACCAAATGAATATGGATTTACACATGAGACACTAACAGCTCCAAAAGGAGCTGTTAAAGACCACTGAATAAAAGAACACTTAATGTAAGGATATAGTGAACTGCAGAAACTGATACCTGTAAATGCACGCAATACTAAATTGTACCAAACTATCAGTCCACTTTTATGACAAATAAATAGATAAATCATTGAGTGTCCTTACCAGAACTACTCTCTGAAACCCCACAAAATTGTGATGTGGCAGCAGTACAGCCCTTGGTATTACACCACCTGTAACACAAACCATATTATGATAGTTTCTATCAATATTTATCTTAAAGGATGATAAAAGGATAAAAGCTATTTTTCTACCAGTCTTTTTACCAAAAGAATTCATACAACATTCCATTTCCAACTGATAACAATATATGCTTAGTTAAGAAAATAAACAAACAAAAATTGAAGTCTGTCTTTTGATTATTTACATGGAATTTATTTAAAAACAAATCACAGGCACAGTTTCAACTCTATCCTCTTCTCACTGTTCTAGTTGAAAGCAAAACCCCACCTCAGAAAAGAACACTGGCTTCAAAGGAACTTGTTTTGTCTGCCCACATTGACAAAGGGGAACTTTATGAGAATCCAGACTGAAGTTTACAAACAGGTAAGTACTGATGCAGGGGTAGCCAATGTATACAATTAAAATGATTCAATAGCAAGATAAAAATTAGGAAACAGGACCATGATCAAACTACCCAGTGTTTCCAAAACTGACTGTTTTGGAGCCAAATTTAATGCCAACAAATTGAAAAGAGCACATTATATGAAAGAATCCTTAATACACCCTCATGAAGTTGATTTCTACCGTCAATTTCTAAACTTAACACTCCCTAGAAGTACATTACACACCTGAGATGAGAATAACTCCTGATTCTGTACTTGTGTATTTGTGTATCATAGTGATTGCTACCTCCAGAACAACTGAGCACCACAAGAGAATCCACATGCCCCCCCAAAAAACCCAAAAAAACAACTTTAGGAGACAAGAGCACAAGAGTAAAACAGACAACCCTACTCCAAATGGAAGATGATCTGAAAAAACGACAAATGATTTTCTAAATACTCAACTCCAGCAACAAAGGCTCATGAGATACATTATGAATAACACTGAAACTTCCCAAACACCTCCTTAAAACAAGGATTAAAACCAAGGAAGGCAACACATGCCTTAAACAGGACATAGTATTTCAGACTTTCCATCATCCCAAAAGTAACCACTGACCTCTAAGAAACCCTCTACTATTTACTCTGTTGCTAAGCTGAGTAAGACTTGAAATTTGTTTTTTCCTTGTTTGATTGAGGAACAGCAATTTTGGTCAGCAATTATTTTCCATATTTAAATTCCCAAGAGGTTCGACTAAACTTCTCCTCCAAATGGACATCAGTCTCCCAAACCATGGGAAGAGCCCTGGGTGAGAGAAGGGAGAATGACACACGCACTGACGGCACTACACTCCTCCATGTATAGAGAAACTGCAGCATTTGTTTAATTAAAATTTAATTAATATCCACACATTACCTACTCTACTTTCCAGAAGAAGATATAAACACTATGTTGTAGAGGAATGAGAAGTAATGGCACAAAGCATCACTCTGAGGTTACCAGTGCACTCATTATCAAGTCAGTTCATTCATCACTACATTTCTGAGAAAAACATGCCAGTACCACTAGACTGGACTGGCAAAGTGTCCTCTCTGTAACACTTACTGACAGGAGTTCACAGGATAAGTGAAAAGGTCCTGACTCTGTATTAATGTAATTTTCATTCTCTGCTAGGCTATCATTTACTGCTTTGATCATTTCTATAAACCTCACTGAATATGAACAACAGTACTGCTAAAATGCAATTTGGAAAAAATAATCAGAAGCAAAGTTTAAAAGATTTATAAAATTTTAACTCTAAGTGCAAAAGTTCATTAAAAGGGGTGTTGATCCTGCTGGTTGAACAAACAAGGTGAAGCAGTTAAGTTTCAACACTTCCCCAGTATCGACTTTGAACACTTCATGTTTACATGAAGAATTTTTCATTCATTTGAAACCAACTCAGCTTCAAGTAAATAACTAAAATTACACCCAAAATTATGCCAAAGAGCAGAAAGAACCCAGAGGCCCTACAGAAGGGCAAGGTACCACCACACCCCTCAACAGAAGCTGTTTTAAGAGGAATTCCTTTCCTCTCCACAATTCCCCACAGAGCACACACAAAAATACCACATACACAAAATACCAGAAATTCACCATCGCATTAACTTCCCAACAACACCAGGAAACTTGTTTACAGTTCACTCATTTGCCATGAGATGGAGATGGCTGAGGAGCAGGCAAGAATTAAAAATGCACGTCCAACCTTAACAGGGCTTTTAAGAATGACTAAGCAACAAAGCTACCTCTGCTGGCACCTGCAGCACATAATGTGACTGTCAGAGAATTCCTTAAATTATATTTGTCCTGGAAACACTTTTTATCTCTTTCAAACTAATATATAAGAGTAAAAATCGCTGCACGTGTGGAAGAGACAAATTACATAAAGAGAGTATGTTGAAGTATTTTTAATGCATGTTAGTGACGTGAGCAGAATTTGTAGCAAAAAAGGTTCACACATAGTGAAGGATGTAGGACAAAAACTTTGTATTTAACTATATATTCCTACTAAGTGCTGTGATGAAATGAAGCACAGTCCAGGGTACACACCCATAATCACATGGACATGATTTCCCCTACGATATCCACTCTTCAGCTGTGGACTGCTTTGTAGTTACATGCTTAAGGTCTTATTTTTTCTACCAAGATGCCTATCTACATAAGATTTCAGAGAATCTGATGAGAATCAAACTGTAAACATACAGTCTCATATGGGTGAAAAAAAACCCTGAAACCAGATGAACAGGAGCGTAAGGGCTAAAGAGATTCACCAGCCTCAGGAAGAGGACAAGAACAGAAAACACTGCAAAAATGTGCATGATTTTGAGAACCCAACATTGTACGTGCTACTAACAGGCAAGCTTAACAACTGTATCTGTTACTAAAATGCTCATGCTCCATAAGAATTTGTGCATCATGAGCATGAAGCCTTTTCCTCTGCAGCTTAAAATATCCATGCATTCAAAATCCATATGCAAAAGTAGACATTACTCTCCCACTGTAAAATTAATTAGAGAGCAGGAATTTTATCTCACTATGACCACTATATGTGATGATGACATAAACACATTGGACTTGTTTTGGCACAAGACAGCAGCAGATTAAAAATCTAAAAAGATCCTGTGGAAATGTCAATCTCTTGAAGAAGTTGATAAATATCAGTGAATGTGGAGGATGGGCACCTGAGAAGGCCATGCTGGATTACCTGCCACTAGAGCGTGCTCCTTGACCAGCACGGAGCCCGTTCACCCACAGCATGGGTGGAATTTTTTCCATAACCTTTTTCATTTTGCTGAGAGAATGAAAGAAATACAGGGAAAAGTGTGTCCAGTACTTCTCTAAATTAGAGGAATACAGCTATCCAAACTAGACTGACTTAATCTCTTTCCATGTTAGCTTTGTCTGCAACCCTCTCAAGCTTTGGGCAGCAACTTGTACTAGAGGTTCTTCTCTGCTTCTTGTAACTGAACTCCTTACTGCTATTAGACTGGGTCTTGTTAATACCCAATTTTTAAATTAAAGACAAAACAAAACCAAAAATCGATTTTCAACAAACAAATAACTTTTTTTAATGACTGTCTGAGGGTTTTGCTTGTTTTGATTTTGAATCAAAAAGAAGACAAAAAAGTAAATTATGTGGTCATTAAAGATAGTGATGGGCATTTTATAAATTGAATATGGCTCATCAGGGAGAGAGAAACCTACTTTTAGGAAGTATTGTTTACTGCTATCTTCCCCATTAGACCACCTGTTAATAGTATCTGACTTTTTTTCTTTCTGTATGATGAGTATGACTATAGATGAAATAATTTATCTGCTTGCTACAACTCATTCCCTCTAATGCCTCTGTATTTCAAAGACCATCCAACCAACAAATGACACCAGCCTCAAGGCAATGCCCCAAGTGAATGTGCATCTTTGCTTCTCCTCCTTTTCCACTGTCATTTCCATAATTCATCTTCTTAACAATTTAAAAGCAGAGGATATTTTCAGAGTACACTGATGGTGCTCAAAAAGTCTTACACATAGTTGACTGACTGCCAAGAGCACATCAAGGAAGCAAGAAGTATATACAACTATTTTGGAAACAAGATGCTGAAATTCTCATTCCTTCTATTTGAGAGATACGTAGTCCAATTCTGTGGCCTGGTCACAATTCACACTACTTGGCTTAGAGCATTTAAGTTTCATAAGAATATGCTCAGTGAAAAAATCAAACACAGGAATAATTTTTACTCAACTGGAAGGCAGAAGCATTTCAATTTTTAAAGGTTGCCTCCACTGGTACTCTTTCATGACTGGTATTGCAAATGCTACCGGCACTACTTCACAAACTCATTAAAAATGATCTCTGGAGCTTGCATCTCTTTTTCAGGAAAAAGCAGCCTTTGAAGTGTAAGCCATTCAAAAGCATTGTAAAGTTGGTCATCCCTCTCATTCCTGAAAATTCTCTATTTTATTATTTTAGAATTTGATAAATAAATACACTTTTTCCTCCTCTTGCCATTACACACAATCTCTCACAGTTTATTTTATGTCAACAATCCTCACCACTGTCACCATCCCCAGAGCAGAAGGCTGCTACATTCTTCCTGCCTGCCTTTGAATTCATGACCAGAGGTTCACCCTCTCCACATACAGAAAACAAGCAGCTCTCATCTTTCCATTTACCCCCATTAAGTCAGTGCCATCATGTTCTCCCGGGAGAAAAGTGCAAGAGCTGAAACACCGCAAGCGACAGCAGCCAAGGACACTCACAGATCAGGTCTGCCCTTGCTGCTCTTGGACTGTGGGGAGGAAAGAGCCAAACTGCTGGGCAGTGACCGTGTACTGCCAGAGTTCCAGTTCCTTTCAAACAGGTATCAGGCAGCACTCCTGGGAAAGGGCACACACCTCAAGCTGGGCATTAATTTGCTTAGAAAGGCATGCAAAAATAGTGGGACTTGGCTCTAAATTGTACTGAAAGCACGTTGTATCATAATTATGTCATATCTCATTAAGGTCCCTATCACTAAAACGGAGACTCGCCAATATAGATACAAATGTCACTTGGCAGCTGCAGTGGTTTTCAAACCTGCAGCTGGAACACAGCTCAGGACAGAGAGCGTAATAAAGCTACTGATTCAAGAGCCTGACTGCTAGAATGTAGGAGACTTTGCTTTATTTCAGAGCCTTTTAGTAACCCCTTACTAGACAGAGCAGATTCTTGGATTTCAGAGATTCAATTCCATCAATATAAAGAGTTACCACACCAACAGTTCTTGCACTGTCCCAGGAGACTTGAGGTAGGTTCTTGGCTCAGGTTTGTAGTGAAAATAAACAGGTAGCATTATTGTTGTTACTATTTATTCATAAATTACAATAAAAAAACCCCAGACCTTTAGTTTACTAGGTTGGAGCCCGAAAGATTGTGACTGCATCTGTCAGGACTAACAGCAAAAAGAAGGTGCCTGACAAAGTCTTTAATGTAGCTCTTGTAATCTGTCTATCATCTGCTTACAGAGACAAAATAATCTTGGGACAGATGGATTCAGAAAGTCAACTGAACAACTCAAACCAGACTTACTCATGCCTGCAGTGCTGCTCTATGGAAAAGATTTTGACAAGGAAACAAGAGACTATTTTTCTGCAGTTTTAGAAGCCTTGCAGCTGTGTATTGCTTAATAATTTAGTTTATTAAAGGCAACAACTGTCAAAATCCATACAAACTAATTTGTCGTGCAGCAATTTTACATTATTGGAATCTTGTTATAATCTGACTAACGCACGCTATCGTGTTCTAACCATGCCTATAATTGGGTTCTTGGCTGCAGAGGCCTAAAGACAGCAATCCAAAACATCTTCCAATTACACTGAAAAATATGCATGTCTGTGGAAAGTTACATTGCTTAATTTTCAGACCCAATGGGCCTTTAATAATAGGAGAGAAAAAAATATGTTTGCAAAAGGCCATTATTCTGTGGTGCTACCCAGAAAGTTATGGGTTTGTGCAGGAAAACACCATCTCAAGACGTGTAAATACTGAAGCGGGACGTACCGAGAACACAACACAAACTCAAACAAAAAAGGTCAAAAATCCCTTCAGATGTAACACTATATTCCAAGCTCTACACATCCAAGACAAAACAAGGATCCCAGCCATTGAAAAAAGTCCTGTATTTCAAAACTCATGTATGTGTAAGAGCCACTTGAACTCATTCACTTACAACACATTGGTTTTGCCTGCAATCCCTCACTGGGCAGTTGAAGTTCCCCGAATTTATTTCGGTGTATTGGCATAACTGGTAATTTTTAAAATGCTAGAAGAGTTGTGACCTACTATATTAGTACTTTGACAAATATGGTTTACTTATAAGGACATGTAGGATTGACCAGTTGCAGATATGTTTCTTAGCAGAGGAGAAAATGCTGAAGTTGTATTTAGGTACTGAAAGACCTCTGAGATCAGGATCCAACCTGTGACCCAACACCACCATGTCAACACTTGAAATACAAGCTAATTTCTGCAAATTTTCAATTAGTATTACACGAAAATCAACAGGACTATGTTGTCTATTGGACTATCTACAATAACCACTTGCAAAGACAGAAGATTCCCTGAGTCACAGGGAACTGAAAATAAAAACAAGTACTGTCACGCAAAGAGTCAGAAAAATATACAGGGACAAAAACTTCCAACATGACTCAAACTGACCGTGAAACGAGAGAAAGCAGAGAAATCATACTTCATGTGTCCTGCAGAGTTTAAATGGCCCTCATTATCTGCCTTCATACACAACTCTCACCCACCAGCTCTGGCAATCGTGTTAGCGGTGTCAGCTTTTCCTCAGACCAGTGTGAACTGGACAAACACTACCAGCTGCATTTTATCAATGGATAACTGAACCCCAAGCACTTCTTCAAATGGTCTGAATCCCAATCAACGTCCAAAACCCCAACCTCTCCAGCTGAAGTTCACTGCACCAGTACCACAAATTGGTTTTGGATTGGTTCTCTGCCCAAAGCTGTCCTGTGCATACAGCAAGCAGGTAAGAGCCAGGAGAAAGAACTCAAACCCCCCCCCCAACCAAGAAAGCAAACAAACAAAATCACTTTGAATCTGACATCTTTGGATATTTGCAAGAAAACCAAAACAAGAAGCTTCCTTCAAAGAGTCTGTCGGAATTGTTTCTTTCAAAACAATGACACAATAAACTACACTGAAACACATGCAGAGACACAGTTTTGTGGAGACCAAATACACAAGAGCTCGTCACCTCCTGAGCGGCACTGGTAGCTGCCTATTTGGCTGTGGAAGCCCTACACTCTGCTTCCCCTACCATCAATAGCCAAGCCTTCCAACCAGGAAACAGCTGCACGTCCACCTCCCACCCTCCAAAGTGCAGGGTATTAAGAGACACAACACTACTTCTCCTGGTTGTTAAACATTTGGTACTAATATGGGCTTTTCTTCACACTTGCAACAAATGCTGAGGAGACCTTCATGCAGAAGAAGCAGCATGTGCTTGGAGGTCCACGGGTGCTTCCACTAAACAGGCAAATTCCACGGGTTAACAGCTGCAGGATTTTAATCCAACAATAGCAAACGCTTTCTAGGACACAGCTTAAACCTCCTAGGACAACAGCTAAATTAGTAATGTCAACTCTATATAGTGATGAAATAATTTCTGTTCCCTGTGAGTTGAATGCTCACAGCAAAGTTACTCACACAAGAGGGATGAGATGCAAAGATAACACACACAAGTTCCACAGCCAGCAGTCACAGCCCAGGGTATCACAGCACTGCTCTATAGAGTTCGGTGGAATGCATTCAAAAACGTTTGGATACGTGACAACAGATCTAAAAATATCAAGCATATACAAATATAATGCATGTCTCACACAAGTATTCCTGCCTTATTGTCAACTCAATTAAGAATTGATTAAAAGGACAAGTATCACACATGCTTATTAATTGAATCTAAGTGAGAGAGAGGGTAGGAAGCAAGGGGAATAGATAGAAGAGATATAAACCCACAGAGAAATTTGTCCTGTCAGAGCAAACAAGAACATAGTATCTCTTTGGTATAGGAACACATATGCCATGAGAAGTGATGTGCACTTGAATGCATGTTTTACTCTGATCCCAAAGGATAAAGCTTCTTGTAAGAAGCCCCTTCCTTATTTTATTCCTCTGCCTAGTTTGTCTATGAGATACCCACTTCCAGTGGAGGCCTCAAAGCTGCCACTATGTTCTACATTTTACACAGGAAAACATGCAATATGGATGCGGACACAGGATTCACAAATTAAGGTAAGACACAGGCTTTTCCCTTAGGTCTTGCTTCAAGAACAAGACTTTCCTCAGTTGCTGTTGAAATGGTACTACTTTGAAATTGCCATCCTCAAAAAGCGGTTTTGAAGAATACCCCAACTTTGCTTTCAAGCTTTTGATTGTAAAGGCACATAAGCCTGAATGCTACTGAAGCAAAAGTTTCAGAATTAAACATATATGCAAAGAAGGATACACAGCACAGATGAATAATAGATGCCTATAAATAAGGAGAAAAACAGACTTAAAATATCCACATAACTATTAATTAGTTATTAATATTAGATCACTGGTCTATTTCCTTTCAAATTAACCACCCACTAGCAAAATGTCAATTACAAAACAAGGGACTATATTTATAGTTCAACCTACTTTGAGTTTTGAGTGACATGTCAGCCACTGCTCAATTACAATACCCTCATTGTGTGCCTTCCCAAATTAACACCTAACCTTCATTATCGGCAACTGTACCAAAAGCCATCTTTGATTATAACAGTCTCTATTACATCACATAAGCTGGTGGAAGCATTTTTCTATCTAGAAGTCTACGGAAAGAGAATTTTTTTTACAAGTAGTTAAGTAATTCACCAGAATAAGGCTATGTTGAACACTGGACACAGTGATGCTGAGAGCAACAACTGCCCAGGAGACGGTAGTAAGATGTTCTTGCACCTGATTTTACTATGTCCTATCCAGAGACCAGCTTTGACTGCTGGTAGTACAAGCAGTGCACTGTGAGATTTACAGATTTCACAGAATATTCTGAGTTGGAAGGGACCCACAAGGATCATCGAGTCCAACTCTTAACACTGTCTCCCTGGCGGGAATCGAACCCAGGTCTCCCACACGCCAGGTGGGACACTTACCACTGTACTAAAGTGGATTTCAGAGATGCAATATAACATACTGCTTCACCTTTAGACTGTATTTAAATGGCAGAGTCACCAACAAAGTGGAAATGACCTCTCTAACAATACATTTCATCAATCAGTAGGGACACCTGCACAAGTCACTGCACAAAAGCACACCATGTCCAGACTGAGTCCTGCAGTGATTCCCAGCTCATCCAGAGGGAAGACACTCTCCATACACTGCACCCTATTGACACACCAAGGTCCCACTATGGCCTCGCCTGTTCCTTCTCTTCTGTCATGGAAAACCAACATGGAACACACCCTCTCTGCAGCTTCTGTAAATGATGCACTTGAGGACTTCTCTATAGAAACTACACCACAGACTTCAGAAGAGGCGAGTTGCATTTTTAAAGAATATTGCCTATTCCACTGTGTTTTTCTGTATTTTGTGATTTGATCTGAAAACAGTTCTCCTCCCTTTCTCTCTCCAGATGCCTGGCTGCAAAAAAACAGAAAAAAGAGCATCCTGCAGAAGCTCCCTGAAGATGGAGAGCTGGCAGGAGAAAGCCTGCCAACACACTAAATTGCCTCAAGCCTTTTGCTGAGAGAGGAGCAGGACTCAATTGTTTCAGGTATGTCTGCTATCGAGAGGAAATAGAAAAGGAGACAGAATTACAAAGAAACAGTTCTCTAAACAAACTTAAGACTAAGGAACACCATCCCTCAACAACAGATGACCTGTGCACAGGTTTCAGTGGATAATAATCTACTTTTACAGTTTTATAGCAGATTAATTTGGAATGCTTAGAAATGTTTGAAAGATAGACCTGAAGAGAAACACAGTAATCATCGCTGCTCAGCTTGCCTCGTGGTATAAAATCTTATCACTTTCCATCAGCTTGCTGGAGCACATTCTTCCTAATAATGCCTTTTACAGAACCTTTTTCTACAGCTAGCTCTTTCAATCTTGTAAAAAATAAAAAAATCATCCTCCTAGCCTTAAGATTTACACAAAACCAAGGGCCCTCTGCCAGCTGTTTCATTTCTCATGCATTTATGCATATCAAAGTACTTGCACAAAGAAATCAATTGTAGCTGTAACTAATTTTGCACGTTGCCAATTCACCTTTAAATCCAAGGGGAGCAAAGAGACTCCTGAATTATTAAGATCATAATTTGCTTTCTGGGAACAGGATTGTCTATGTTTTTCTATTTCCTAAATTTTCCTTTTATCTTAAAATTCACTTGAACAATGCAACTATTAAAAAACTAGAGGAGTCAAAATTAAGAAAAGGAAACAAGAGCTTCAAGAACAAACAAAACACAAATCGAGCTGGGATTCAAAGCCACTTTCATCACACGGGATATTTTTATATCCATTGTACAATTTATTTTTTCTAGTAACTGTCAACGCTTGTAAGCAGAAAAGCTACAAGGTACTCGAAAACGAGCTAAGAAAGAAAACGTGGTTCCATCCATCCCTTGATGGGCTTTTCCTTTATATATGTACTGAAAACATTTAAATCTTAAGGAGATAATTTAAAAATTTTCAGGATTAGGGTGGGTTAACCAGCTTAACCAGCTAAGTGAAAGTCGATACACTATCAGCAAACTTCATTCAAGCAGTGGCAGAGGAATCCACCTATCTTATAGCTATGAACAAAAACCAGCACCCAGCTATCAATAAGCCATTTTGCCTCTGTCCCTATAATACCATAATCACCCTCACATCGGCAGCTTAAAACCAGCACCAAGTCAAGATAGAGATCATATCTTTTGATTTTTCTCCTATTCCAAACGCATTTACTTTAACACTTCTCTTAAAACATTCAAACCCCTCTCAGTAGAGGGGAAATACTACGTACTTTAATTTTGGGTTTTTAAAATTTTTTTAGTTACAATTACCCCAAGTAAAGCTGGCTTCACAGAGGGAAGGAAATTAATTCCTACGGTTTGATTCATGTTAATAGAAATGGGGATAGGTTTTATAGGTCTGGGTACGTTATGGAGATGAAGACAAGTGGTTTTCTAGGAAGTCCTGCTTCAGACAGATCACTCAAAAAAATCCACAGCAAAAACTTCGCCAAACCATGGAAAAACCCCAAGCAAATAATGTACACTTAACCCCTGCTGCTGACAGATGAACACCCTTTTGCAAGTACTGTGTTTTCAGACCATTATTATGTATCCCACAGGTTCCCTGCCACAGTTGAGGGAACCAGTTTCCACCAGACAAACCACAGACTTCACGGTCATTCTGTGTGGATCTCCTGCTAAGAGGATTCCCCCTCAGAGATGCTGGAAGCTGCCTTTCCGCTGAATTTAACCCAATTAATTGAAATTATTGTAAGCGAATATCCTCTTATATAATCACAGAAACAATAAATCCTTCACCATCCTTTTCTTCACCTGAATAGCAGTTTAGAAATGGGCAAACTCCAATGACCCCTGCGCAGCACAGCAAGGGAAGCAGCCAGTTATTCCCTTACACAACCTCCGTGGACAAGGCGGAGGAGAAAGGCGTGATTCACGCTATGGAAGGCAGTCAGAGGCACAAGGATGAGGCACCACTGCCAAGTGATCATGGGCTTTAACTTTGGCTCCTAAATCTACTAGAAATCTTACTCAAAATATACCTAAAACGTTATTTTCTGCCTCAGGTGAAGCAAACTGGTCTGTCTGTTCAGAACTGCAACACCTGCAGGAGAAGAGGCTCACTGTAGATAGGCTACAAGATGTACGTATTATTGGAAAACAAAGATGGTCCATTTTGGTATGGAGAAAACAGAGTACTTTCAAGCTTTGAAAACAAAAAGGTTTGCAGCACTTTCTAATCTTGTTGGTACTTTAGATTTATTCACGCATACTATAAAGTTAATGGCAGATCTATTTCTGTTTCCTTTTATATAGAGAAGCAAACTATTTAAGCATTAACTACCCTTGACAATGCAATTAAAACTTGACCCAATTTCTAGACACAAACGACCCCTATTCTTCACAGCACAGCCACACATAACAAAATTCATCTCTGTTTACCCTGTCCCTCAATTCCAGTTGTAATACTGAAACCTGAGAAAAAAACCCAAGGCTACCAGAAATCAGAGCCTGGGAGGAAAAGGAGCACGTAGGTGCGTAGGGAAGTGGTGGCCACCCTCCCACAGCTGTGCTATGACTTGTGGAGAAGGAAAAGTCAAACAAGAGTACGAACAGAATTTATATCACTGCTCTGCACTGCAAAACAGACAGAAAGTGAATTACAAGGCTGCAAAGCCAGGATTATATAAAACCAAAAAACCTCTGGTAGTCATCATCTTTACTACAGAGTATAAATCACAACATGCACTGATACAAAGCCTTGTGAAAACTCTGCTGTGGTTTTATACACACTTGGATAAAAAGAGAGCGACAAAAACATTGACAGAACACAAAGACAATTAAAAAGCAACACATGCAATGGATAATGGGGATTATACTCATTTCACTTAAAAATGTTGCTGTTCTATTTCAGGCCCATCTCTTTTTGCTCTAAGAACCTTCACTACAACTAAAACCAGGCATAATGAGTATCATGTATTATCACCACTATTTGTATAAATAACAGCAGTATCCAAAAGACCCTTACTTGAGATCAGGGCCCCATTGTGCTACATTGTATAAACATGTAGGAGTTCGTTCCTGTACTTTAGAGATCGTAATTTAACCAGACAAGGTCAATAAACAACATCAAATGTCAACAACAAAGTCTCCGGTCCAGAACTTCTGTTGTTTTGTTTCAATATATGTATATTTCTTTAGACCATTATGAACCAAGGTCCTCCAGAGATTCAGTATCGCGCGGCTGCCAAGTCTGTCCTCCCAGCACACCCATTAAAAAAAAAAAAAAATTTAAAATGAGATTTATCTTCTATGGGAGACAAAACACGCTAAAGAGTCTTCAAAGATAATGAAAGTGTTGAGATGCAACATAGCTTTTTTCTAGATATTCCTGGAAGTCCCAGTTGTTTCTGAGTTAGGATAAATACTCCCATCTTTAAGTAAATTCAGTAACTTCTCTGGCCAGTGGAATGAGATATTTGTAGTACTGAATGAGGATTAAATGCTACCCCTTAGTTTGAGGGCAAAAATAGATAAAGAGCTACATAACATTCTCTGTTTGGGAAAAAACCCAATCTACATAGTGCTAGTACTGAGAAAATGTGATTTCTCTTATTTTCTAAGCACATAGCAAACAGCCTCCTACAGCCAGGTCCTTGCTCAGCCCCAGTGAATGCAGCACAAACAGGCACCAAGGAAGACGAGGCGAGTGAGCAGGGAAGTGTTTTGTGGGAACAGGCTGAGAAAGGAAAGGAAAAAGCATCACGGGAACAGGCATTTTTTCTGTTCTTGGCTCTGGCTGTTGGGCTGAGTTAGGGAATGCCTTTATTAAACAGCTGAAGCTCGAGAAATTTGCCTCACGCTACGATAATGGCTGCAAAGCGTTACACGTGCACTTCTGCCCGGCTAGGACTCAGCAGATATTTAGCAGATTTAAGATTCCCCAAACAAATTACTTTTTTCTAGGTGCTACTAAAACATCCATACAGCTCACTGAGATTTGAAGTGGTAAATACATGCACTTCCTACAGTGAAGTCCAGGCTTTACAGATCCTACAGTCTCCTGTACTAGGATACAACGAGAGAAGCAAAAAGAACAAACCCTTCCTCAAAACGCTGTGACTTGGAGGAATTTTTGGCATCCACCTCTTATAACAGAAAAAATTGTCCTCATCCCCCTCTCAAATGAAAAGAGCTGAATACATTAACTCAAGATGCATAGTATAAAATTCTTCTCCAGAACACACAGCAATTCATGGAACACTTTACCTTGTAACAAATCCACTATACTTAAGGAATGCAAGTGTTTCCTTCCCTCAATTCTCCAACTGAGCTTCCTAATTATAGCACTCTTATCTCAGGATTTCAACATACGCTGGCAGTGGGGCTGTATAGCACACTGAATTTAAAGTTGAGATAGCCAGGAAATTGCTCTCCAAACCACGTGCATCGTTTTCGAGGGTACGATCACACTGTTATGTCTCAATCCTGACAGAGTGTGCAGCAAGTTGCTTGTCTAAATGAGCCACAGCAGTAATTTCCAAATTGTCCTAAGGGATACTTCGCTCCCATAAACCACCCAAGGAAGGGCTATGAATTCACCCACTTCCCAAACACACCCTTTCAGTTGACCTCTAGGCAATTTTCATGGGTGTAGCCAGAAGAGAAGTGTAAGGCAAGACTGGATTTATTTTTGAACACATAACGTCTCTGACATGCATTAATTTACCAGTGGAAGGTTCCTGTGGATATAGCACTATTTAGAACACAAATGACACATTGCCAGGGCAAGAGAATAAGAAAGCAAGTGCATTACTCGGTGGCCTAGGTCTCCTCCTGGGATCCCCAAGCTCATTTCCCTACTCAGAGCACTCTGTCTACAAATCACTGTGGACTTTCCACCGGATGAGTTACAAGTCACAAAAATATGTGGAACAATTGACCTCGCTTAAGCTGCAACGCTTTTTCTTCAAAAGCAAGCACAGAGGTTCCTAACTTCTGAGTCCTGCATAGCTGACATCTTTTTACGTTGATGTCACCCACCACAGCTGTAACTTGGCACTTCTAGTAACACTGCTCAGCCCTTGCCTTTCCCAATGTTTGTGCAAAAAGTCTATCTTGGGGTAACAACAGAACCTTAGGAACCCCCAAAATGAGCATTTTTTTTCCCATGGATTTGCTATGTATAGATGCCACATGCTCTCTTTGGAACATTTTAGAATTTGAGCATGTAACACTACTTTTCAAAGCATAAATTTAAAGATTTGCATAACAGATTAAACTGCTTTCCAAATCAGACAAAAATGAGTCTAAGACTCACAGACTGAATTTGCTAAAACGTCCACATTAATTACATTGTTTTCCCCCAGATGACAGTTTTTGTCCCATGTTCCCAGTTCCCATGTGATTCAATGTCACAGTTCACATGAACTCCAGACAGTGGAACATTAGGACTAAGATATTTCAGAGGACCACAGTTGCGCTATGCCATGTAACACTTGACCTTCTTCCAAATACACTACAATCCACATCTAACTGTGGATGACTAAAAAGCAGTCCAACAAAAATGAGAAGCTTTAACAGGGGCAGTCCAAGTCAACCTCAAGGGGGTAATCTCTGCAACTGCCTCAACACGGGCAGATTGCACGACAAAAAAATTGAGATTTTATTCAGTTTGCATTACGATGAAAAGAAAATTCAACTGAAATACATGGTCCACCATGAAGACAACCATAGCATGTGTGAATAATTAAAAAAACACCACCAAAAAAAGAGGAAATGCTTTTTCCTGTAGGCTACGAGGAGGCCAATATACTGAGTAACTTCAGTCAGCTTCAGCAAGGACAAGGGTAAAACAAAGCTGGATGGGTCAGTGAAAGCAACTTTGCTCCACAACAGCCTCCTCACCACGGCTCCCAGCTTGAGCCAAGAATGAGGACATACCGGAGTCTGCCCACCCACTGGGGTAGACTTTCAACCAGCAATCACAAACTGCAACAGCATAGGAAACAACTTAGTGATAACCAAAATTGAACGGTTCAGCACAAAAGGATTTTGTTTTCAGAAAAAGAAGCTAGGAATCAGGCCAGAGGAAAGATATGCCAACAATCTCTTCTAAACTCTCATTCACAAACTCAAAAACATACTAGTTACTTATTTATCATAAAAAGAATGAAACGCGTATGACAAAAGCCAACAATGATCTTGCCTAAAGAGCAGCACATCACCTCAGAGGCACCAAGAGTAGGAAGTGATACGTTATATGTTATCTTTTATTTAACCCAAATCCCCAGCATATTTAATGTGGTTTCCATTTGCCATTTACATAATTAAGTCATCTCCTCACAGTTCAAAGGTAAGGGCTCAAATACCCTCCCCTACTCCTCAGGTTACTTCCCATTTCCCAGATGGTCAGTCTCCAGAAAACACCTTCTGAGCCTCAGCCACTTCTTGGTTAAATCCATTCTGATGGCTCATTAGTAGAATAATTTATCAGCTGTTGCAAGAATAGCTGTTACAAATTTGTTTTCTATGTAAATCAGGTTCCATGAACTAGGATGGAATTCCAGCCCTTTCAAATGCATTTTAATGTGAAATGCTGACATCAAGTCTTAAGTTCATTTGATTATTTTTTCTGTTTATGTTATTAGCAACCAGTTTTTCTGGCACTCTTTTCTGTTCCAGTTCAATCACTCGCTTGAATTACTTGAACTCCTGCTGAACTGCTCCAAAAAAAGGAAAATTAACTAATGCCTCATTTGATCTTGTGACCATAAAACTTGTGTTTTCATTCCCTCTTTAACCTTTGACCATCTATTTTTTCCCTTAATTTGTGTGTTATGTACCTGATAGTTTTAAATTTGTTTCTTTTATTCATGAAAAAAAATCTGCTGATTGTTGATCTGCCCTCTGTTCATTTTAACCACCACTGATTTTATTCTGGATTCGCACTAATAAGCACACACTTAAAATCACTTTTTCACAGTCCATCACATACATATGCTGTCTGACCTACTGTATGCTCTTTACCAGAGTTGCATGGCTGTTTTCACAGTGCACCAACAAAGCTAATAGAGAAAACAAGTTACAAGAGAGTGAAATGGCTCAGGTTGTAAAAGCTCATTCCCCAGTTTATTACTTTACCGAAATCCTCTCCTTTCCATATTGTTACGATGGACTTTAACTTAACTGGCCTTAGCTTTTTTTTAACATCTGTCAAACACCTTAACACATGATGAAAAAATTTTAAAACACATGTAGAACTTAAAATATCATCCATCTACAGACAAAAGAAATTAAGTGAAATGGGAAGACTTCATGAATATCATTAATGAGTTCAAAAATTCCAAGTATGGCTCCTATTTGACATCAATACCCTCTGTATGTGCAAATATCCAATTCATGGTTGCTGATGATATGCTCAGAACCAATCCCATGATGATTCAGATCCCTTGTCCTGAATAATTTCTTATGTTTCTTCCCTAAATGACAATACACAGACTATACATGATCTTTATTTACAAATATGGGAGCACTAACCCACTGACTACCATTGCTGTTTCTATTCGTCTGGTGAACGAGAGACTTGGCACACAAGTACAGGCTGCTAGACCTGCCATCCATGTTGATGGCCAGGCAGACACAGGGCCCTTTTCTTTGGTGACCAGCAGGTCTCAGTGTCTTCTGAGTAAATAGAAATCCAGTATCGTGAGTGTCATTCCTCCCAGCCTACAGACTTCCTGTTGTTCTGCAGCAATATCCATTATCTCCCAGCATCAGCACTGCTGAGACTAAGGGCAGCTTTTACTTTTGTTAACTTGAACGAACATCAACTTTCTGTTGACAAGAAGGAAGCTAGGATCAAGGCCTGATGGTACAAGTGACACATTAACACCGTCTTCTGTGAAACAAGCCTTGCTCTTCTCCAGATGGCAACACTCGTGCCGGAACACAAAAGAGCCTGTCCTTGGGTTTTCTCTACAACATCCTACTTCAAAAACACCTAATATCCAGTCCAATTTTTTAACTGAGTAACAAAATTTGTTGCCGTTGAGAAGATTTTACACTGTATTTCTAACCTTTCATACAATAGAGCAGGAAAAGGGTCATTTCAGGTTACTCAACTTCACCACGGGCATATGGCAGTGAACCCAGAGCAGAAACATAAAATCTCCCTCTCCTCTAAAGCAGATGGCACACTGATCAAGTAAGACATAATCTAATGCTAACTGCACTACTATTGCTGCCATTATCTATTGAACCAAAACCAGTATAAAGCAGTAAAGACAGAAAAAAACCAACGTGGGGGAGGTGAAGCAGGAAGACAAGGAAAAAAACAGGGTTAATCAGCTGTAAGAGGAGACAACCCATTGCAGCAGAAACAGCCTCTTTTCAGGTACATTTGAGATTTAAAACCTATGAATGGGAGTAGAGGAGGAACAGCAACGGCCCTCATCCTGCTTCAGAGGATGTTCCCTTAGCTGGAGATACCGGCCCAGTTCCCTTTGCTCTTGCACTGCACTGGGCACCTGCCAGGGGCTAAATAATCCCTGCTGCCTAGATAATTATATATTTATGATTCTGCCGAGAATTCTTAGTCAAAGCTTATTTCTGAACTATAAAATGCTTAGAGAACCAGCAGAGAAAGCTCTCTGACAAATGTTACTTCAAAATACAGCCATCACTTCTTAACTTCTTAAGGATGTTCGTTTTTGGTTTAGTTGATTCGTTCAGTGGTGAACTTTAATGGCAGAAAAACGAGAAAAGGGGTGTTTTTCCCCTGAATCAGAAAGGGACCTTGCTAGTGTGTTTAACTTGCTTTCTGTGAAGCAACAGGAAATGTAAAGAACCCTCAAAAATGGTTCAGAATACAGTACACACACATATTTTAATGCTTATCACAGTATGCACCCTATCACACAACACAATTTTTTTTTTGTATCACATTGTTAGCAGTTCCTCTTCCACACGTAAACCACTAGATTGGCTAATTCATGCTGATCCAACAAATAGAACTGATGGATGAACACTCTGAAATATAATTGTTCAGCCATAACACATTATCAGACCAAATACCTTGCACTTCACCTTTCTTCACTAATAAAAAGCATCCACTGAGTTCAGAAGGAGCAAAACAGTCCAAAACTTGATTTTGTCACTTATTCTACAAACAGCTAGAAATACATATTTATTTTTTTCTTTTTAAAGCTGCACTCCATAAACTGTACAACCAACAGCCTTGACAGTAAATTTCATGAGCACTTTTAGGCCCTGGTGTTTAAAGTGCTTTCAAGCTTGGTTAGCTTTACGCATCAGAGTGCTCCTTGTTTATCCTATTGTATCTCAAAAGAACTACTCCTACACTCAAAGTACATGTATGCACATGCATTTGTATTTCATAGAATAAGGGCCTTAGTCTTGCAGGGTTACTTATTTTGAAGCAATTATTCAAGGCTCTTGAGGCCAACATCTTTAGCACTGTCAAGTTCCATAAACTCTCGAAAGCAGGGGTCCCTATTCTCAGTATAATGACAACCGACCTTCAGCTCTACCACCTCACAAAGCACTGCCCAACTGCAGAGACTCAGTCGCATGTAGTACTTATATTTGAGAGATGCCATTCAGCTCTTCTTGAAACAAAGCCAATTTTGCAATTCCAGTGCAAAATCCTTGGAGCTGGCAGCACAGACCTCCAGCTGTCCTTGGCAGGTGGCAGTGGAGCCCAGGCTTCCTGACCAAACCCAACTTCTTCAGTTCCAGGTGCAGGGTCCCTCCCTGCCCCTTGCTTGTCTTCCTCTGCATGAAACCATTTTAACACGATGGACTGGCAGAAGGTTAACCTGGCAGATAGATCAGCATTTAGATGTACCTATTTAGCTGCTGGGGAACAGGCTAATAGTCATATTCATTTATTCCTTCACCTGCCTTCTAAAGAGTGGTAAGGTCACAGGATGAGTTTAGAGGGCACCACAGAAGGGTTCAAAGCAACAAATCTTACTGCAGTCTTGGGGATAATTTTGGAGACACCTTCCAATCCCTTCACTGAATGCCTTAAGTACCCAGTTATCAGCCCCTATTTGAGCCTTTGAAATCCTAGAAAATGTAGCCTAATACATTTATTTTCATACACTTAACAGGTCTTTTTTGTTGCCAGTGAGGAACATTAGAGACGACAGGAAGAATGGGAAGGAGAACTTACACCTACTTAACACAGCCACAGTCTCTTTTAGCAAGCTAGAGCACAATATAAATGGTTTTTGTTTGTTTTTTTTTAAATGCCAACAACTACAATGTATTTTTAAGTAACTGGTATTTTACCCTATTTAGTTATCAGTTAACGTATTGTATATGATGCAAGAAACAAGCTTCTTTTATTTACTTCTAAAATAGAAAATCTAAGAAAAAAACAAAAGAGGATGTGCAAATTCTTTTAATTTTTTTTAATACTGAGAAATGGAACTGACAATCAGGATTAAAAATTATCAAAAGTGCCACTATCATTTCTCAAGGGAATTAGAAATTAATTTCTTATTCTAATATATGTGTTGAATATTAGCAGCCAAATTAAACCAAGTCCTCTCTGGGAGATGCACACAAAGTGCTTTTTTCAGCAACCTCTTGCCCACACTTTGTACACACATCAGAGGGGAAAACATAATAACAAAAACAAAAACCCACAAAACTGTTTTTCACTATACAGATTAAGTTGTGATTACTTTTGGAGAGATGAAGAATGTGTCTAGCTTGTCTCTTAAATGTACACTCAACCCATTTCAAGCTAATTACAGGTGAGTAACTGTTTAGAAATCCCTCTAATAATAAAACGTAACAACTTAGAGCACAAAACCAGCCCTTAAAGGAAAGAGTGAGGAGTACTGCACTTCACTACAAGTAACAGTTGAGCATGTTTTATGATCACTATAACAACTACCATGCCCTTGAGACTGTGCAATTCTGAATTTCTAATACAATTTGTAGGGGGAAAATTAGGACAAAATGCAGTAACATTTCAAGTACAGTCTCCAGTATTTTAAAATTTTATGAAGTGTAAGGACTAGGTTAATATGAAATGAGTCATGTTTTTAGGAGAAGCAGTAATACAGACTGGTATCCTAAATCACAGCTAAAATAACTCTCCACTACAAAATAAAAAGAAATCAGAGTAGTTTTTTGCTGGAAAAAGGTCAAGCACCACAATGAAGATTTAGCAATACTAGAAAAGGCTGAGAGCACTGCTCATTTCAGGTTAGAGAAGTTGAAATACCAGGCTAAGTGACCAGGTAAACATGATGCTCCCTCACTCAACAAATCTGTTCTCACCAGCTGAAATTCATCCTAAATCAGTATAAACTCTCCACATATCAGTTCTGAGCCTAAAAATCAGACTATTAAATGACATACACCCTTGGTGCAGACCTTCTGATTTAAGAGGTGTATTTGCTTTTCTTAGTGCCAAATATGTTACATTTCACTCCATGATGTCCTTGGCAGTCAACAGCATTACTTACTGCGTTTCACAGTAAAGCAGTCACATCCAAGCAAAGTCTCTTGGAGTGTTTTCCGTCACAGAGCAAAGACAGTGGATATTTACATATTCTTTAGATCCATGCCCACACACAGACCAAAGGAGCCCAGCTCAGCTCTCAGATCCAAAACTGAGTTTTCAAAGCAAGCGGACAGAAATATTTTCCCTTTAACTTCTGTGCTGAGCACAGTGATCCAGACATGTCGCAAATGCAAAACTTAGGTTGGCATTTTATGAATTTCTTTCTTAAGGCTAATGCTGCAGTTACTATTCTTGTACATTTCAACTATGATAACACAAGATACCAAAAGTGCCAGAAAAAAAAAATATTATTTGATCAAAGCTGATGCACCAAGTTCCAGTCCTCCCCTTCAGGCCTCACCTCGGCTTTCCATCTGCACAACTATCAGGAAGCAACAGCAAACCATAAAGACAACCTGAAAATGTGGCCTTCCAATAATCTGTAACAGTAACGACCCACAGCGAAAGTAAAGATTGCATCAATCAAGCCCCTTTCTACAGAATCCAAGAGTTTAACTTCCACTAGTCTTACACTGAAGCAAAATACCCCTGACACTGCAGAGTCTGGCATATTTTCCCAGGAGAAGCTGTTCATTACTGAAACAAACTGCAGAGAGCACCCAAGCCATGGCAATAGAACACTTGGCTTGGCTACAGTTCACCCAAAACAGGCTTTTGGCCAAAAGAGGAAACAACACCAGTTACCAACAGGATGAGCCACGTTATTGTCAAGTCACACTTCTCGCTTCAGAACTAACACACTGCCACTTTCCACAGGATAAAAACCAGGTGCAACTGTCATATTTTTGTCAAACAGCATAATGATCTAGATGTGGTTGAAAAAATTACAATATTCCACTTGTGCGCTAAAAAGTAGTTGTTCTAAAATACAACGTGTTTGCACTAAAAGTCTGCTAATGGCATGTGTGCAGGAAGGAACCACACCACCTTTAGACAGTTAAAAAAGTACTTACCATTGGCAGTGCATTGATATGCAGAAGTTTTCCTTCCGGGTGCCTCTTGCCACAGAAGGGTGATGCTGACAAGGAAATAAGGAGACAAAATAGGAAGCATTAATATTTATTATTTTGAAAACAGTGGTGTTAACACACAATAAAATGTTATCAAATAAGGGCCTCGCAGCCTGCTCTGTTCGCAGAGCTGAGTGGTTACCAGTGAGTTTGCACAGCCTGGAGCACACAGAGCTGAGGTTTTGCATATATCCTGTCGCTCCCCACATCACAGATCAGCTCCTGCGGGGAGCCTGAAACACAGACCTTTGAACAAACAAGCCTCCTGAATGAATACCAGCACCATCAGACTTCGAGATGGTTGCACCCATTCAGCAGGAGCACACACAAAACAACACAACATTAGGTCAAAAAGTCCTAATGTCTGGATTTTGCCCTTAGCTCTCTGGAAAAACCCTCGGGAAGCCACCAGGCAGCTTACAGTATTTTCTGCCCATGCCAAATTTCTTCTGGAAATAAACCTCAACTACTGACATTTAAACACTCTGAAAAGCACCAAACAAAAATGAACATTCCAGTGGTTTGAGTTTCAAAATGGTTACATCCACTGTGAAGCAGTAAAAAGAAAAATAAATCTGTTTTTTCAAACACATCTTGCACTAAAAATAACTCCATTTCGGTACACAGGTGTACCTGTGTGCCCCAGACAGTTAGCAACTCCTGTAGCAACCTCAGAAATTAAAAGAAAAAACCCAGCAACATTTGATAACATGCACATAATACAAATCATCCTAATGCAACATTCAAGTGAAATCTTGCCCACCTTCAAAACCTGAAGGAAACCACCATCCAAACAAGCCCACACCCTTACACTTCAGTAATTCTCACTGCATGTCAAAAACAATTTTATGCATCTAACAATAAAATATTTAAGTATAAACAACAACACTTTGATGTTCATCCACTGCAACATCCACTTTTATTCAGCAATGACAAATAGTTTCTATTCACACAAATATTCCTGAGTGGCTGCCCTCCATACAAATACTTGCCAGATGACTTTTCTTTAGGACATAATCTAATCTCCCACTCAAAGAGCAGGAAGGGTGACAGATGGACATGGGTGACTAATAAAGTATTATCAAACTATTTTTAGATTGAACTCTTTACAAAGCATCTGTAACCTGTGTTCAAAAACTTTTACTGTGAGTAAAGATTAAACTATGGGTTTGGGGGCTCATGATCAACACAAGGTTCTCAGGCTCATTTTTCAAGCTCAGTAATCGAGAAATAATTTATTATAAAGCCATTTTTTGACTCGGGGAAAAAAAAAACAGATGCAGCATTTGAGCTTATTTTACTCTTAGAAGTTTCCACATGGCAGGCAGAAACATCACCTTCACAGTGCAAGCAAGAGTCACTGCCCAGGATGCTGAGGGATGCTGTGAATTGAAAGAATTTACAAACACACTCTTATTTCCTTGCTTAGCCATACTAGTGCTGCAGAAATTATGTAAATAGGCTGAGGAAAACTCCACTCCTCAAGCCTCCTATGTGAGTCTATGCAGAAAGTTCATTTTTTCCACAGCCAGAGCTACAGACCAGCAGAAAAAACTAACACCTTGCTCCACAGACCCCTTATAAACATTACTTGCTTGTAACAAGTGTTTTCCTTAAAAACAGAACAAAACACCAACCAACCAACACTCTTTTGAGAACAGCGACGATCATTTTAAGAGTTGTGTGCAGAAAAAGGCAGAAGAGGTCCTGCTGCCCTGTTCCCAGTGTGATGCTTGGTTTGGGTTATTTCATTTGGGAAGGAACATGGCAAACATAAATAAAAGGACGACTGCACAAACACAGACCATTTTCTTCAATGAAAAAAGGCTTTTTTCGGTATACACTGCCTAAACTGTTTCCTTCCAACACCTCTTTCCCCCTGTGCAATCTTGAGTGCAGTACTTAACATCAAAGCCAGGGAGGGAAACCTTTCCGCCTGATCTATGGAAGAGGCTTCTTGTCCTTCACTTTATATCTAAACAGGGCAGTGACACGGAAAGAAGCTGGAAGCAAAGACTCAAGAGAGCAGAGAATGAAAAAAGAAAGGGTTCACTGACTTTGCTTCATTCCTCACTCAATGTTAATTGGTTGTAGGCTCCAGTTTTAAATAAGGGTGCTTGAAACGTAACACGTAAACACTTGGAAAACTCTGCAACGTCCTTCTCAGAATCTAGTGCGGAGTACAAACGTCTCATCAGCAGCTTTTTTCCTTCCAAATTTATCCTATCGGATTTTAGCATGTACCTTGAAACAATGCAGGTGACAGCTATAATATATTGATTTTAGAGACTCTCTCGCCGTTGTATTCTGACCTCTTATGGTGGTTTAAACAGGGGCCAAGGTGTAGTAACAGCAACATTACTTGCCACAAATAATCCACCAGATGCCCTTGAAGTTGATAAAGCACACCTGGGGAATGCACAGTAGCTTGTAGGTTAAAAAGATAGGTTAAAAAGACGCATGTGCACTGACCTGCTCGCAGCCAGCACTCACCAGCCTTGCCCACAACATTTCTTTCTGCACAGAATGACACACCCAGTGACCACGTCCCTCCCTGACACTGTGCCCAAACTCCTGGTACAACACCCAATATCACCTTCTCATAAAGAGCAACCTGAGGCCATAAACTCGAGGCCACCTTGCACACCAATGTCCAGGCAAACAGGTTGCACGAGACACCACCTAATTCATGGATTCACAGAATATTGTGAGTTGGAAGGGGCCCACAAGATTCATGGAATCCAACTCTTAAACAGCACCACTGCCTCCCTGGAGGGAATCGAACACCCGGTCTCCCACACACGAGATGGGGACACTCACCACGGTACCTGCAGGGCCAAACCCAACTGCTAAAGAAGCAAATACCAATCCACGCCAATATATCAAACTGGGCTGCTGCTATCAACCAAGTACTAATCGTGTGTGGTACAAAGGAAACCACAGATAAAAACAACCCTGGCACCACACACTGACAAATCCGGTTACAAACACACAGCCCAGCCAAACACTGATGTTACCTCTAACCTGTTTCCAAATATAATCAGTTCAAAGCAAGGACTTCTCCAAAAGTTATTTACAAAAGTATTTAAGCATTTTCATCCAGAAAGGCCGTCATTCATGCTATTTTCTTCTCCAAGCCAATACACTGAGTTTGTGCTTCGACTAAACCAGCATTTTTTGGGTGAGCTTTGAATTGCTTGTGTTCCCCATGTGAACTTATGCACTTCTATTTTTCTTCTAATCCTCTTAGGATCACACTGTTTATACTACTTTCTGAGGGTTTGGTGCTATTTGAGCTTTAACAACATTAGATGTTGTGCTTTGTGAATTACAAAAGCCTTCTAAGGACATGGCATCTTTTCTTCTAAATTATCCTCAAGTATGCTGCTTTTATCTGGATTCAGTATCTGGAAAAAGTGTCCCAATCAAAAAAGAATTAAAAATAACTAAATCCTGGATATTCCCCTCAGTAACTGGGCTGCAAAAAGCATCAGACAATAACTTTAAAAGCCTAACTTGAAAACTAATTACTCCATTGGATCCTTCCTTTCATTTGGTTAACAGGCACACTTAAACCAGTGGTGACTCTACCACTGCCATGCTTGGAATATAAACAGAGAAAAGCGAAGTTATTTCTTTTAATCACAGTTCCGCAATGATGTATGGCGATTTTTTTTTTAAGCAATTCAGCATGTCTACAATAACATCTGCTTTTCAGATCTAACAGAGAAGATGAACTGAGACAAACACCAACTCAGAAAACTCAGGAGAAACCAATACACGAGTGGGAGCAGGGGGGAAACCAGCACTACACACAAAACATGAAAACTGCCACAACTAGTAAGAAGCAGTAAGGTTCCTAGTGACAGAATAACAAGCACAGGCTGCTGCAATAGTTCACTCCGGGAGCACAGCATGGCACAGCACCGGGAGTATGATCAGATGGAGGGGGTGTCACAGAGGATATTTTATGAAAAGCCTCATCAAGGAACACTGAAAGAATCCAAGACCTGCCCAGAGAAATATCCACCCATAGTCCTAAACTCTGTGGCAGAGCTTTTCTCTGGCAACTGAGAAATCTTTATTTCCTGATCTTTGTTCCGTCTTTCACCTTTACTAAATCAGAAATATGTATAAAAAAAAAAGTGGCATAAATGGACTTTCTGTTTCAAAGGAGAAATGCTCAATGTGCACATTCACATCACGTTAAAGTTGCAAAGCTCTCCACACCAGAAATGGCTCTTAGAGCAAGCACCCGTATGTCTATGGACATATGTGAGCCTGCAATTAAAACAAAGCAGGGTATCTGCAGGGATAGAGAATAATAACTGGGTAAGCAGAGAGCACTACTCTGGAGAGAAGATCATCTAGATATAGGAATCACGCTTCAGAAGTGCACAGAAACAGGATTCGCTGTGCAATGAGTAATGCAGGACAAGTCAGACCAGAGCAAAAGAATACTGGAGCAGCTACATATATACAAGTTTAAAAACCAATTTATGTAATAGTCAAAAATTGAGGCAATCACAGAAAAGAGCTCACAGCCCACTGAAAGGGAAGGAATCTGAACTGCTCGAGAGAAAACCAACTTAGCCAGCTCCATTAAAAACCAGTAACACACTCCAGTAATCTTGTCAATACCAATCTGCTGGTACCACCAGGAAGGAGGAGGGTGAGCCGTGCAGCAGCACCATTTCACTTGTAAGGGATTTAAACGAAATTCATTACTAAGTAATCCAATTCACATAAACTGGAAGTTAAAAGATCCTAGAGAATGAAGTTAAACCCAGACTAGATTGGGAAGACGTATGAACAGTTATTACTCAAAGCACTGAGTGCTACATGAAGGGACTGTGGCCTCTAGAGCCCTTCCAAAATCCCATCTTCACAGACTGACACCTGCAGGATGGCAGCCCACCTGTGAAAATTCCAGGTGGCTTCTCGTTTGGGCAGGGTGTGTTCTGAAAAGAGCGGACATGACTGACTAGTGGCACACTGATAATAACAGTAGCACATTGACAAATAATTTTTTGTCATTTTATTCCAGAACTGAGTTTTAAAGTTAAATTCATCACTGCAAGATTAATCAGAGAAAACAGTCTATCGACATGAGTGCTCTCAGCAGACTCACCTTAAATCAGAAAGAGAGAAAAATATTTTTTCCTCTCTTAAAAAAAAAAAAATATGATGTGTAGCAACAAGGGGCCTCTGTTATTTTCAGTATATATACACAGCTACAAACTGAATGAAGACACAAACAAACAGAATCCACCAGCAAAACAGAAAAAAAAGAAATCAGAATACTTTTTCACCCCATTCCCTTCCCTCAACGTAGGAAGAACCGTATTTCCCATGATACTAATCCAGCTTGCTAAATTGACTCAATCCTTCCCATCCCCACCAGAGCCCCTTAACTCAGATGAGCTTTCACAGCTGAACAGAGGCAGCACCTGCTTTTGTCAACATGGAAATGCATTTGTAGGGAACTGATAGTTGCAAGGTTACCAGGACTTTCAGACGGGTCTCCAATGTGGGGATATGGAACAAAGCTAAAACCGCTTCCTTGTGAAAATCACCTCCTTCCCTCTCCCTGCTTCTGCTAATGGTGCCTGCCATCGACCATGTTTTTCAACAGATACTGTGTTTTCAGAATAATATACTCCTCTGCTTTGGGATTCATGGTGGCCTTGCAGGGTAACTTATCTAGGTTATGGCAAGCATCGTTACAGTGGGGCAAAAGCACAACAGTTTAAAGCACTGAACTCATTAATACTCTGTCTCAAATATGCCATGCTTTGGGGTGATGGGATACATGTTTTACACAGGCATCACATTTGGAACTAGGCTCAGAATGTTAAAATAAAGATATCTCTCAGAATTACCACAGGATAATGACAAAATAATGCGTTATTTTCAACCCCAATTAATGTAACCATCATTCAAGCCCTGGCTGTGTTTCCCTCCGTACCACTACCAACCTCACTTTTTTGGGCACCCAGAATTGAAACAGGACATTCATTCAGAGTAAATTTCCACCTACATTTTTGTCAAGCCAAACTAATGAGCTGCTGAGGACGTTCAGACAATGCATCAACACTTGGGTTCTGCTGCAAGACACAGTGTTTGGAGACAGTTTGACGTCAACGGGCTCAAGTCATCCCACTGTGGCCACTGACCCTGAACATCGTGTACACCCAGTGCTGTTGAAGTTGTGGCTCTCTCCCTATCTGGGAACACAGCAGGAAAGCTGGTTGCCTTCCATCTGTCCACTGCAGGAATACCTCACAGGCTACTTGCCCTCACAGCAAAGTACCAGGTTTAAAAAACAAAATGTTTTTAAAAAACACTCTGAAAAATCCACCTTCCTTGTGATATTGGGCATGTGAAAGTAATACCAAAGGCTGAAGAGTTAGGATCCAAGAATTCTTTTAAAACAGCCCTCAAAATTATGAGTTACTTTTAATACTCAAAAGTACTTAAAAATCCACAGGTATGAAAACAGTTTTCTGAAAACTCTTAAGTCATACCAGGGGTCAAACGTAGTTTGTGGTGGAGCTTGGGCTCATGTACTCCAGATGTTCCTGGGATGCAGCTCCACTAAAATAAGGTGTTTATAATGCGTTCCAGACTCTTCCTAAAATTATTATTACCATTATTACTTTGTGCAAAGCCAGAGAAAAATATAAGCCTCTCACGCTGGCAAAGAAGGTAACACTGTCTGCCCTGAAATCATACATTAAACACACCAATTAATATTTTTTTTCAAAAAAAATACTGCTTATCAAAAATACTGCTGCACTTCTGCTTACAGTCCCCTCTCATTTCCCCAGGAACTTTTCAAAACTGAGTGACATCTGAAGCACAATGTACTCATGCAGTAGCGCCACCCTTCTACAGAAATACTGTCTTGATCATATTCTCAATAAATAACAAATAACCTTCAGATCAAGTTACTTCTGTACAGGTAACAGCAGACAAACTGTTCAAGACTAAGCAACACAAGGATGTCTTTTCCTTTTTTCCAAAATATCCACACCCTACCCCCAGCAGACAATATCATCATTCCTCCAAATTCCTCTTGCCTTTGCCCTTCCCATGCCCCCATCATTTCTCTAACAGAAAAATGTTGCAGCCTTGTGGTGAAGGCTCTGACTCACAAAGAGTTAAAACCTACCCGGAGAGGGCTGCCCTTGTTCATGCACTGCTTATCCAGCCATTCCTGCTAAAAGGACAACTTACTCTTACACAGTAGCTACTGAGCTGTGACAAATTGCATATGAAGGTGTAGGGAAAAAAGCCTGTGCCTCTCATTACCATGGAAAGCTTTCCTGCCTCACAGTCACATCCCTGCAGCCAGGGGTGAAAACATGGAGGGCACAGGGAGAGCTTGTCTCCTAAGAGCTCAGAGGTGTGTCTCACCTGAAGGCTTTGGTTTAGCTTTATGCTCAAGTCACATCCTACCCAAGACCTAACTGCTACTGCTTGGGGAGACATCAGCAACTCCCATGTGCCCTCTCCCACCTTGGGTGCTCTCAACATTTTCTTGCCTCTAAAAAAAAAAAAAAATAAAGTCTTCTACCACTCAGCTCCTCAAGCATCCGGCTGCAGGGTCAGAAGAGGACAGAGCTGGCTCAAGAGAGAAAGAGGGAACACAGCCCTGAAAGGGAAGAAATGCAGGAGCAGCCCTGCCCTAGAGCTCCATCATCAAAATATATCTGTTTTCTAGGGATGCCTGGTGCCTTGGATGGTGATGTGCATCCCAGCACGAAAAGCTCACAGCAAACATGGAATAATGTACTAGGTATGAGTCACACCAGAAACAACACAGACATTAACTGTACAAAATATATGTCTATTATTCTGTTCTCTTCTCAAACCATTTAGATACCAGAGCTTTGTCTGTCATGATGACTGAATAGCAAAATAGTTGCATCGATATTAGACTTGTTAACGGAGTAAGAGAAACTGAAATCTGTTCCAAAGAATAAGGAGGCTACACAGTACAGAGAAACACAGGAAAATATTTACTTTAGCACTATGGTCAAAGAGAAAAACATTTATTAAATAAATGGACTAAAGTCATTAATCAACAACAGCATTAAACTAATACAATAATGCCTCTTATTCTTTGTTTTGGTGGGGGGTTTTTGGGGTTTGTTTGTTTTTAACAGCAGGACTTAAGCATGACTAAGGAAAACATGTACTTGATTCATCAATGACAGCATATTCAAAAGATCTGATGAGCACCAGGAAGTGAAACCACAGCAGAGAGGTCTCACAAAGATCATCACCAGGCTGTGATTAATTGGTGAAAACCTAACACTGCCCTTACTCAAGTCTGCCCTGCACAGTAAAGAGGGCTTAGCTACAAGTATAGAGTTGAACTAATAAACTGTTCCTCCTCAGTAGATCTAGGTGGTCTATCCTGAAACAAAAAAGAAAAGCTTTTCCTAAAAATACTGTTCGCTATGTTAATTAACATTTCAATTATGTTGGGTTTTCCTGCTGTAGGAAACAGTTTTTCTCTACTGAAAATGAGTGCAAAAAACCCTAAGCAAACTTAATTTGTTGCCAAAATGAGTGAAGTCAGTATTTTTCTTTCACTGGAAATATTTTCTGTTCAATTTCCTATGGTCATTGCAGCTGTACAGCTCAATTTACAGCCCCTTTGAACGAATGTATCACACGTACAGAGCAACACATAGCAGGTGTTTATCATCCAAACAAGTGGAAGTGTGATCAGATAACCTATTGCAAATGCTTTGCAAACATTAAAAAGGTGGGAAAAAACCTGCCGATGTTAATGAAGGGATCAGTGTCAGGCACAGGTACGTAACATCTCCAACTCGGAGAAGAGAATCAGCAATTTCACAGGAGCAAATGTCAAGGACAAGGAAAGATTTAGGTTCATCCAGTGAAGATAGGATGCGTTTCCAGCTTCTCCCAAAGGAAGGAGGGAAAACTTCCCCAAAACAAAATCATGCAGCTGAAGACTGATCCTGAGAAACAGCCTGTGCCACGGGGCTTCTGTTATTTTAAGCAAGAATAGTAAGGACTCTGGAAGGAGTAACTCTGCCTAAGGAGAAAGATTAGTCGTTTGATCTAAAAGGGCTTTTCCCTTTCTTTACATTTTGATTTTTATCTTGATTGTTTCACACCAGGAATCTGATACTGGCTGAGCTGTGCATCCTGAAAATCTTGTTCCAACTAGAATGGGCTGGGGATAGGATTTCACCATTTGGGAATTTCATTTACAGAATTCTGCCTTTGCAGTTGCCTGCAGAATTCTCTGTAACTACCGTCAGGGCTTCATGAAACCAGGGGGGTTGGGGCTTTTTAAGAAGTCACCTCACATTTACCACTGTGATTCAATAGACCGAGCAGAGAAAATAACAAACTGGTCCCCTAGTCTTGATCTCTGGGAAATGAAACTTCCTTAGTGTTCCAACTCGTGAAAAATAAAATTAAGGTGTGGCTAAATTCTTTGAGATATGCCAGATAGTTACCATCACTGAAATCATTGCACCATGCATGGTCCTGGTTGCTTGATACTGGATTTACTAAAACACACACTGACAAGCACAGTTTTCGTTTTTAAATATTAAAATAGTGATGTCATCTATGAATTTTAAAAAGCAACAAAAAAATCTACACTTCTATTAGCAGTTTGAATCTGCAGACACTCGACTCTTTTTATTGATGGAGAGCAAATTGAAGGCCTGTAAATTCTGCTACTTTCTTTTGCGACCGTCGCTGGTTAACCAAGGAAACAACTGGTGAAGGTCCGGGTGAGGAGTATCAAACAAACACACTTGTCAAAAATACTCCACCTAGCAAAAGTATTTCCTCTCAGCGTCAGACATGTCAAATATTGGGGTCTGGTTCATCTCCAAACAGAACACTGTCGATATTATTTTAGTCACACCTAGGAAAAGAGCTTTTCTTCCCAGTTTTTTGAGGATTTCTTTTGCCATGCTTTTTCAAGTCACCAGCAGAACATTGAAATGGAACAATATGATGCATTTAGCACTAACAGACACATAGAACCTGTACAGCATTCTGCAATAAATGCACAGAACTTGACAGACTGATAACGATGCATCTTCCATCAGCCACAAGTAATAACCACCCAGGTTTACAAGTTGCTGCACTTCTGAAGAGACTGTTTACCAGATCAGATAAACCAAGGTTCAATATATATATATTTTTTGTTGTATGACACTGTACAACTGCAATCATTTATCAGCCTTTTTTCTTGGGCCTTATCATTCTTATCGCTGCCCTTAGGAACAAGCAAAACCTTGGAATTACAAAAACACCAGCACTTCTGACCCATTTAGCATACCACCTTTTTTTTCCTCACCAGCTTTACCCAGAAATAAATCCACTTGCTCTATTTTCCTGGGAATACTGTTACTTCACTGGTTTTGACATCCTTTCAGAGAAATCTCATTCGACCCTCTCGGCAGTTGACTGTATGTCGAAGCAGGCTGGATGTGCCCATCACAGACACACTGACTTTCCTCTCCCACAAAAACAAAAAAGAATGCAGTTTTGCTAGCAACACTTGCAGACCAAACCAGCTAAGTTTAAGAGTAATTAGCACTATTTGTTCTTTTGTCAAGTTAATTTCCTTGGGGCATTTTTTACTAAGTAATTTGTTGTTGCAACAATTCAGAAAAGTTTACTAGTTTTATCCTGTTGCTCCTAGTAATATCCTCCTGTAAAGCAGTAAAAATGGATTTGAAACTTCGTGCACATGAAGTTAATTTTTATTACTTCAGTGTGCAATGACTTCACTACAAAATTCTTAAGTCACTTGGACAACTGCCAGTCCTCAAAATGACACCTGCCAAACATCCTTACCGAATTGTGAGGATACTGGCTCCATGGACCAGCCAGAGACCACCCTGGGCTCACATGGCAAAGATGAGTGTGGGTGAAGACACGCAGCCACAGGCAAATGCACGTATTTCATGCCAGAGAACGAAGAATACTGTGAAGTGTTAGCAACACATCAACGAAAGTGATGTATAAAGCCTCCCGTCACTGTGTTAAATTCCACCGTCCTGGCATATCCTGTAGAGCCATAAAGGGTAAAGTAAGGAAATAACCCTGGATTCAGGCAAGGTGGTGCAATGAAACACAGATTTTCGCTTTTGTTGGTACCTAAAAAAATAGCCAAGGGGGCAAAGGGATTTCACATGTAACCCTCCAGGTATAAACCTCTCATGTGACACATTTTAGAAAGAGAAGTCTGCTTCCAAAAACATTAAAGCCAACATTTGCCTTTCTTTTGCTTAACAAACCAGAAAGACACTACTGAGGATCCTAACAATCTGGTCATCCTTAGTCACCAGAAGACTCTGAGGTCATTTCTGCAGTCCTATCTGAGGCACTCCACCCAAACCCTACTGGGGGGTTTTTGTTTTTAAATTAACCATTTCTCACTGGTAACTATGAATTAACGATGACATAAATAAAGTTTGAAGGACAGACATTTCCTCAGCCTCCCAACAGACAGATGCAGCACTGTCCTTGCTATTGCCCCACCAGCTGAGTGAAATTACTACAATTCACTGTGGCCACTCACAGCCTGGACGTGGACGGGAGCATCTCCAACACTCTCTTGCAAAGAAAAACATTTGGCTCTGCCCAAGATGAGTAGCCCAGTTACTCAGAGCTAGAGAGACCCAAAAAGACAGAACTGAAGCATTGTGAACTTAAAAACCCTGGCAAAGAACACAAACACGTCCATGATATCAATATAAAATATGTTTACAACTATGGATTATTAAAATACAAAACCCTACAGATACCACACAGCAAATTTTAAACCCCACTGCCTATTACTTAAACCAACTAGAATTAAAAAAAAAAAAAAAAGATGGTGCCTAAAGAGAACAGGAGCACAGGCTGCATCTCTTGCCCTGTGCTGCTGCCTCAGCACAGATCAGGGCATGAGGGCAGCAGAACAGAAGAGGAAATACCACAGAAGAATTTCTGTTTGTTCATTTTAAAGAGTTTGGATTTTTTAATCTTTGACAAAAAAATTGTATTTTAAAAAAATGTCCTTTGTTACTCTTTAATTGAAATTCTTCAGTGTTTTGACAACAAAACCTGATGCAGCATTTTTGGTATGTGCACTGACAATCACTCTCTTAATAAAAGCAAAGCTTTTGCAATTACATAGTTTGCCTTGGATCATAAAATTTTAAGGTCGAGATAAAAAGACATTGGTTGCTACCAACTAGATATCAGGGAAAGAAATCCAGGAATCTCATTTTTGCCTTGAAACAGCCAAGTCTGATGGAGACGGTGAGTTCACAGGTTATTCTGAGTTGGAAGGGACCCACAGGATCATCTAGTCCGACTCCCAGTGAACACCCACCCAGGGATTGAACCCACAACCGTGGAACCACGGGCACCACGTTCCATCCATCCAAGCCTCCCATCGTCTAGACCATGTCACTGAGTTCCTCATCCAGTCTTTTCTTAAAACACCTCCAGGGATGGCGACTCGTGTGCTCTGCTACCCATTTCTGGAAGAGCTCCTTGAGGGAAAGGCTGCACTGAGCCACATAGGAGATCCTTCAAGCACAGGAGAGCTTTCAAAACCCAGGGATACAACACCAGTTTATGCTTTCCACAGAGTAACTTAGGAATTCCCACAGACAAGCAGCGAAACTAACTCACAACCTCTCTGTCATACCTCTGGGAAAGTAACCGAGCTCAGAGAACAGCCCGGTCTCAAACTATTTACAGGTCCAGAAGTTAAACCCGGCATTTCAAACTGACCGAACTCAGACGCAGAGCCAGAGCACTCTGGAAAATGCTGCTCCACATGCTCAGCCCTGCCTGAAATTGCACTGCCTTGACACCCAAGCTGGGCAGAGCTGAGCCCCAGGAGCAGGAACAGCAGCACAGGATCAGGGCGTTTTCTGTAGAAGTATACCATATGTCAGGACTGAGTTTATATTTTAAATTCAATTTAAAATCTTGGTAAACTATACTAAAATCTGTTTCAAGCCACCCGAATAATTACAAATTAAATATTCAAGCAATACATTGAATTTTGAAGAAAGCTAAACCAGTGATTGAACTGCTTGTTCCATCACACAGGTACAGCATTAACACATCTGGAACATGCTCTATGAAGTAGTCAGTTTTTTAAAGTGGCATAGAAATTAGTTTTAATACCCCACCTAGTTTGCATTCAACTAACTTCAAGGCCCTGTACGTACTCCGGATATTCAAGGACAAAAAAAAATTTATCTGCCACCTGTAAGAGGACAAATCGCTACTAATTCTGAAATACTGAAGAACAAAACCAGTTCATTTCACTGCTTTCAAAATAGTAGTACTCTTTCTAGTTTTAAATGCAGAAGCTCTCACAGTCCCTCTGTAACCAGCACACTGCAACAGTAAAACCAAGTGAAGATCTTGTGCATTAGACACACGCCTTCATCTACATGCAGCTTGACGCCAATAGATAAGAAACATGCTATTCATCAACTTGCAACTTCATCAGAAGTCATAAAAACTTAAATAACCTGTATAAATGAAGGTGATGTGCTTTAACAAAAGTAGAGCAAAGCAGTAAATCAGCCTAATTAGCAAAATAAATACCACTTTTACCACAACTCAATCCCAGTAGCAAATCAAACATTTTAATAGATTGCAGCACAGTTATTTTCTCGAAGTTTGATTTCTCTAAATCCAAAACAAAATTACAATCAATTACTTCAAACAAGGGCTTCTGCCTGTTGATTAGATTGCTTTCACTTTGATCCACCTTGGGCCTAGCAGACACTTCTTCTGGTATTAAGTAGTCAAAGGTGTAAATTAAAGCTTGAAAGACCTCCTTAAACCAACATCTATAATCAGCCTTGATATTCACAGAGCAGTTCAATACTTTCAAAATAAAAAGATTTTGAATAGAGCAGCAAAGGCACTCAACACTGGGTAGTCTCTGTTTCTGGATGCAAGTCACTGAAAACAGATCCAAAGAAAACCATGGCAGGACATACCCACATCCTGAGGTGGTTGGTGCTCCTTCAGAAGAAAAGCAGCCAAGCACCAAACAAACAAAGAAGAAAATTTAACTACTTCCTTCTGGGTTGGCCTTTTTTGTTTGTTTGTTTGTGTTTCTTAAAAAAAAGTTTAGCTTTATCATTTAATTCTAAACCAGCAAACGTACTTAAACAAACCACAAAATTGTATCCTGAATACAGTAATCTTCAAGCAACTACACGGAGCAAGAGAGAATAAGAGGGCAGCTGCCACATAAAGTCATGTATCTCAATTGTGCCTGCAATTATTTTTGTATTCACTGTGCAACCAAAACTAAGCTTTTTGCGCTTCACTTCTGTAATTCACATTCAGCGGTGCCACACATGTTCTCGCTCCTGCAGGTGAGGGTTCCCCAAAAGCGGGTATCAGAATATCTCAGCTCACTGAAAATTCAGGGTTTTTACAGCTCCTCCTCTGTATGGTTTCTGGAACAAGAGTAAGAAACACCAATGACTGGCCAACGAGAGCTGATTTTAACTACAAGAAATGTCAGTAGAATAATACATAACGCTGTTCCCATTTGTACAGCAGCAAATGAGGAATCAATAATAAAATATAGACATTATAATGAAAGAAACCTCAGAAACTCCCCCTCTGAACTACGTTTCACTGTCTTACACACTGGAAAACCATGAAAGGCCCTGAAAGATCAATAAAACCCTTAAGAATTTAAGGTGTAGAAATCTATTTTTTTTTAATATGGTAAATTGTACAATAGCAAATACTGAGATAAATCAAACAGATCTTCATACATGAAACAAAACAGGTTATAAATCAAGAATTTATAAACCTCTCATATCTTCAGAAAGGGAATGTGGTGAGAAGAACGTATGACATTCTTTTCTAGTGGGCATTCTGATGTTTCTCATTTAAGAAAAACTTTTATTAAAGGAATGAGATCTCCAAGGCTTTATGGCTGTGCTTTTTCCCTCTAATCTTATTAATTTTGAAAGGGCTTTCTGAGAATTCCCTTTGCATTGAGTATCACTGGATGGAGATGCCAAAGGAAGAGGGCAGCGCCCTTTGATCAGCACATACAACCCTCTTTGTTAGCTTTGGAAGGATTTCACTTAGAGAAACTGTTAAAAAAATTCTTTAGATCACAGCACCAAAAAAATCTCATTTCAGCACACTCGTGGTTTGGAGACACCAGGGATTCATGTTCTGCCGAGTCATTCCTTCCGTGAAGCAACTGAGCTCAGTCACTGGAATCCCTGAGCAGAGTGTGCACCGAGGGATCCACCAGGCTGGGACTGGCATCTAATTGCCACTCTGGCTCCATCAACTTGCTGTCGGATTCACTTTTATTCAGTTCACTGCCTGAGAAACTGACAGACAAGGCAGAATGAATCTGCCAAACCCTGATGGACATCCACACCACAAGGACACTTACTGGACTGTTTCTAAGAATGGGACACCATTTGGGGGAGCTAAGAAAACAACTCATTAGAGCACCGGGAGAAAATTCTTTTCTCCTAGGACACTGCTGTGCCATGGAACAGAAAATGCTATTAAACAAAAATGATCAACTGCAAACAAACACGAGTAATTTGCTGAACAAAAAATATCTTGCAGCTAGGAGACAATAAAATTACCATATGCAGACAACTAGGATGCCAAAGGGGCAGAGGGCTTGCTGCCCAAAAAATATAAATCAGAAAATGCAGAAAGATGGTTACTGACTATGTTTTGATTGTAGCAATAGAAATCTAAAATAATCCAAAATTGAGGATGTAATTGCCAAAAGGAAGAAACAAACAACACAGAAAAAGAATAATCAAGGCTGAAGAAAAACAGATTATCAAAGGCACCTGCTATCACAAGAATAGAAATGAGATCTTTAGAAGCCCTGAAGGACTCCTCGCAGAAAAGAAACAAGAAAAACTAAAACCTCCAAGAAAGCGATCATTACTGATTTGATAGTTTTGGCTTGCAAACAGAGATGTGCTAGAGATGAGGGGGCTGAGGGGTGTGGAGAGTGTGTGTCCTGTATTCCTCTTACCTATGCCATGCAAGACACATTCCCCATCTTTGCCAACATATCCAAACACCTGCAACCTGTTGGCTCTGTGGCAGCTGCATCACTCCCACACTTCCAGACCACAGTGTTCCAGGAAAACAAAGACACGGGGGTGTAAATATCTCCGTGAGACTAATGCATCATCTTCTAAGAGATTTCCACAGAGTGCACTGTCGATGGCTCCAGCCCCCAGACGGCATTATTTCTTCAGAGCAGAAAATGCACCACATCAAAACAAAGCACGAGGGTCACTGTGCTTTCCCACTCTGAGCAGAGCTCTTTATTCCATCCTCCTCCCTGGCCCACCCACACTACAGAGCACTTATGCTGCCCCTATTAAAGATGACATTCCCAGATTACAGGTTGATCAAACATACTGAATGCCTTACTGACTCCTACAAATTAAATACGTTCCTCTAAATCCTAACAATTTCCCTAATAGTTTTACTTACAGAACGCAAAATCCTCATAAAAGAAAGATTCTTTTTGATGTCTGCTCTACTGTAGATATCAGAGGTACAGTGTAAATGTTGTTTTAAACAAATTCAATGAATTTCTATTCATTTTCAAGACTATTCAAAACAAGTGAGAATTTCTAAGGAGAGGACTTGAATTTTGTTCATTCACCCTTTTTGCATCTACCAGCTCCTTGAGTTCTTGCAGGGGCTCCTAAAGCCTTTGGAGAAACCAGAGGAGACTGCTGGGAAGGGATGAAGAGAGAGCACATTATTTAATAACCAGAAACTATGTATGAGAGACCTTTCTGGTTTTATTTTTAGAACAACTTATCTGCCGGTAGAAAGACTGTATTTTAACACTGAGAAAAACGTAATGGGAAATTTATTTTAAGCATACAGTTCTAGCAGGTCATAAAGATTGTATCATTATCCTCCTTGGACAGTAATTGGCAATAAGAATACATGTTCTTCCCTTAGTTTTTGTTTCTTTGATGAGTCGCGAGGAAAGACAAATGCTGTTCATTCAACATGCTGTTTATTTAATATTCAGCTTTCTTCAACTCTTCTTATGCAAAGCACAAATACTGATGATCAATTATTTTAGTAATCATAATTCAAGCTCAAATTTTACACTCCATAAACACATTATCATGACCACCACATTATGCATTTGAAAAATTCCCATTGCAGCCACCCATACAAATGAACACACTGCATTAGGTTTACACTAAAATTCTGTTCTGGCCAAACACACAAAGGTCGGGTTTTTTCACAACAGTAAAATGAATGAAGTACACATAAATGCTGATTATTTTTCTATGCGGTATAAAAATGCACACATTCATACACAGTCACAGCACTTGCTTTAAATATCGAATAAAAATTAAAAATATTTCTATTTCTTGCTAAAAATAAGCTATTTCAAATATTAGATTTTATGGTTTTAAAATTTGATTATCAGGTAAGACAGAGAAGTCGAAGTAGAGCTGCTGTCATTTTTGTAGGAAAATTTCCTGCAAACTTTATCAGGTTGATGGCAAGAACAAAGTTTTCCCAAAGCAACCAGTAGCTCTTTGGGAGCAATCTAGAACGCCCTCACATTTAGTGGGTGGCCTAATACATCCTGAAATATAAGTCTATAATTAAATAAAAATTTGCAAAATTCAGTTTAGACTTCTTATGGGAACACTTAATGCACATATAATTGGGGTGTAGCACACACTGTGCATTACATTTCACTGATAAAACCATAACTTTTCAAATCAAGGTTTCATGGAAATGCTTAGAAAATAGTTTGACGTTTAATGCTGCAAATAATAGTAAAAGGCTAAACAGGGGAAAAAAAAGCAGGCCTGGTGCTGAAGGAGGTGGATGATTTAGTGACAGCAGATGGGAGATAAGGCTGAGGCTCATATCAGGGATTATGTGATACAACCTGACCCATGGGACCAGATGGGCCGTGTCCAAGGGTGCACAGAGCCAAGGTCGCATCAAGGCCACTGTCATGTCAGAGAGCTCGTGGAGACCGAGGGGTCCTCAATGGCTGCAGAAACCGAGGGGTCCTCAATGGCTGCAGAAAGGCAGATTTCCTGCCATCCTTAAGTAGAAAGGGAGAGCAGCAGAGGCTGTTGCCCCAGCTTTAACAAGGCTTGACGCTGCCTGCCGTATTCACATATCCAGTCTGGGATGTTGCCAGCTGGATGAAAGATCACTAGATGGGAGGAAACAAGGTTGGATAGTTGGGTTCCATGGGCAGCGGTTAATGGGCTCTTCAGCTACTGAGGCTACAAAAATGCTTAGAGGACTGGAGCACCTCTGCTATGAAGACAGAGCTGGGGTTGTTCAGTTTGGAGAAGAAAAAGCTTTGGGGAGACCTCACAGCATCCCCTGGTACCTCAAGGGGGCCTACAAAAAAAACCCTACAAAGGAAGAGACTTTGTACAGGGCAAGGCAAGATGGCTTTAAATTGACAGAGGACAGGTTTGGATTAGACAAGAGCAAGAAATTCATTACTGTGAGGGTGGTTAGACACAGGCACAGATTGCCCTGGAAGCTGTGGATGCCCCACCCCTAGAACCATGGCAGGGAAGTGGAATGAAGATGATCTTTAAGGTTCCTTCGAACCCAAACCATCCTACAATTTTATGGTTACCTGAAGGCCAGTAACACATGGGATAAGGCAGCCATCGCTCCTGGGACCTGATCTATCACTCACTTAGCGAAAGTCCAGGTGTACACTCTCATCAAGCTTGTAGCTAACACCAATTAGGGGGCAACCAGCAGCTATGCTTGGAGGCAGGGCTGCCATCCAGAGGGACCAGGAACCCACTGCAATTCCACAAGGACAAGTGCCAAGCCTTGCTTCAAGGAGAGAAGAGCCCTTGCATCACCCTGGGCTGGGGCCCACAGCCAGGGAGCTGCTCTGCTGGGAAGAGCCAGCAGATCCTGGCTGGCGTAAAGCTCATCACCAGCCAGGAGTGGCGTGTACTTGCTGGATATCTTGATCCTACAATGGTTTACTGTGTCTATTTGCTACCTTTGGAATATTTGACGGTGAAACCTTAATAACATGCTTTTGGCAGTTCTTTTATAAAGTAAAGTAGCCCCGGTGGAAAGCACGATGCCAGCACATCCACGTCCAGCTGGTACTGCCAACTGTGGATTTTTTCTTCCTGAAATGTGCACTTTGTCTTCAGAGAGAGCCAGTGCAGAGCCTTCAGCAAAACAACTTAAAATTGTGATTCTTGTGTCTATAATTAAGCCACAATTGGCACTTTAAGGGGCACATTCTACAGTGCATGCTGCTAAAGTAAATACTATGTGCATGAAAAAGTGCCACATGATGAGTGCAATGAGCATCTAAGGCTTATTTGCCAAAGGAGCTCCTTGAGCTTGTTATTTAATTCTAACTCGTTATCAAGCATCTTAAAAAGTCAAGCAATTGCAAAGTCCCATAAATACATGTGACTATTTAAGTTTCCATTAATACAGTACTCAACACGCAAAACCAAATTAATTTATTTCTGCATGCAAAAAACAGAATGCGTTGGACAGGCAGCGCATGCTCTCGTGGGCTTGGAACTGAGCAAAGTGTTACAAATTTACTGGAGAAACTGTATACTGGGCATATGCAATAGGCAATTTGTGAGCACATAATTGCTATTTCTAACCTAAAGCAAATCTATCCAAGAGGCATGTTCATATAAACAGTGCATTTTATATACACATATATAGGCACAAATACTTTTAAATATTTTCTACAGAAGCGTATTTTCGAAACATGAAAAACAAAGTATGCTGGGGACATCCAGAGCCCAGCTTCATTTCCCCTACACACCAGAGCAGCTGAGCACGTGCACCCACACTGTAACCAACGTTCCCTCAAAGTTATCTTTTTCCAGGAAAAAGAACTGCAGCTGCACAGAGAGAAAGTTGGAGGTTAAACTGTGAGCACCTGAGGGGGGGGAAGAGGCAAGAAACTTTGATGCGACCATCTTCCCAAACTTGAACAGCATCACTATCTTCAACCCATCCCACCTTGCCAATATTGAAAGATGTCACATTTACCACACAACCACGCTAAACTATGGGATGCATTTTATGAGCGTAAGGCTTCATTGATACAGATAAAAATCAGAGTTGTTTAAAAAAATTGTCCTAAAAATTAAGGTTTAAATCACATCCTGAGGATAAAATTTCATTTGGCAGGGTGATGTTTACAGTGCTCCTAGAAATTTCAAACACTTGCAAAATTCCTCTCTTCAGCTAAATATCAGCTTAGTGTAAAATTTCTTCCCATGGTAACAAAATGAAAAAAATGTTGTAAACATTCACAAATTAAGGTTTAAAAAAAAGATCCTATGACACGTATCTGAGCAATACTTGGCAGATTCCAAGAATATTCCAGGAAAAAAACACCTGGGTTTATTTTGGACATCACTTTCTATTTTCATGTGATGCCTTTAGTCTTTGCATTAGAGTAACCACAATCTCATGTAACAACCACTTTGGAATAAAAAAAAAAAAAAAAAATTAATTAAGGCGTATTATTGGAATATTAGCTGGAATGCTGACATACTCCATCGTTACATTTCCACTGCTCTTCAAAGAATCCTCTTAACCAAGCCTGTGCATCAGAGCATCTATTCCTTAAAAAATTATGAAGAAAAGCAAGACCATTTTACTTCTGGAAGTCTCAATATACATTCCAGGACTCCTTATACTTTAAGTAAACTGCAATAAAAAACAAAGGTATTCTTACTTTCAAAGTGTTTCAGTAGGCTTAGAGACTGTGACTGTACATTTTCAACACGCTCAAGAGTACATATATATACAAGATGCAAAATGCCACTCAATAAAAACCCACACTTTAAGGTCTATATGCCTCTATTTTTATGTAGATTATAGATCTAACTAGGTTATATCTAAATGTTTACATTTTTTTCTGCTTAGCACTTGTAAAATATGGTCTATTGCATCCACCCATACAAACTGAAGTTCTTCATTACCTCACACCTGAGCTTGCCCCACTCAGATTCACTAAAAATCCTGGTGAAAGGAGGACTAGCTTTTATCTTGTCACATCTCGTTCTGCTCCTTACCCAGCTTCACTTTCTAATGCCTCAAACATAGCACACTTACAGGCCTCTCTTCTAATAGCGAAGAAAGGTCTTTGCATTTTGCTTATCACTTACTTGGTACCAAAGAGCCAACTTCAGCTCCCTCCAAACGGCTAATGAAGCACTTGAAGTATTTTCTGATGAGCATCAGCATGCTTTCTCCCACAGTGCTCATTATGAGAGCTGCTCCCAAATTCCCAAGTCTCTTTTCAATACCTTTTCAAAAGTCTCCTCTTCCATGTCAGCTCAAAAACTGTGTGTTCAATAGCTCCAGGTGAATTTCTATTCCATGAATATCTAATGGCATTCTGAATTCTCATAAACTTTTAGCATTACCATGTTCTGAGGCAAAAAATTCTGCAGGAATATTCCCGCAAAAAATACCCATGTTTATTTTGGATATCGCTTTTTAGTTTCATTTGATGCCTTTAGTCTCTGGATTAGAGTACCAATCATCACTCCCTGATTCCCTTCACCACGGTTCTCCCCATTTTACAAGCCTCTCCCACCACCTCCCTCAGCTGTTAATGGGTTCCTGCCACCCAATCTGGAGACTACTCGACTGTTTAATGAAACTTCCACTGCTGATTCTGACTGTGAGCATGACCTGACTTGTGAACCCGAGCAGACACGTTCACCAAGTTTCTAGTAAAGACTTAAAAAGAAATCAGTTTGTTTTCTCATTAGCAGGACCGGCTTCTGGAATTGTTCTACCTCAAAGACATTAGATGCTGAGTCCAGAGTACAAAGGAAGTTGTCAGCACTACCAATCTCTGCTGCCAGGAAAAGAGATGTTCCCTATCACCCATGGCAGCAGAAGGGAAAGGGCAGTGAGGGATACTGAGGACTGTCAAATGCCGCCCCAGCTGCTCTGGTTATTCAGTCTCCACAGCTCATCTCACTACCATGAAAAATGAATTAGATTTCCTCTCAAGGGCTGAGGATGATGAGGTAGCTGTGACAAACCAGAAACCTGCAGGAAAGCCACAGACCTGGTTCCTGTGCACTTGGGTAGCAGCTCTAAGGCAACTTTGTTAGAGCCTAATCTGCCTCTGGTCCAATTCCTTATTCTGCAACAGCAGGGAAAAAGTGATCAGTTCCTGCTACAGGCAGCAAAAGGGAATGGCTGTGTAAGGAACTTCAAACACACATGCCTCCCTCTATTAATTCACTAAATGAGTAACTTCCCCATGATACCAACAGCACAGTAGTAGTGTCCAAATAAACTCATATTTTTAAGTCAGGAAATGCATTTTTGGTATAGATTTTAAGCTGACTGAGATACAAATTAATGAGATTCTCCTGCAGTGGTTTCATTCCCTTTGAGTGTGAACCTACAAGAACTTTGGTAAACAAAAACAGGTTCTATGGTTTCTCAGCTTTAAGGTTATATGATTTTATATCCTTATCTGAGAGGTCTCACATCTGTTTACAGAACTACTACTGCCTACTGAGTCACAGATATTTCCAAAGGCCCAGCTACACTCGACCACTGTTATTTTTCAGTCTCCCAAAGAGGCAAGATACTCATTAACTACAGCAGCAGGGAAAATAAAATCCATGCTGCCTCTCTAAGTTAACACTGCACATCCAATAAAAATAATCATTTCAAAAATTATAAAATCACTCAAACAATTTTATCTTCGGCATTTCCCATACAGTTTCTCTTACTACACTTAGCCATTTTTTCATGTTTCTCTTAACAAGGCTTGCATGAGATGACCTAGTTTATTTGCACTCCTCCCAAACTGTGAAGCCGAATGTGTTAACATAAACCAAATGGTCCCAGTCATTTTGAAACAAGCTTCTCCTCTGCCAGCTACTCACCCTCTGCCACCTCTGTCTACTGCCTTGACACTTTCCAGCCATTTTTCCTCCCAGGCCTTTGTTACCACCTCCTTTGTTCTCAGATTTTGCCACCCCAAATGCCTGATACCTCCAAGGTGGTGACACTTCCTTCTCGCTCCCAGGCCAAGCCTTGCAGACTCACAACCAATTGTTCCCCACCTCCAACACCACCAAACACTGCCATTTGGGAATCACCTCAAGCTCCTGTGATTCCAAGGGCTGCAGGGTGGTTGGCTCTGCCTGCTCCTTAACTGGACACAGAATATTCTGAGTTGGAAGGGACCCACGAAGATCATCGAGTCCGACTGTTAAATGGCACCACTGCCTCCCTGGTGGGAATTGAACCCCAGTCTCCCACATGAGAGGCAGGGACACACCACTGGACTAAAGTGGACACAATTTGCTTCCCAGTTGTGTCATCAGGAGCAAGCAGAGCCCAGCAGACACCCCTGGGTAACACACCACCCCCGTGAAGGTGTCAGTGCCACACCTGGCACAAGGTATTACTCAGGTTACGATTTCCACCTTTGCCAAAGCAGTCACTATGGTAAGATAACAACTCAAAAATTGCATTATATAACATGATGGGGGTGGGAAAAAATACAGAAAGAAAGGAACAAGTCACAGCAGTGAAGAAAAGGTCTTTAAAAACATTTATACTGTTGTGGCTTTGTTCTGCTATTCAGGAAAAAAAAAATAACACTAAATAACCTTGCAATAAGTTGCCTGAAGCAAGCTATTTTTGAGTTTCCTCTAGTTTAATGACTCCTCATTTCCTCACTCCAGAGGCAAACCTGTAAGTGCCACAGGCTAGAGAGGAGCAAATAAGCACCTGTGGTAGTTAGGAGGAGAAAATGCAGTGAACACTCACCAAGTAAGCGCAAGCCTGGAGGACAGATTGTGAATTGCCAACAGGGGATCCAATGAGGAAATCATATGGAGACATAAGAGACTGCCACTCACATAAAATAACTTGCATTTCTTTAAAATTACCTGAACTGCACACTCCTATGTGACAAGTTCACATCCTGAAAACATCATGGAGTTTGTTTGTTTATTAAGCAAACTCCCTCTCACTTGTCCTCAAGTTTAACGGAAGTTGTTTCAGCTGTCGTGAATTATCAGGGGACACCAAGAAAATCCACAGGAGCCCAGAGTTTTAGAGTCTGGGACCATGGACTATGAGCGTGCTAAGAACACAAAGGAACTGTACCTAGTGTACAGGACCATGGTTTTGGCTGTAAAATACACCTCATCCAGCACCCTCATGAATAACACAAACCCACAACACCAGCTTGGTCCACCATAGCAGGACTGCAAGGACAAACCTCTACGTGCTTCTTCCTCTCAAGTCTGAAAACCAAATAGCTAGAGAAAAATAGAGAAGTCTTATTCCAGTACTGGCTACCAGAAATAATTTCTTTTCACACTGTAATAATCTTAAATTCTTACAGTGTTCCCTGTATTCCAAGGGTTTGAGCATTTTGTCACAAATGTGACTCTTTTTCCATTGTCTTTGCAACCATATCATGGACTCCAGTTGAAACAGGTCAAGGGCTCCTTCAGCCAAATGTAAAACACCACAGCAAACTGTCATACAAGGGAGAGGCTGGTACAAAATCATGTAGCCAGATTGAATTTGCACAAAAAAAGCCCCAAAGAAGCATGTGTGATCTGACATACAACAGGTTTGATGAGACACTACAGCTCCTCCAAAGGTAGCACATTGGTCACTTCATGCCCTTGCTTTTTTCCTGGAAACAAGACAGTCAAAAAGCACAATTACAAAAAAAGCACACTTGCCCATAAGCACGAACATGGAGCTCTGGCCTAAGGCTAGGCATGTTTGGGTTTTCAGGTAGGCTCTACATCAAACAGAAAACAGGACACAGAATGCAGATGAGATTGTCATTTTCCGTTTGGCCATGTACTACGGACAACTGTTGCTGGAAACCTCAACTGTCATGAAGAGATTTGGAGTTCTTAAATACCCATCCTCTGGAACTGTACAGCTGTACACAGATGTTGCTCAGGACGTGAAAATACACCAGAATTTCCCAGTGCCACTCAACGCTTATTTCCAGGAACACACACCTCAATAAAATACAACAGAAAGTCACCGCTGATCAAGAACACATCCTGCTCCAAATTCAACCACACACAGCTGCACAAGACAGCCCGGAACCAACATCACAGGCAAGGAGAAGTAACTCAATCCCCTTCACACAAACACATCACTTCATGTGCTGCACTAAACTATTCAGATTTGGAGTCTCCCCTCATTACCACACTTTGCCACCTGCTACTCTTAATTCACTGGGTAAACTGACACATCCTCTCCCTTCCAAGCCATAACTGAGTTATAATTAACAAGATGACAACATAGGAGGAGAAATAATCTGTATTAATTCTTGTGTTCTTACTAGCTGAGAAAAGAAGGTAAATTTCATTCTGAATTTTCCTAAAATAAGTGCAGCCATTCCGCATGATCTCCTGAGTTTTTGCTTTCACTAGTGTTATAAAGACACAAATTTCCTAAATGAAAGAAGAAAACCAAGCAGGTTGAACTGCCATGGCAGTTAACCAGGATAACACAGGATCATATTGCAGGCTGTGGATCTGCACCAACTTCCATCTAACTTGCTTCCACCTTTCTGGGGGAAGACCACAAAAAACTGCTTGCCTTTGCACAGAAGTAGAACTCTGACCACAGGTTCTCTGCAGGGTCACAGGTGTGACGTGTCTTGGTCTGAAAGCAGACAGATGAATGACAGACTACGATGAATCAAATACTAGAAATGCTCTCCCACAAACACACACCTATTTTAATCTTCAATATATTGAAGCGTGGTTCTGCAACTGTCAATACTACATCGCTGCTGTTGAATAATGCAACACATTTGCTCCCAAACAGGATTACATATGTACATTACAATGCAGTCATTTTGTCCAGCTCAACAAGGATGAGGATAGCAAGAAAGCCTTGAAAATGTCAACAAAAATTGCCACCCCCGCTTTCTCCAAAACATACCCCAGAAATAGAATCCTCTACAAGAGCAACTTTGTCTTACAGACTGTCCAAAATTCTGACAAATGGGCAACCAGTCTTACACACTGTCTCTTATGGGGAAGATCATGATTTAAAAATCCACTAGTCCACATCTAAAGGTGGAACTACAGAGCGCAGCCTGTACACCCATGCTATCCAATGTCATCTAGAAATTAATGAGGTGAATTAATTTAAGCAAATATTCCCATTGCTCTTGACAGTTTTCAACGAAACCATTAAATGTTGTTCTCAGTTGAGTCCACTGTGAGCAAACACGCTGATGAGAATTCACCTTTCCCTTCCCAATCTGAAACCTATTATTTAAATAACTATCCTGGACCATTCATTCCAACTAAAAACCCCTGAAACTGGCTATTAAACAGACACACCCACTGCCATCCGAAAGGACAAAACCAAATTTCCTTCAATTGTAGTGTAGATAAAGTACCAGTAAGAAAACACTCAAATACAATTTATTTTAATGAAAGCAAAATGTTTCATGTACCCTCCAGCAATAACCCCCAAAAGATCAATCTGCACAGCCTCTGCCTCAATAGTTTCTCGCTCCAGGGCTGTTCCCAAAGCCAATTCAATTCTTCCCATGAGCCGTCTTCCCTTAATACCACCTTCCCTCTCCAAGCTTAAAATATTCTCCAGTTGTATTTGTGTCAATTCCTGCCAGATCTGCTGACGGAACATCAGAAACTGTCTCTTATCAGATCCGTCCACAAACCACCCAAACCATTACAAGATTTTCTCCCAGTAAAGGCTGGGATCAAAGCCAATCGCATTGTCAGCATGAACTGGGACACTGAGGAAGTCAGTGCAAGATGGGACATCTCAAACTACGAAGTACAGCTCACCATCACAAGAGATAAATGGAAACAGAAGTCCTTTCTCCTCTGGGAGCCACTTATTTTCATAAGATGCGAAGTCTGATTTTAAATTGTTCAGGGTCACAGACAGATCCATGCTTCAATGCATGCAAGATGATTATTATAAATTGAGAACAAGGCTTTTTTTTTGAGCTTCTGAGAACATAGTAAGGCCAGGAAACTGGACCTGGAAACAACCAAGAAAGTCACAAATCTGGTAACAGTTTTATGTCTCGCTTCAACAATGTCCTTAAAGAGCTTTTGTTACTTCTCTGTGTATCAAAATGCCAACATGAGTTCGATGCAGAACTCCAACACCACTCACTCTGATTTTGGCATCTTCCTCACTGAGCACAGTAACTGGAGATGCAGCTCTGCCTGACACTGACTGAGTCCACCAGCTTTCTGACCCCAGCAGTTACAGATTCAAAGGCCTTAAATCCAGGTCGTACTGACAACAGTATTGTCCAGGTGTTCCTCATCGTAGCACTACTAGAAGGACAACCCAGGTCATGTTTCTAATGCCAAGCATCACTCTGGTTGACCCAAGTTGCCACTAAACTTCACATAAAACAGTCTAAGAGCAGGACACAGGCAAATGCAGCTGAAAAACACCATTAAAAGGAGGACTTCACTTAGGAAGACTGATGGGAGTCTAGGCTTTCTAATTGCATCTCACATTATATTTCCATACTATTTAAATAATTATTTGCATATAATTTATTTCAATTATTTTCATGCCCATCACAGGATTTGGGGTGTTTTATTAAAACGCAAAATAAATACTATTTCACACAAAGCAATTTTATAGGAACCTCGCAGTGAATTAATTTTAATATAATGAACCACAAAATAAAAATTGCCCCATAAATAATGAAGCTCCTCAGTCTTCCCATACCACTCTATTCCAGTAAACATAATAGTTTGCTAAATACTACAATAATTTCTACCATTTAAATTAAACAAAATGCAACTATTTTGTTTACACACATGAGTGTCGACAACACATGAAGGCATATCCAGCCTGCAGTCAAAGTCACCAAGTTCTTGGGTCTATTTGGACATCATTCAAAATGTTACAATTTTTCCATTTCAAGACAGACATTGAAAAAAATCCCCTATCTTTTGAAAAAAAGAAGTTCAAGCTAGAATAATCCAGAGATCAAAAAAAGTCTTGCCCTGCTCCTTCTGAGCTGTTCACAATTGATTTTTATTATAAAATTTCTAATAGTAACCTTAAAGATAATTATCGTACTAATGGCAGGGTCAAAATTTCAAAATTGGTGGATGCTCTACAGAGATCCTGGGTTGGTCAGACTGGGATAAATCCGAGTGGGTTTGGGGAGCTGTTTTTTAAACTGGAAATGGATGAAGAAGGTGTTTTTATCACGAAAGCCAATACGACAGGGTGAAAGGACAGGTGCTGAGGTAACAACGCTACCATCAAACTCCATTTGGCTCAGGCAATAAAGAGAAGTTTGAGTGGAAAACTGCACAGCATTATTTCATTATTTTTTTTGCTAAACACACAAAAAATCCTGAATACAAATTCATCAGATGAAAGATATGCTGGTCACCAGAATAACTTGAAAATTTTGAGAGACAAATACAGGAGATAAACATTGAGCAGTACAGACTGAGGACAAGAATGTGACACCACCAAAGAAGAAGTTAAGTCTATGGAACCAAAAAACAAATAAACAACCAAACAAAACCCCCCAAACAAAACAAAACCGTGACAAGGATAAGAGCTCTATCAAACCAGCCTGAAATATACCTGATGCAATTTCTAAATGTCTCCTTATTTCAATCAACTTCATTATTAAAAAGATAAACACTGCACCTATTTGTGGAACTACACTAAGTGTACTTGCATCTTCTATTTTATTCCTGCTCCAATAGGCAAAACCAGTGATCCTGCAAGAACACTTACTTAGTCACACAGGGGACACAATAACCTTGTTTAAGTCACCAGTGAATAATTTTGAGAGATTTCTGTCTATGTTTTCCAGTGAAAGTAGATTCAAAACATTCTTCAATATACTGGGATTTTGTTTGCTCATGTTTAACAGGCAATAAATTACTTTCTCTTTTGGATTTAAATCTAGACTATGACATTGTTCCTTAGTAGTTCAGAATTACGCCACACAAGAACAGTGTTCCTTTTCTCCTTTTCAGAAGTTTGTGACACATTCACTGTTTGAAAAAAGATAAAAAAACAATCAAAAAAGAAAAGGCCACCAAAAAACCCGACACCCACTCTATGATAAGCATTAACAATCTTTCAAGACCAAATCCTGTAGGTGTGTAAAGAGGAGACAAAAACCTTCTACAAGTTGGGAATCCCCGACAACTGTCTGCAGATGTAGCTCTCACTTCCACCAGTCCAAAATACACTCATCACCCAAACAAAAGCCTAATTAATGACCTCATGCAAGATTTCCTATAGCCATATTTAGTCTGCCCTTTCAAGGTTAAAGACATAAATTGTATAAAGAGATAAAATCCTAAAACACTGAATATTGTTATGCATGAAATATATATCCTCATGGAAACACATTCAAAAAAGTCTCCCACCATTCCATCGCCGCTGCTCATTTAATTTGCCTTCCTTCTACCGTGATTGCACTACTTTCCTTCCTAGCTCCGGGATTTATTAACTTGAGTAAATGTGATTTCAGTATTTCTACCACAGCAATGCTCAGCAGATGTCTCGCATCTCTATTTATACAACTCTAGAACTGGTAATAAACATGATTTTCCTATTGCCACACTACATTTTTTAATAAGACATCATTCTTTGTCTCTGTTTACCAAGAATTACGTTGGCCACAGCTAAGTCCTTATCCCACATTATTACACCACATCACAGGAGTTTGGAAGGCTGAGTGGAAACTTGTCGCTATATATGAAGGAATCCTTAATGGTGAGGATTGGCGCTCTCCTCCCTGCGCCTGTGGGCAGCACTGGATACTCAGAGGCTTGCAGGAAGGTATGTGAGGGGAGGGAGATGGCATCAAACATAAACACTCAGACTTCAGAGCTTATTTCCATCCAGATCCTCAACCCCAGTGACTTTCACAGGACTGTGCCAAAGACATTTATTTGTCCAAGACCGAGTGTGTGGTTCCTACAATGACGTCAGATGTCTGGGCAGTCAGCCAACTTCCTACGGAAGTGAACTTCAGCAATATTGAAAGCAATCTAATTGTATTTATCATATGATTACTTATGCAAGGAGCCAGTAGCTTGTACAGGTAACCTGAATTTTTGAATCTAATAAAATATGTTTTGAAAATACAAAGAAAGAGATAGATTGCGCTAAAGAGAAATCACATTAAAGTTTCATGCCTTCCTCTAAAGCAAATCACTTCAGAAAGGAACAGCTGTCAGCCAAGACAAATTCCGTCCTCACCCAACTGGGACTTGGAAAGCCTGATGCAAAGTACAGTATTTTCTCACCTGCAAATTTACAACTGTTCCATACCCATAATTACATCCTAAATGTAAAGTCTTGCCCCTTCTACTCATACCTCATAAGAGGCTCTCACTGTTGCAAGGCTTTGCACAAGATTTTTCACTTAGAACCTCATTTGTGACCCTTTGTGACCTCTCTCAAAACTTTCCTGTAACACACAAGAAACTCAACAACCAACCAACCAACCACAAAGCCAAACAAATTGGAAGACAGCTATGCCATTCCTCCTCCTGGACAATGTAACATCAATATTTCCACGCACACTTTCATCCCTCAGTATCCACTCCCTACAGAACCATTTTTTCAAATGCACACAATCAAGCACAACTAAGCCTCGTCCAGCGGCCAGAATGACGGATCCCTGTCCCACAGACAACAGGAATTGCCACCACGGGTGGCAGTGTCCTGTAACATTCGTGATCCTAAAACAGTTCACTGTTAGCAGGCAGAACTAGGAAGCTGGTGAAGTTACCACACATTTTAGCAGGCGCTGAACTTAAAGCATTCATGTAATCGGTGCTCAAAAGAGAAGAGCAAGAAACAGAATGACTGCTGCCATTCCCCTACACTCTTAAGGCCCTGGTTTCCTCCTTCAGTCCTCAGGAAATACACATTCACAACACCCCAGTTCAGATCTCAGATCCTGGCAGAGTGTTTCCAAGGTCTTTGCAGTCCTTTCTGATCATCCCTCTCTCCTAAATAACAGCTCACAAGTTCAGTGACAAACAACAACAACAGAAGGACAGCAGGAAGGGCTCTGTCCTTCAGCAGTGCCTTCAGGATTCACTGTGTCTCTGAAGGACTAACCATGAACAGATTTCCTTTTTCTTCACTGCAATCTCACATGAGAATCTCCAAATTGTTTCCATAAATTAAATGTCAATCATTCTACCAAAATATAAATAGGGCAGACAAAATAATATTTAAAAAATCCTCCCCACACAAAGCCACTTTTCATCCGTGGCACTGTTTAGCACAGGACATATCTGCAGTGCTGTTAATCACTTATTGCTATGAAGTGTATTGTGCAGAGTGTTTGAAAGAATTCTGAAGCTTTGGAGAAAAACGTTCCTTAAAAACGTTTTGTCATAATTTTTTAGGTATGTCACAAATGTTAGATGAACACAAACATTTTATTTCAAAGCTTATCGTGCACTCTTTACACTTTTGCTTGCACAGCAATTAATGTTTTATCACTTACAGCTTTTTTATAATATTACACACAAGATCCCTGCACTCAATGATTCACTAGCCTGAGTTATTTTGTTAGAAATGCAAAAATTAGGGTGGCTTATGTCAGATCTACGTTTTACAGAGTAGCCCCACCAACGCAAAAAAAACAACAAAACAAACCCAAAAGAAAACCAAAAATATCCTGCGCTGACACAAAGGTCATGTCTTTGCCAAACTTCAAGCACATGTTCTCAAACAGGAAATAAAGCTTTCAAAGAAAAAATTTTTAACAGGTAAAAAAACCAACTGACTAGCTTTTCTTGTTGCTGTTATCGCAACAGCTCTTATTCCAGCTAATTTGGCAAGAAAAAGGGATCCTACTCAATACCAACCTTATCACGAAATGTTTTGGCCCACTTATAAAATAATAAATGTTATCCAGTTTCCCAAGCTTAGTTGTTTATACAAGGCTTTTCCCCCATTGCAACCACATTTCTATCGGGAAGGTAACCAGAAGTGATCACAAACAACCTGCGAGGGCCATGACCCCATTTGTAGCTTCTTTCGTCCATCTCAAGTCACCACGTCTACGACTGGGGCAGAGGGATGGACAACCCCACCAACAATTCCACACTGGCTTTTTACCCACGGAAAAATGCAATCTAAGACAAGCCCTATTTTGGAAAATTCTAACACAAATCACCACCTGTGGTTGAGCTCATGTTTACTGTTGCAGTTATTGTGGTGTTGCCAATGCTCGTGTGCAAGGAGCAGCTCACACATGGATTTATTGTCTGACTCCTCTAGTAAATTAGTGTAACTAATCTCTATATAGTCAAACCATCTTTTCTAATAACTATCAATAAATAACACTGCACAGCATTCCACAAGGCAAAAATACACTAGTACATCCACATACAGCTCTTTTAAAATGCTGCCTTTGCTAAATAAGAAGTTGAGAAATAAAGGCCATGAGAATACAGTCCAGAAAGCATGAAGTGCCTCACAAGAAGCACACAAAGGACACTTTACAGGTAAACACAGAACAGCTAACATTTCAAAAATTGCCCAGCTTGGTTTCTAATTGATTTTCTTAAGCCACATTCTGCTTTTGACTTTGCGTATTTTGGGACCACTTGTGTGGGGGGAGGGGAAAAAAAAAATAAAGAGTCATTTTTAGCCATTTATAACCACACAGACACTGTTCTTAAGAGCAGGCCCAATGCTGTGTGCACAGACCTAACTCTGCTTTCTCCGCACATACATTATGCAACGCAATGTGATAAATATGTAACCATGGAGGCACACACTGTATTGCAAACAGGACACAGAGCTCCTGGGTGACCCAGGAGAAGGCAGGCTACACCATGTTCTAGCTGTGATTCCCTGCCCCCACTTCTTTTTCATAAATGGTCCAGCACTTATTCTGCAGCCTTTTTATACCGTCTCCTCTCTGAGGTATGTAAATAATTTAGTCAACAGCAATGCATTATGCAATTTATTTTCAGCCAAGAGCACAGCCCTCGTTAGGTGCAATTCATGGGAAGGAGCAGTTAATTATGGTAATTCATCTGCAGACCTAGGTGAGCAATTCCACTGTTATTCTGCTATCCTAATTAATATGCATATGCTGTGTAAGAGCAGTTAAATGGCAACTTTCACGGCTGACACCCCAAGCCCTGATTCCGGAACAAGCTCTGAACCTGGGCTTTAAGGCCGAGCTACAGTAAACACGCTTCTGAGAGGCAAAGGAGTCGATTTACACAAAACAACTTGCAAGCTCAGGGTTTATGGTAGTCTGGTGAATAGACCTCTACAAGATCCTAGAAATAATTCTATGCTATTGTATTGCACTATTTGTGGAATGGTATGTGATCATATAATTAGAGATCATATAGTACATTCACACAAAGAATAGTTTGGGGCTTGCCGGGGAGGGGGGAGGGGAGTTCTTTTAAAAAAGAAAATTACATTATCTGGAAATTCAGAGCTAATCTCAGCAACTCAGAAATGCTACCAGAGAGCTTTTCCTTCACAAACTTTAGAAAAATACATTTCAGGTCTGATTTCTGCCTGAGGAAGAAATACGAACAAATTCCAAACAAAACCAGCTGAGGCTTTGAATCACTAAGATGCTAAAACTCTAAATAAAATATTAAGGAAAATGAACTGAAATATGCACAAATATTAAAACAAGATAATAATTTGTAAACTGCAGTGCTATGCCTACACTGACAGAGAGGCAAAGAGGGTATTTGTTTCAGAAGCAACACAGAGAAGAGCTCTGGACAAAACCTCTAGGAAAAAATTCAGCTACCACTGGCTTGATAGCTGAATCAGGAGAGGAAGGAATGAAGGACAGGTGAGAAAGAAGCACAGGAGGGTGGCAGTTTCCTGAAGAAGGGAACCCTTCTGTCTGCGGGAAGGCTCCAGCCTCTCCTCCTGCTGACCCTGGCCAGAGGCCATCTGCAATGTCCCTCCCTGTGACACTTCCTTTGGGGTAACAACCTGACCCAGCACCCGCTCTCCCAAGTGTCTCAGCACATGCCTTTGAGCAGCCTTGAAAGAAGAGCCCTTGATCTTAGGGCTCCTCTTCGCTGCACTTCATCTCCACCCTTCTGTGGCCTGGCTGCAGACTTCAGAAACCGATTGCTAAACGACACAGCTCGCACAACTTTGAAGAGCACACAGCTACCGAAGGGCAGCCCTCTGCCAAATCCCTGCCCTCTCCAGGGAAGCACGTTAAATCCTGCAAAATTCACTGAAGTTCCACTCGCTTTGGAGAGCGGGCAACCCAACTCAGAGAGGTTTGTACGTGCAGCGCTGGTCTTCAGCCACAAACCAAGCCTAGAAACCTACAAGTCCCACCTCAATTAAAAGCCGAAAGTCGTAAAAACTCCAGATGTCCACTCCTTTAATGATAGGAGGTACAGAAATTGGACATGAGCATCTTGAAGGTCTCAGTGGAGCACAGATCCAAGACAAAAGCGCACAGACATCCAATTTTAACCTCATACACTCTGATACAGCTGCAGGACTAAAATATTAGTGGTCTCTAGTTTGTTTATGACTGACTACACGTGCTAGAATGTGCTTTGCCAGAACTCACAGCTGAAACAAAAACCAGTGCTCAAACAGCACAAAACTTTGTGAACCAAATAAACAACACATTGCAAGTATTTAAGACTTCCAAGCAAAGATTACTTCTGTAAATTCCAACATTTAAACAGGCAACAAAACATCTCAGACACCGAGACAAAGGACTGGCTAAAAAACGCTACCCCACCGTCACCATCATTTCGAACAGCTCATTTTTCTGTTCTCCTGAAACATGCATGGCACACAAATGATAACTAACAAAATGTATGTATCCCTTGCTATTTAAAACAAACAAACAAACAAACAAATTGGAAACATTAAATCTTTTTGCTTAACCTGTCAGCCCTGAAAATTAGTTTCACAGAGCCTTAATGCATCTGAAAATCGCTTATTTGCTACACATGACGAGTAAATTCTGAAATAAACAGAAACCCTTTCCCTCAACATGCACACTAATATTTTTCTTTCCCAAAGGTTGGATCATTTCCAAAGAACCTGAATTGACTTCAATGGAGTGATAATACACATATTTCAGAACACAAGAAAATGGTTCAACTAAGAAAGGGCTTCACTCAGCTCTTCTAAATAGACACAAGGATCACACTTAAAAGTTTTATTTTTTTAAACAATCAGGACTCGGCTACACAAACAACTGTATCTTGTGATATATTGACATATATATTATACTCAACAGGAATTAAACACTTTCTTTCTGGAGTAATTCCAAATAAAATGTGAACATACTGTAAATTCCCACTTTTAGCTTCAAGCCATGCTGCCAGTGAGTGTAAATACAATTTTGTAAGGTTTGAGGGATTTATTAAAAGTGCTGGCAGGACTTTCTTTTCAAATTAACCAGAGAATACTTCTCAGGGTAGAGTCCGCTGAAAATACTAAAAGTCACCATACGAAATTACAATTTACAATAGCAAACCCCAAATGTATACAACTTTAGGTTCACAAGTTCAGTTCCCAAACCAAAGAGATTCCCTGAAATTAAAACACTTCCTAAAATTTCGTTTTTCCAGCAGATAAAAGATCATCCAAACAACATAGAAAAACAATATAATTTAACAGGGAGCACGTGCTCACCAGTGTCACAAGCCCAACTGTGACAACCAAGGCCAAGATGTGCTTTAGGAGACACCGATACTGACAAGGAAAACACTTGAAAGCCACATCCTCAGACAAGGAAAACACCACTGGCTCCCAGTGAAGGCCATAAAAAAAAGATTTTCACAAGCTTGTGCATTGGTTTAACTATAAACTTATAAACAAGAATCATTTAGGAAGTTACAAAGACAGACTTGCCCAAATGAAATTGCAAGCACAGGCCTAAGATCGTGTCACCATTTATTTTTATTTTATATATGGACAAACCCAAGCAGTCAGACAGTTCGGGTCATGCGATCGCTGCTGGCTGGTGTCAGACCGGCTGAGCTATCAGCCACCCCACTGCAGCCTGGGAAGATTCTGTCTGATAGCAAAGCTGAGATAAGAAGTTCATGGCCCACCCTTACCTAACTAAGACACGTTCACTCCTGTAGCTAAACTAAAGTTTGCCACCACCTTCATGGTAACAACACAGGTATTTGTGGAGTCGTGCCGTAAACTCGTTCAGCAAAACCACCTGTATTTTAATACACACATCCCCCTCATAAAATAGCTGCTGGCTTTAACACATCTTTCCAGAGATTGTTTTTAAAACCAAAAAGCAAAAAGCACAGAAGCCTTAAGATTTCATATTAAGTTGCATTTCCACGTTACTACGGTCTCAAGCGTGTTTAACTTCATGAATGAAGTAGCCCAACTTCAACATGCACTGGCACTATCAGAAAATAGTACCAACGTAAGGACTGTGTATTGTCCGATACTAAAGAAAACTAAAAGACACACACAAAACTAAGGAATACAAATTGAGCATTTGCCTAAATTGAAAATTCCAAGTAAGCAAAGGCTGAAAAATTAAACAAAAAACATTTTACACTGCTACCCAGCCTTTCACCAGAAGGGCACTGAACTGGTCTGAAAAAGCCCGTGTAAAGTATTAAATCACTGGTGCATGGGTAAATTTGTTAATCCATTTGCTAAGGTCACACAGTGGCAGAAATAGCAGATAATCCTGACACAAGCTTTCTGTCCTAATCATTATGTGGACAGAAAATCTTCAGTGATGCAAACTAAAGTAAACATAGTTATCTGTTACATACTTGTATATTAGGTCAACTCAAAAAGGCAAAATTTGGGGTGTTAGGTGTGGAGGTGTGTCTTTGGAAACACACTGCAGAGCTAGAGAGGCCTACAAAAATGTAGAGAAAGAATTTATGACGAGGAAGCAATTCCGTCATTTTCTCTATCAAGAAAATTTCTACCACTTTCTGTGCCATTACATATAAAACCACCCTGGTAATACCTGCTATGGAACTCTGACAAGTCAAGACCGTTTTTGTGAACACACTTTTACAGGTGTAAAACATACTGCAAGCACCAGTTTCCAAAGAGGAAGAAGCAAGACTATGAGCTGACAAAGAGAAAAACACCTTATTCTACAAATTAAAAATATTGGATCAGAGAATGAGCCACACTGGCACTATTAAGATGTACTAAAACCAACAAAACAATAAAAATCACTGTAGGCAAGGAAGACTAATCTTTCTGCTCTTCCTCAAGCGAAACTCACAGCAATTTCAATGGCCTTCTCCCCCAGATATGGCGGGATGACCACATCCACAGTCTCCACAAGCCAAGTCTTCTCCTGCAGCTAGGATCTATTGCATCCACCTCAGTTACACTACACGTCCAGATTACAGTGATTTCATACATGGCAAAGAGTAATTTCGAGATGATCTACAAAACTGACTTCAACAGTGACCAGGTTTGCTATTGCGTATCGTCTCGAGTGTCAACAGCTTTGAGGTGAAGGACTTACATTCTAAAGACTTCCAAGTAAAAATCTTATCCCAACTTTTGAGAAAGAACATCTTTCTGTCTGTACTCTCTCTGTCCCAAGCACGTCCACTTCAGAGCCAGAATACAAGACTGCTATGCATAGGTTTTGTCAGACAACAAGGTATGAGAAATTTTATGATGCATTAAGCACTTGTGTTTATTTTCTTATGTTCTGGACAAGATGACACCAAATAAAAACAGCGCTTAGATATCAGACAACAGACTACTTCATACACGTATTACCCACTTTCTATATGCGAACTCTGCAAAGATAATCTTTCAACTCCAAAGTCACAATTCCACACACTCATTCGAAGTCACAATTCCACACACTCATCAGTCCAGGCAGAACAAAGGCGCCTGTGCACACACGTCCCAGCTTGCAGCCTCAAAGCGATGTTTGTTCCCCCAGAACAATGGGGCATGTGACTTGTCAACACTACCCACAACAAAAACAGTAAGATAAGGCTGCCACTGATTTCACCATGACTTTGTTTTTGCTAATTTTAAGTCTCAACATCAATAAAAGCTCATTGCATAAAATCCCTTGTTTTTAAAAGCCCAAAGCCAACCTCACGTCGTGCTGAGGTTTTCACTCAAACTTCCTCGGCTTTTTGCGTCCGTACTAAACATTCATGCTGACCCCCTCCAAAGCCTGACTTCAGCAAGTGTTGGATCAATGCTTTATGCTTAAAACCAAGATTATTTTTATCAAATAAAGGCATTGCCAAAATTTGTCCTCTGTTTCCATCCCAGCCACGCATCTGCCCGCAGGCTGAGCCCTCACTCATCTCTGCTTACTGCCATGGCAAAACGAGGTTTCCCCAGCAGGACCATTCTAACCCAATCCTGCTTCAAGCAGGCTACCTAGGATCAAGTCCTACAACTAAAGTTAACTAATATTAAGAGAAACAGGAAAAAAACAGATAAAACCCGGAGAACAGAGGAAAAAAGGCATCAATTTGATTTAAAGGACTGACACAAGAAGAGATGGGAAGAACGTAGAAGACAAGTCCAAAACGACAAAATGAGAGAGAAAATCCAGGGAAAAAACACAGGTGTGGAAAGATCAGGAAAACATCAAAAAAAGTCTAAGGAAGGTGTAAGAATAAAAGGATATAAGTTGTCAGGATGGACACAGAACACCCCAGTACACTACACTAATTTGCCATATTCCCAGCACAGCACGGACAAGGAAGCAGAGCCAAGCAGAGGAGAGGGCACAGCCACCCTGACCCTTGGAAAGGTTAATTTTAAAAAGAAAAAAGCAGTACAGTCTTGCACTGTTTGTCTTTCTATCAGACAGGGGGAGGCTTCGGGGGGGTTATTTTCATCCCACAGAACAGCAGTAGGCCAAAGAGCACCAGGTTAACCAATAGTAGCAGCCAGCAAACACATGGAAGTACACTCCAGCTCCAAACTTTCAGCTTTCACAGGAACGTTAATGCAAATGAAATCTGACTAACCTGATCTCTGAATTCATGCTCTTAAAACCAGCACATTCTTTCTTTTCACCTTGAAAAAACTCCGTCCTGCAAGCAGGTAGTTACAAAACACAGCTGGGAAAGTGCGAGCACGGCAAATAAGATTTTACATATGCTACCACCATCAATGGAGCTTTCTGGAGCTCTGCAGTAGTGTCCAATACACAAGCCTTGCTGCTGGCACAACAAAGAATCTCTGCCTACATAAGGGACGTACTCTCAGCCGGAGTCTGACACTGCATTTCACATACTCTCCGAGTTTTGTGCATGAGGTCACCCATAGAGTCAAAGAGCGAGTCAAAACACATTGAAAGTGTTTTCCCTGACTACCTCAGAAAGTTTCCAACCCTTTTTTTTTTCCCTTTAATCCTTCCTACCATTTTTGCCGGTACACACAGGATCTCTAGAAGTCCAGTTTTGTGCCCCAGTACACAGCAGCAGCCAGTATCTGTCCCAGGCACTGCGACAACAAGAGGAGACTGACACGAGTACTGAATTTGGTGCCTTCGCAACCATCCCACAGAACCACACAGGGAGCAGAGGTTTCCTTTTTAATACAAAAGCAATTTCTACCTATTTTACTGTAAAATAACACACCTGGGAAGGTCTGTGGTGCACAGGAACTTCAATGGGATGACCCAATGGTCAAGGAGGCCTTTTGGTGTGTTTTAATAGAACAGACTCTTAGAACTTAATTACAACTATGTTTAATGCACATTATATGTAGTGTAAGAAAGAATCTTAAAAAAGGGCCTTGATGAACTTGAATAACTAATCCATATTAAAATAGCCTTGCCTGTCTAGACAGCAGAAGAACCAACTAACACGGACTTTGCCAACAGAAAGATAAACATATTGATATTTCTAATGTAATCAAAGGCCAGTCACAATCTGCCCCGGAAAACAGTCATAGAAACACAAAGTGTTTTTCTTACAATTCAAACAATCGTGACAAATATTTATTATAATGGCAAAAGCTGTTAAAAGTTGGTTTCTATTAATCAGCTGCATTTAGATATCTGTTTCTGCTTGCCAGATCAAGCTAACCAAAACTGACTAGTAGGCTGTTTCATTGTATTTTTGTTCAAGATTTATCCCAGTTCAACATATTGAACTTTCTTATTGCTGACTTTTTTCCCTTTTTCCCCCCCCCGACTCTTCTGTGCTAGATCCTTACAGTTTAAACCATACACTGAATTGCGAAATTCAGTTGCGCATTTGAAATAAAGTGAAAAATCAAGTACCAGGTCTGAATCAGCAAAACATTCATATTGCTCAGCGAGTATGAACGCTGCATCTCCAAACCTGAAGTCCGCTGCATTAGCCATGGGAAACAGCTAATTCATTGCCACATAAGATAAGTTTCTAACAATTTATTGGATATCAGTCCTAATAGATGGTTTGACAACACTGTCCCTCATTTTCCTCCATCCAGATCTGCGCTTTGCCTTAAAAGTACACTAAAAAAACATTAAACCTGAACAAACTCAACTGCAAAGCAAATACGTTACAGCTTCACAAACATCACTATGGCAAAAATCCATATTTTTACAAAGCATTTCCTAATTAAAATTTATCTCCAAGAGTCTGTATTTAGGAATGCATGTTTGTGTTAATATCCAAGCAAAAATTTCTGCACTAGAGGAGAATGTGGACATCCATACAAAAATTAGTGGTGATTCATGGTTTAACAGTTGTCTTCCCTTTACAGCACACTGCAGACTGAAGGACACGTTGCCAAACTGAGAGCACCAATACTTCCTTTAACCTAATATAGGACAAATAAATACACTTCAACAGCTTCTAAATCTTGCATGTCCTACTTTTTTGACCCAGATCTCTTGTTATTTCCCCCATAGGTCTATGCAATATCAAAACTATTTTTTTCCCCACAAATTTAGACATAACCTAAAACAGGAAAACTTCTCATGATTTCTGCGAGCTAGAGAGACCTGGAAGCAGGGGGAAGGGTCAACAGACTCACTCATCTCTGTTAAGATCAATCGGTATTTTAAGGTAAGATTTTCTGCCACATTTAGCACTCTCTCAACTGCTGAAATTAATGGCAAAAATGCTCATTCATCCAAGAGGGCTGTAAGTTACACTGATATCAATAATAAATGAAAAATAATTAAATCTTTTTATTACTATTTTTATAAAGCAAAAATGTATTTTCAGAAGCCTTGCTGACACTCAAGCATGAGTCAGTCTGTCCAAAAACCACATAAGAGCTATGAAACTTGTTATTCCTCTCCTCAGCCAGCCTGAGCAACTTCTTCCAGGAACTCAAACCGTCTCTTCTTCGCCTGGTGCTTTTAGGGAACCATGAGGGGACAGAAATCCACCTCATGTATGCTCAGGACGAGGAGAATTCCCCACTCATTTTGCCAACGATAGGTCATCATGTGAAGAGCCTGAACTTTTGACATTTTTAATGTCAAATGGATGCAACTTTTACAATGGGTTCTATTTAGGGCTCTAGACCTTGACAATTTCTGTGGTTTTGGCACTGGGCACAGTATTTAGCACTATATTTTCACAAACAGTAAGTATGTGACCCCTAACTTGTAACCTTGGAAAAATGCTCCAGGAATAGGCTGCACAGAGATCTTTTCTGTGTGCTCTCTGGTCGCCACCAGCAGGCACGTAGCTGCGTACAGAGCAGGGAAGTTTCCACAGGCACTTTTGCAGCCCCAATTCATAAAAATCTACCATCAGCCTGACGTCAGTGGGGTTCAGTGGGAGCTCTGCGCGCTGCTGGGGAAGTGACTGATTCACTCCCCAATCCCACAATGGGTTAAAAGGAGCACCAGCATTAGCTGCAGGGATGGTTGCTCGTCTGCCTTGCAAAAATTACTGCCCTGCTGAGGGGGAAGGGGAGGCCTACTCACATCACACCAGCTAAAACTTCCAGTAATGCACCGCCAGCAATCTGAAATGACACTCGGCGCGTCTGCATATGGCACACGGTTGTTGAGTGTGTGTCTGTAATACACTGACATTGAACAGAGATTGAACTGAGCCTCAGATCATAAAAGAAAAAAACCACTCAACTGTTTTTTTCTCTGGATGATTCTGATTTTTTACTGCTAGACATTACTAGTAAACAAGACTGCTCCTTTGCAACATGAGACTTCAGAATTACAACAATAAACACAAGTCAAGAGTACAAAACATAGCCTTTTACCAATGCTGCTCCTAGGAACAGAAACTACACCCTCACGGGAGTTTGCAAAAGCCAGCAAACCACACACAGGAGTTGATTTTCAGAAATGCTAAGCACACACAGAGACTGCCAACTTCACATGCAACTGCAGGGACTCAGCATCTTAGAAAAGAAGACTATGTATTAATATCTTACTTTACAGACACAAACACCAGTTTATACTCTTAAGAGGAGTCATGTTTGCACTGAGCAGAACTACAGTACAAATCCAGTGGCCTAACCCACTCCCACTGCACTGTACCACTCAGCTCATGGAGCTGAGCAGGACACACAGAGCCCCACAAAGGGCCACAGGCAGACAATGAACCACTTAATCAGGTTGACATCCAACCTGCTTGTCTTACTCATGCTGAAAAAATGACGTGTTAGTCTGACAGCACAGCCAGGGATTTAGTTTCTGGTATTCAAACTGCCATATTCAGAAGGACCTCAGTATCTCCACGTACAATTAAATTCAAAGGCCAAGAGAAGACTCTGGAAGATGTCACATACCTTAGCCAAGACAATTCCATAACATTCCTCCTCATCACTGCGGCACTTCTTTCAGTAGGTTTTTCAGAGGGCTACACCAATTCACCAAACCTTTTGATTTCTGTTTCTACAGGTAGGGGAATATACTCCAAAGCCTTCCCAGCAATCAGCCCATCCAAGAAAGAAAGTGAATAAGGGTGAGGTGCAGCACCAGTAATTTCACTCCTTGGCTAGCCAAGCCAATGAGATCCCTCACACCAACCAGTTGTGTGCATTTTCTCCTGCAGTTACATAACCTCCAGCTTGGAATGACCACCTATTTCTTACTAAGGAATAATTTTTTTAAGACTTCTTATCGACATAAAAAGGAAAGTCCAAGGGATGTCACAGAGAGCTACGTGGTGAAGTGTCAAAGGGCACAGTTTCAGACGGTAAGCTCAGTGATACTTCTATAGATCCTTCAGAATCAAACAAAAACCCAATGTGAGCTCAAACAAGGTCATTGAGACTCTAGACCATTTAGTATCAACAAATTCAGTTTTGTTTTTATTAGAGGAAGGAGGAAAAGGGCCTTCTCACCTTGGACTTGATACAAGATAGAACCCTAAGGAGCTGTTCACAGTTTTCATATGAACTGGTAGTATCATTTCCAGAGCAGACTTCCCAACCTTTTCACTCATTCAATCAACGCTCGTGAAGTGACAGCTATGCTGTATCTTCACTGCTTCTTACATCCAGTTAGCTAATTCAATTTTGCAAAATTAAAAGAAAGCAAATATATTCCCCTACAATTTCATATCAAAAGATATTCCTTATTCCTTAGTTCATTGTCATGCTTTATCTTGGAGGAAACCAATTATGAAATGAATAAAGCAGTCTCCATCTACTCTGCTCAGGATCACTGTACGAACCTTTTCCTACTCTTGTTATTACGTGACTTTATAGAAACTAAAACCATCTAACTTCATTTAGAAAACTGAACCTATTTGGGAATGGGGTAGCAAAACCAACAACGGGAACATAGAAATGGTTTCGTCATCACCTGTTAATTTGAGGCTATTACATGAGTGCTGCAATGCAACTCAGAAACACTGAAAAGAGCTGTCAATCATAGCTGCTCCTAATGGGAAACTACTGACACTTCTTCACCTAACACAAACACTTAAATTTGTATTTAAAACCGAGCATGCAATGAGTATATTCTCACAGCAGTTACTTTTTGTAGGAGCCAAACATGCACAATTACAGAGTGTGCACACGCACACTTTCACTTCTCTCCCAACCTGCAGCTACTTGCATGAGCTGATGGTTAGGTCATTAAATAGAGTCATTATTACACCCTAAACTCTTGTGTGCACACATGCCCAAACACACACACAGTCAGGATGGTCAGCACACAGAACAGTATCATACCACTCAATATAAACAACATGAATTAGATTATGAATGAGTCACACTTCAGTCCGACACATTTCTGTATCACAATACTGCAGTATCGACACAACACCAACCTGCAGCACACCCTGTCCTTGCCCTCCTATCCCAAGTGGAGACCAGACCACTTTATGACCTCCCTATCTCTATTCACAAGAGAAAGAGCTGGCAGGAGGTTTCTGTCCATCTCTCCTCTGCTTGCCGGCAGTGTCCTCGCCAGCAAGGTGTCAGAATTCACACAGGCACCACAATCCTCAGTGTCTGTGGGACTGGAGGGGAAGGAAGAGACAGGAAAAGCAAGCAAAAACTGTGGGGGAGGGGTAACTATTGCTTGGAATTACCAATGAGCAGAGGAATAGGATTAGTGAGGGAAAGGTGTCACACCTGCCACTACTTCAGCCTTCCCCAAAACACTTGGCAGGCCTGTGATACCAAAACAGCATCAGTGTAAAGAAAGAGTCACATCCTATTGCCCACCACTAACACAAAACACACCCAACTTCTGGGAGCAACTTCACAGACAGCTGTGGAGCTTATTCAGCCGAACGAGACCACTGATGTTCACAAAGTTGTGTGTTTTACAGGACTTCCTGACTTCTGCACGATTACATCTTTGTAGGATGTGGGTCTTTACTGCCACTACACAACTTGTAAGAGCAAACACATTCTGACTCAAATGTGAAGTCCATGTTCCATTAAGTTCCAGACCAAAATCAAAGTAGATAAAATTCAGTTTCCTTTATGTTATTCAGAGCTGTTCTTCCTAACTAAAAACTATGACCTAAAAACAACATTAATCAGCAATTTTGACCATTTCCCTTAATCCATCCAGAGCCTCTTTATGCTTAGGGCTGTAGCACGTTTTAGCATCAAACTCTTTCATGATGGGAAAATGACTATTGCTCTTGGGTACTTTGCGCTTATTCCCTGCCTTACAACTTCAAAGCACTACACAAACACCAATAATTACCATATATAGAGTAAAAGTGAAAGAAGTATTCATATCACAAAAAAAAAAAAAAAACCTAACAGGGAAAAAATCTTAACTACCTGTTTGGAAGGGAAAAAACTTCAGCGACACAATTCCCTGTAATAATTGCGCTCTTTATGCTGCGCACATTCAAGCAAACAAAATTATAAACTCTTGCACAATCTTCAAACTAAGTTATAAAGCCCAAAAGCCAAACCCCAACTCATTTCATGTATTTAAATTACATTTCCTTTCCTCATGGAGTAAGAGCCAAGTGTTTTCCAGGTGTTCTCAACAGCAGTTTGGGAAGCAGGCCACACCAAGCTCCCAAGACACAGTTCTCATGGAGACAAATCCACCCTCCCCCCAAAAAAACTTGAGACAACGACAGCATACAAGTTGAGGTGACCTTAGGCAAATAATGCAGTATGCTACTGTTCCATTAAACCTTAGCCAAAATCAAATTTAAAATAAAAAAAATCACTACAAGAAACCACAAAGTTGGTAACAATCATTTGCAGGGCAGCACCTGCACCATCACCAGCGTGGGCCCTTTTTTCTTATGAATGAGGAGAAAAAACACGCTCGCCCACAAACGCATACCCACTCACTTAAATTTAAGGACACACACAAAAAGAGTTTGGATGTTCAAAAATCCCGTTAACACACACATCCAAAGGAAGGCCCTAAACCCAGGACACGCCTCACACTGACCAGACTTCAGGTTGTTTACAGCAAGAGGGCCCAAACCCACCCAAAATATCAGGTACAACTCAAACCCCGAACATCAATCTTGCAAATGATGCCCCCTCTGATAAAGGGGCACAACTCACAACACTCACAGCCTAGAGACCATCAGCACCAAAGAACCTTGTCAATACACACATGCTCGTTTATTTTAGCACCACAGGACAGCAAAGCAAGCCCAGAATACTCTTTTTTTTTTTTTTAAACACAACAAAGACTTGGTTCTCCTGATCATGCCTCCCATGCCTCAACAATAAGGAAGGAGTACGTTCTGTGATCCCCTCCCCCATAAATCAGTTAGGGATTTGATTTACACAGACAGGAAAACGAGGAAGTTGAGCACACTGGAGAACAGTAAAAACTTCACCAGCAAAACTTCACTTTCCTACAGAGCGACCTACAAACCAAACTTTCCTCCAGACTCACGTGTCATCTTGCAGCAACCAGCCCCTGCCATAAAGCACAGGCAAAGTTTTGCTGTTCTGGGGATAAAGACAAGCGAGGGGAGACTTTTATTCTGTCAAGCTGCCTTAAAAGGAAATTCGGTGATGAAAGATTAAATTCACCTGGAGCAACACGACAAATTTTAACCCTTTCGAGGGTACGACAATAATAAGCCACATATTACAAGACTTAGACCCTCCACCAAGAAAATGCACACATTGCATTAACCCCGAGCCCCTCTAATTGATGCAACACCCAACTTACACCGGGGTTTAGGGCAGGTATAGAAGAAGGAGACGCTGTGGTGTGGAGGGGGGTGAAAAAAAGCTTATTTTGTGCCCCAAACTGGGCCCGCTCCCTGCCACCGCGGGGTACGGCTTGTTCCGCCCTGAACTTCGCAGGAAAACTGATCAATAACTTGGCTCGGGGACGAAGGGGAGAAACATCGGGAACGGTCCTGGGGGGGAGATGGAGGGGGATCGGGGGGGGACGGGTATCCCCCCCCAAGAAATGGCCGGGCCGGGA